>JAHTLZ010000379.1:12354285-12371106 GCA_023846285.1 Phrynocephalus versicolor | reverse complement strand
TCTTTCTTTCTTTCTTTCTTTCTTTCTTTCTTTCTTTCTTTCTTTCTTTCTTTCTTTCTTTCTTCCTTGGAGGAAGATGGAGCTGTGCAGTTTAGGCCAGTTCACTGAGGCAAATGAGGTGCTGTTAACGCATGCCCAGAATAATCAAAGCATTGCTCATTGGAGGACAAAATCTATTTTTCTGCTCCTCATTTGAGTTGAGAAGTGAATGAATGGAATGGGAAGTGAGGCAGTATCTGAGTGAATGCCTGTCTGAATACCTGTGTGTTTGAGGAGGAAGATAAAGAGCGAATCTACTTTTGTTCTTGCTTTTGACTGTCAACTATGGGCGCTTTTACACGACCCCTAAGATCCGCTGCCCCCTTAAATTCGGACCAGAGATCTTAGGGGTTTGTCGCTCTTTGTGCGTCTCCACCCCTCCGTACTTCCTGGCTGCTGGCTGTGTGAGGGGAGGGAGGAAAAAAAGGGACAAAAGAATAAAGCCTTACCTCCCGGTGCTGGTGGAAGCTGCCGGGGAGCCCCGGTCACTTCCTGGTTCCTCTTAAAGGGGCGGGAGGCAAAAAACAAAAACAAAAAGAAGCGATGAGAGCCCAGCACATCCGCATCAAATATTTTTCACCTCCCAAGAGCAGATAAAAGAAAAGTGCGCTGGGTCATGCTTAGGTGGGCAGGGTCGCACTTAATTGTCTGCAAACTCCGGAGCTGGTGGGGAAACATTTTTAAGCTCCGGAGCTTGCAGCCATTTGCGGTGGAGTTTAGGGGTCGTGTATAAATGCCCTATGTATCACCTGATGCTGTGCTTTCAGCACATGAACCACAGTCAGCTTTTCTGTGGAGCTGTGTGTGGTGTATCATCTCTCCCGCACTCCCTTAATTTGCTTTGCATAGGTATGGTGGCTACCACTGCGTCACTGATGTCTTTGAATCCAATTCCACTATTTCTCAAGTCATTTTGCATGTGGACTGCAATGAATCATAATTTTAGTTTTCCCTTCAGGTAGAAATCTATTTGGGGTCATCTCTGCAGTTTACATTTTGGGACATTAGTAGGTAGTTTATGTTTTTGAGTCTGAACTGTGAAGCATTTGCTATGGTGAGGAGAAGCTTCAGTCCACTGTCTTGAGGGAAAGGACCTTCATGTGTTTAGTCTTGTTGTAGCATAATATGATATTAAAGTACCCTCCCTCAAAGCACTAAGAGCAGAAATATATTTGCCAACCATATTTCTCTTCGGTGGTGACAAATTGTATGACGTTGTTTCTCCAAAGGAAGTTTAAGTTTCAGAAAATGCTCCATTTTGAAAATCTGTTTTCACCACTCTTCAGAGATGAATTCTAGGGAAAATCCTCCAAACAGTATAATTGATAGATACTGTACTTCCTATTACCCCCTCCCTTTATGCTCTCACTTTATTGGGTATTGCATGTTTTATGCATGAGCACATTAGTCACAGTCAGTCATACTTAAGGTTTTGTCAACTTCCTGAGGAACTGAGAGGACAAAAACAGTAGCAAAAATTTAAGGGGGAGGAAGCAAAACACAGGATCTGTGGGCAACTGAAGAATCTGAATCCTAGTTTTGTAATGCAGTCCTGTTGCGGCATCAGAAACTGAGGAAGTCATAGTAGGAACCATAAGTCAGAGTTATGTAATACCATTGTTCCTCAAATGTCATTTTGAGGAACAATGTCTCTGTTCTGAGCTTACTCAGAAGCCTGTATGCTTTGACCAAAGTGATGAAGAGATAAGCGTACTTTCTCATCATCAGGGAAAGGGGCAGGGGAAACAGGGGTGGAACAGGTAGTTAATATATGACCCAGATGTGAACTTGAAACCTTCACCTATGGCCCAGATGTGAACTTGAAACCTTCACACCCAGATGTGAATTTGAAACCTTCACACCAAAACCTTCTTCACTTAGTCGGCTGTTTCCATCTTGGAGCTTAGCTTAAGAACAGAGTAGCCATTAAGTACGGCTACATTTGGGGGTTAGTTTTTTCTCCATTGCTTGGCTCAGGTTTTGTTTTGTGTGACCAACCATAGGCATTTTTGGATGCCAGTCAGTCACAGGCTATTGCACACTCAAGAATGCCAAGGAAACCAGTACTGGATTAATACTTCATTTTATTGCCTATTAAATAAAATTCTAAAGAACTAAAAGAGGGTTCATTCATTCAAACATTCACTTAAAAGATACATATTTACCAGGGAACACTTTGTTCAATGGATGGCCAGTCCTTTGCCAAAGGGTGGATGTCTGGTCAGAGCAGGTGATGGAATCCAGGCACAGCTTCTGCAAACTTCCATCGTATTCCTATAGATGCTTTTAATTCTTGGATGGTACTGGGGCAACTGCTGTCTGTTTCCTCTGAAATACTTTGTTGGTCCTACCATCTCGTTCTTGCATTACACACTTTCCCTTTTATTTCTGCACAAGCTAACTGTCCTCTCAGCTTGATCTAAGGAGAATCTAGAGCATCCTTAGACCAAGATGTCTGAAAGCTGGCAGTAGTACCCACTGATCTTCTGTCTGCCAGATTCCTTCAAGCCTACTTACCTTAAATATGTTATAAATAGAGCATTCTGAAAGCAAGCCAGCTGGCAGACCTAGAGAATAGCATTCCTTACCACTGGCTATCTTGGCTAGAGATAATGGGAATTTGATGCCATCAACATTTGGAAGGCCACATGTGGCTCCTCCTTGAGCTACAGCACACATTGAGGACCAGAATAATTACCTAAGGTAAATGTAAGAGGAAATGTGCATGGAAGAATATTTTTTACCTGCAACAGAAATCCCACATCTCAGATTGAAGCTGCCAACATTACAGGTATGCTAACTTTTGTTCCAAGATTCCATTTTAACTTAGATTATCAGGCAGGCCACCAAAAGAGTTATATCCAAGTTTTGTATGTATAATGGCACAACAAAGACTGACACAAGAACAGCCTTTTTCTAACCTGAAACTGAAATATCTATACCTGTGTCTTCTTCCTTTTTTTAAAATTTCAGAACTTTGCATGACTATTGAAACTTAATATTTATTGAAATTATAATGGAATTGTCTCTGTACAGTATGTCATCATTTATTCATTCTTTCTTTTAATTTATATACTGCCAATCTAGCCCAGGGGCCACTCTGGGTGCTGAACAGCATACAAATTGTAAAACAATCAATTAATAAAAATAAATATACAGTATTACAACATTAACAAAACATAAACAACAATAGCAACAAAACCAGATGTAGAGAATCTTTATTTAGATACTTACAATTGCAGAGAGTCTAGGAAAGAAAGTTAAAGGATGTCTTGTAGTGAACTACAGGGCTCTGAGTTTTTCTCTTAGAGTAGACAGTAGCTATGTTGACCAGAGCAAAGCATTTAATCTGAAGTTTAATTCATTTTATTAAATAATCTTTAATTTGGCTGTCAAATTGATGTGATTCACTTAGTTATCTCATTTATATGCATATTAGTCGTTGCCTTCTGACCTATATTTAAATTGACTATCAAGAAAAATAAATATTTTCAGTAAATGAACTATTGGGAAATAAAGCAGCTACTTGAGAGAACCATTAACGGGATCCTTGGTTGAGATACAAACAAGTTATATGTAAATAGGAAGAGCCTTGCATTCAGCTTGGATATATGAGTATTGTCTTAAAATGTGTATTGGGAAGACTGTGAAACTCCTGATGGAGTTTCAACTGACAGGCAACAACCTTTTTATTCAGGCATGTCTTTTGAAGTAAAGATGGCTGGTTTGCTCAATGAAGTAGACATAGATTGGGGGTTCCATTTTTCATGTTCCTTCCGGGAGAACAGCCAGAATGTTATACCTTGGGTAAGTTGCACAGAGAACCTTATTTATTTATTTATTTATTTATTTATTTATTTATTTATTTATTTATTTATTTATTTATTTATTTATAAAAATCTATCCTACATTTCTCCCCAAAAGGACTTTATTTTATTTATACAACTTGAGACAACGTTCAGATGAAGGAGCAGAACATATCATTTCTGAGCATTTTATATGTACTAAACACTAAAAAGCGTCACCATAAGGTTGAATCAATTTGATTGCAGCTAATGGTTATTATTAGAGCTGCCTAGATGCCCTAAGCACATCCGATCTCACCTGATTTCAGAAGCTAAGCAGGGAATACCAGGTGCTGTAGGTGCCTGGAGTAGGAACTGGCAAACCACTCCAGTATTCCTGCCAAGAAAACTCCATGGACATGGGGTCACAAAGAGTCGGTCACGACTGTAATGACGCAACACACACAACACAATGGTTATTATTATTTGAGGCTGGATTTGGGTTGTAGGGGAGTGGATCCATATTGAAATATATTCTGCCCAACAGTCATGTATTCATCCTGAAGAAGAAGGACTTGGCAGGTATACATCACATCTGGAATGTTCATAAAGAGATATAGGAATAAAACAATATGTATGATCATTTGCCCTATATACACTATATTCAGTATCTGGAATATCCAGAATACCGACTAGTTCACACCTGCTAGGGGAAGGCTGAGTGAGCAAAGATATTGGATGAAGCTGATTTCATTGAGAAATTAATTGAGAAGCCCTCTACCTGCTGTGAAGAAGCTAGGTGCAAGGGCTAAGAAGCAGAGAGCTTCTGTTTGTGTAGTTCTTCCAAAAGACCTTTAGCTCAGTGTTAGACATGGCCATGAAGTGAGGTTTGGCAGTTTGGTGTGGTTTGGTTGCTTGCTGCACAGCTATTCAGTAGGTGTCCCGGCAGCAGTGCGGCATCTCAGCCCTGCCTTCTTCAGGTACTCTCTCTGAGTGGGTGTTTACCAGAGGAGGTGGGGCAACAGAACCTGGGGTGGAACAAGTGTGCAACCAAACTGTGCTGAACTGCCAAACTGCAGTTTGTGCCCATCTGTATTCAGCATAATTTATCAAACTGCCATTTTCACACATGAATTGGAAGACTAATGAATTAATTTTGTATGTATTAACACATACATACAAGGGTTCTGTCAAATTTTTTTATTAATGTTCAAAACTTTAATAAATCACAGTAAAAGTTAGCTATAAATGCAAAGAAGCATTTCTAAATGGATGCTTGCTTTTCTCTGAAATACTTCTAAGCCTACATGGTTTAATTATGTCTTATCCATTGTTATGAACCACAGTTTGTAATGGAAACTAAGAAGTGCAATGCAGTATTATGTTGTCATCTGCATATTAGTACTGGAGGTGTAGATCAAATCAGTTGACACTAGAAATTAAAAACAGAATCCATGTGCATCCTAATTTTTCAAATTCATTGATAACTCTAGCTCATCTAGTAGGGGGTTATCCTATATTATCACCAATTTTCTCTCAAAGAAGGAAATATATCATTGCTCAAGGACCTGTACAGGTACAAAAACAGGCAGTATTTACTTGTTGTGATCCATGTTATTTCAATTCCGAGCAAAGTACATTTTTGTTGTTCCCCATGGACCTTAAAAGCAATTTTGCTTGTTAAAATAACTCTGATTTGTAAGCAGAAATAGTTTCAACATTCTAAGAAAAAAGGGCTGCCTTCTGTGTATACTAGGATTCCCAGCAGAGAAACATGCTGAAAGTTCTGGTTCCATAATAATATTATTGTAGATAGAGTTGCCAATCCTGCAACTGCCAATATAGCACAAGTGACCTCACTTGTGGAGGATGGAGCAGTTGTGTATTTTCACAGAATAGACAATTATGGTACAGTACCAGGCCAGCTTCTTAGTGGAGGGTGGACCACAAATGGGATGACACCTTTGAAAAAGCTTTGTAAATCTTACCCCACTCCCAAATTATATCCTTGGGATCTCAGGAAATATTTATGGGATGAAAGGCTGCTTCAGACATTCTGATCCCACCTCCCTGCGCAGTGGGGCAGCATAAATAAATCTCAACCCTCTGTAGGGTGCAGAGAAATATTGTGGGCAAAAGATGGCATGGGTAACATTGGCAGGGGAACATGTAAACATTCCTTTTATGATGTAGATGGCATTGCAATAAATGAAATGGGAGTGTGTCAGAGCATGAAGAACAGTCAAAATGTGTGTGTATGTGTATGATTCATTGTTTTGTCTTGTCAAAATGGAGCCGCAAGTTTTTTTGCATCTTATGTCCTTTTTTCCTAGAGCCTTGTTCTAACATACTCTAACCCGTGCAGCATCTTTCCTTTGACATTTTAACACACATTTATGAATAAAACAATGGCTGCAAGTTACAATGTAGACATGGGCACAACTCGGCGAAATCCTCGTTTCCGTTTTCGTTTGTCGTTTCCGTTACGTAACGAGGAACGGTAATGACTATTACTCCGCTCCAGCTTGAACCCGACCCGATAAAGATAAATTGGGTCTGATTTGTTGTTGTCGTTCATGGCATCGCGGCGATCGCACGATGCCAAGCAGCACAGAAAAAAACTTTTAAAAATAAAAAAACCCGATTCCCAGCCATAAAAGCAGGCGGAAATATGCCTGCCTCAGTGAGGGCACCTACCAGAGAGAGGTGGTTTTTGGGGGGTCCCCAGCCTTCCTCCCCTCTCCTGTCCTGGGCTGCTAGTACCAGGCTGGGGGGGGGCATCCTTGTCGTCTCCGTTTGCCATGCGGTGGGGGGGATCCAAAATGGCGACCACAATATTTATTTTTAAATCGTGGTCCAAAAACCCACCAAAGCACCACAGAAACATTTGAAAATTAGGTATTTTAAATGCCTGATTTTTTATAGTAGCAGCAGTGGGTTTTTCTTGCAACAAAAGTCTCCGTTGATTTTATTTTATTTTATTTTTATTTTTATTTTTTACACCTGTGCACGTGCAATGATGGCCATGGGATGGGACCATGCAAATTTTTGGAGCCATTCCACCAATCGCATGGCCAGGTTTTGATTGAGACTTCTGGATGTGCCAGAGAGGGCATAAAAAGCCCACCAACCCTAACCCTAACCCTAACCCTAACCCATACGCCAGTACACTGTCTTCTTAGTGGGTCAGAGGCACCCAGAGGTGCAGCCCACTAACCCACCCTAACCTTAACCATTACCCTAAGCCTAGCCCTTACCCTAACCCCAACCCTAACCCAGATTTGTACGCAAGTACACACCCCTTCTTAGTGGGTCAGAGTGGTGCATCGAAAGGTGCCTCCAACTCCAGACCCACTCCCTCCCTAAGCGTAACCTGTGCGCCAGTACGCCAGTATGCTTTCCTTCTTAGTGAGTCAGAGAAGCGCCAACAAGTTTCCTCTGACACACTAACCCCCAACCCTGGCTAATATGGCTAACATAATGTTCTTAGTGAGACAGCGAAGTGCCGACGAGGTTTCCTGTCACACTAACAACCCAACATAATAGGCAGCGGCTACGCGTTACGCTTCCCTTCCCTTCTGGGTCAACTCAGAGGCACCCAGAAAGGTGCCTCCCAGAGCCCACCCCTCCCCCTAAACCACTGTACAAATGACAGACGACAAACGGAAATGACAAATTTTTGAAAAATTTCACGACAAACGGAAATGACCCAAAAGAGGCCCGTCCCGACAAACGACAACTCGAAATGTAATTTTTTCTGGTCGTACCCATCTCTATTACAATGGTTGTGCACTGTTTCCATGACTAGGTGCAACATGCCTCTCTGTTAGCAGCCACTGGGGAGCAACAGTGTAAGAAAGAGATTATTATGCCCTGTGTCTGGGCTTTCCAAGTCTTTTGGTAACCTCATATGGGATACAGGATTCTAGACCAGAAAGGCATTAGGACTTATCCAACAGGTGTCTCATGCTCACATTGTCTGTTTTCATTGTCTATACTCCAAATAGTTTGCCTTTCCATGCCTGATTGCCTTCTCAGTTTTGAGGTCCTCCGTTGGCTCTTTGCTCATCATTACATCTGATTTTTGCTGCCACAGTTTCAGGGATAGAAGGGAAAATCAGGGAAGTGTTCGTCCACTGAGCGTAGCTGAAGCAGTTGAAGTCACAATCAGAGAACTGCAGAAAATGATGAAAAATGTGCTGCCAAGTTATTTTTCTAAAAGTGACGAGTGTGTAGACCGGCTGGTGAACTACTCCCATTATGTTTGAGTGAAAATGGTTAGAAGGAGTGACCATTTAGACAGAATGTGTGACTTTGAGCTCCCTCTGTGGAGTTCTCCATCATTGCATAGTTGAGAAGCTCTTCCCTAAAGTTCTAGCCAGTCTCAGCTTTCATGTTGTAAACTTTTGCTCTTCATTAATACTTGGAACACTACTACTTTTCTGTCTAGCCCACATAGTGAGAACAAAGCACAATAAAATCTACTGTTCTGAAACGTTACACAAGCATCTCACAGTGCTTTCATCTTTGAAATAGCTGTTACAGTTGTAGGATGGTTGATGTTCCCCACATTTTCATTGTACATGTGAGTGCCTCCCTCCAAAAGGTTTTTCTTTTCCAATACATGAGAGAAAGGAGGAACAAGGGAAGGAAGGGACAGAAAATAGGCAAGGGCTACACTTGGCTTCTAACTTTCGCCCTTTGGGGAAGGTTCTGTAATTCAGAAACTAGAAGAGGGCAAGCTGTTACTGTGTTACATAGCTTAAAAAGGTTAAGGTAAAGGTTCCCCACACACATGTGTGCGAGTCGTGTCCGACTCTAGGGGCAGTGCTCGTCTCCTTATTCAAGCCAAAGAGCCAGTGTTGTGCAAGTCTGTGGTCATGTGGTTAGCATTGCTGCAAGGAAACATTGCTTTATGGCAGTACCTATTTATTTACTTGAATTTACATGCCTTCAAACTGCTAGGTTGGCAGGAGGTGGGGTTAGTGGGATCTCACTCTGCTGCGTGGCACCCGGGATTTGAACTGCTGAGTTGCTGAACTTACAGCCAACCTTTTTCAGTGCTCTAGCCCACTGAGCCACCATGCCCCATCTGTGCTATTTTGATCAAGAAGGCTGAAGTGTACATGGGAATGCTGAACTTGTGTTTTATTTTGCAAAGCACAGTACTTAAAGAATGGGTTGTTGGTCTTCTATGTGCAACCACAGGTTGGCCCCTATGTACATTGTGGGCTGGGACTGAAAAGCCTCATTGCACACTTTTCACAGATACAGTAAAAGCGGACCTTTTTCTCATGCTTTTTGGAATAATAATAATATTAATCATCATCATCATCATCATCATCATCATCATCATCATCATCTGAAACCAGTTAAATAGAGCAATATGTATAGTCTTCACTAGGGATTGCTTGATTGTTTTTAATATTGTGTTGAAATTATTAGGCAAAGGAATATCATTCTGTACTTAAGTACAGCTGAATTCCTCGGCAGATCTGTTCTGGTAGAAGTGAGCATGACATCCAGATATTTGGATCAGGTTTAATTCTGGAGGATGGCTACTGTCCCTCACTCCGTTACTCTATGGTTGTTTCCTTTCCATTAGAATGATATATTTAAATTAGTACTGAAGACTTTTTTGCTGTCACAAGGAAAATAGAGAATTTATACTGGTTAATAAGAGGATCTAAAGCCATTATTGGACAATTCATTTGTCTGAAACTTTTGATGTTAGCTGCAGCATGCTAACAGAGAAATCCAAGTTTGGAACAAGCTCAGAAAGATGAACAAATACGTCCTAGATCAAATAAAGGATGAACTATCTCTGGAGACAAAAATGTTGAAGCTGAGGTCACTTTGGGCACATCATGAGAAAGCAGGCTTCTCTGCAAAAGACAATACCTGTAATGCTGGATAAGCTAAAAGACCACGGGAAAAGAGGAAGACTAAGCACAAAATGGATTGACCCACTAAAGCAAGCCACAGGATTAAGTTTATAGGAGCTGGGCAGGGCAGTTGAAAACAGGACATTTTGGAGCTCGTTCCATCATAGGGACACCATAGGTTGGAAGCAACTTGGAGCCACGTGCCAACAACAACCAACTCATACAATTCAGCACACAACATATAGTATCTATGGTAATTTCTTAATTTGAGATAATTTGCATCCTAAAATTATGAGGTTTATGCTAGACCAGCATTTGGGGTTATACTGCAGGAGAAGTTCTTCACTGCGTAAAGGTGCAGCAACACACATTTTAGGCATGAACATCATGCCCCAACTGCTTACATCACTGAAACACCATCTGCAGAGAAGCCTCCTATCTTTAAAAGAAAGTATCACAACTATTTGCACCAAAAAGTCCCTTGATTGTTTAGCTTGAAAAAGTGGAAGCCCCCAGTGGCAGAGGAACAAAAGCTTTGGGAGCAAAAAGGATTAAGGCTTTCCGTTACCATAATGCAGCCATGGTCAGTTAAAAATACTTTCAATTCATCCACTTATAAGAGAAGCAAATCTCTCAATATTTGACCATGTAGTCTCACTTTAAAATCTAATGAATGCCTTTCTTGCTCTTTCATTACTGTAGGGAAAGTCACCTTTAACACTTTGAGATGTGCATGGATTTTATGGGATTGTGTTGAAATGAGTGCCAAAGTATAAAAGCCATATGGCTGAGGAGCTTTTATAATACATGCTTCATAAACTCATGTGAAATACTACCATACACTTCATCCTGAAAGATTACACTATTATGTTCCTCAAAGATGATAATCTCCAGCTATACCTACTGATTAAATCTGTTATTAATATTAATTTGTACATGCAGTTAAGTGATGTTACAAGAGGTTGGAAGAATCTGAGGATGCTGGCTTTTTGAGACAGAAGAACCAAAAAGATTCTTTGGGGGAACAAAAGATTGATACCACACAACTATTGGGGCTTCTTTTATTTCTCTGAAATCTCAGAGTAGGAGAGCTTCACTGAAAGGAATGAAATGAATTGTAAAACTCTTGTGGATATTTTGAAGCAAGAAAGTTTGGCATGGAAAATTGATATTCTGTAACTCAATCTGGATTGTACTTCTGCTGGCATTTATTTGTTTAATTGGTATACTGACCATCTGGCTACTAAGGCCGCTATGGGCAGTTCACAGCAGAAAACAGAAAAATAATCAGTGCAAATAAAAAGCAAAGCAAAGCATAGAGCAGTGTTGGCGAACCTATGGCACGGGTGTCAAAGCTAGCACTCGGAGCCCTTTCTGTGGGCACCTGACATCGCCCCTTTACAGCCACCTTTATTAAGGTTAAATTGCTGTATTGCCACTTTGTGAAAAATTAGTGGGTTTTGAATCGCAGTTTGGGCACTCGGTCTCTAAAAGGTTCGCCATCCCTGGCATAGAGCAATCACACTCTCTGGGCAATTTACAGTTCATTTATGCAGGCTACACATCCCCCCCTGACAGCAAGCTGAGTACTCATTTTACTGACTTCAGAAGGATGGAAGGCTGAGTGAACCTTGAGCCTGCTACCTGGGATTGAAATCTAGGTTGTATGCACAGTTTTAGCTGCAGTACAGCAATTTAACCACTGCACCACGAGGCTGCTAAATAAAAATAAACCATGATAAACATACACTAAATATTATAACTTAGAAACATTGTCAACTTAATATACAGAACAAAAATAACATTCAGTAAAAGCAATCAGCAGGGCAGAATTTCTGACTCCAGGTGAATTGAGCTAGTAAGGCAGAATGCATTCACAGAGACAGATGTCAAGATCTAGAGACATGCAGTTCTTCAGATTTTCTTGGATCATCACCATTAAGTGGCTAAGCCTGATGGGAGATGTAGTTCAGCAACAGTTGAACAACTATCCTGACCCAGCCTTTCCTTGCTGTCTTTCTGTTTGATTTTCTAGGACTGCCGTGAAAGACCTACAAACAGGTAGACTGATATCTGACCAATCTGCTAAAATTGCTTCATCATTAGTAGAATTATTTCACTCACATGGTCCCTCTTTGCCCCTGATGAAACAGGACATAGTTAAAATATTATTTGCTATATAGTAGTGCTATAATGATAATATACATAAGAGGATTGTTAACTAGAGGTGGGCACGAAACACAAAAAATGATGGTTCAGTTCATTCTGTTTTGGGCCCCCTAATTTTGTTTTGTTTTGTTTTGTATGAATTTTTAAAACAAAAATTCGTATGAACCACACCAAACCAAAACGGTTTGGCTTACCTGTATGGTGGCAGTGGTGGTGATTCCGCCTGCAGTGGGGGCGGCCCAGAAGGCCCTGGCAGTGGCTGCGCTGGATGGTTGGGAGGCCTTGCCAGGCAGCAGTAGGCATCACTGCCACCTCCAGAGCCCTGGCAGCGGCTGCACTGGGCAGCGGTGGACCACACTGTCACTGCCTCCAGAGCCCCAGCATCTCCTCACCGCCACCTTCAGAGCTCCCCAACCTAAATGTGAGGTAAGAGGCACTGGTGGGGTGGGGGAAACGAAAAATGAACAGAATGAAACAGACATTTCTGTTTCATTTCATTTCATTTTTCTTAAAGGGGGCTGTTCGTTATTCAATTTGTTACCTAACAAAATTCCTCTGGGTTGGATGCCCACCCAAGCTCCTTAACATCATTAGGTCTTTTCATGAGGATATGAAGGGCAATGTAGTTTTTGATGGCCTAGTGTCAGATCCCTTTGACATCCGAAGCTGAGTGAAGCAGGGCTCTGTCCTTGTACCAACCTTGTTTGGGATCTTCTTTGCTATCATGCTGAAGTATGCTTTTGGAACTTCAACAGAGAGTATCTATCTCCGGACCAGATCAGATGGAAAACTCTTCAATCTCTCCAGATTGAGAGCAAAGTCTAAGGTACAGGTGAAGTGTTTGCAGGATCTCCTCTTTGCTGATGACGCCGCCATTACTGCTCACTCTGCCGAAGATCTCCAACAACTCATGGATCATTTTAGTAAAGCTTGCAAAGATTTTGGGCTAGAAATCAGCCTGAAAAAAAACACAAACAATGGGCCAGAATGTGGACTCTCCTCCTCGCATTACAATTTCTGCAAAAGAACTGGAAGTTGTCCATGACTTTGTGTATTTTTGGCTCAACTATCTCAGATACACTCTCACTAGAGTCTGAGCTGAATAAACGTATAGGTAAAGCAGCTACTATGTTTTCCAGACTAACAAAGAGAGTATGGCTCAATAAGAAGCTGATAGAACATACAAAGATACAGGTCTATAAAGCTTGTGTACTGAGCACACTTTTGTATTGCAGCGAGTCTTGGACCATCCATGCCCAACAGGAAAGAAAGCTTAATACCTTCCATATGCGCTGTCTTAGGCGAATATTCAACATTACCTGGCACAAAAAAGTTCCAAATAGCATAGTCTTGAATCGAGCTGGAATCCCTAGCATGTACACTTTATTGAAACAGCGATGCCTACTCTGGCTTGGACAGGTTGTGAGAATGGATGACGGCCAGATCCCAAAAGATCTTCTATATGGAGAACTAGTGCAGGGAAAGCACCCCAGAGGGAGACCAGAGCTGCGGTATAAGGATATCTGTAAGAGGGACCTGAAGGCCTTGGGAATGGACCTCAACAGATGGGAAACCCTGACCTCCGATCGCACTGTCTGGAGGCAAGAGATACAGCATGGTCTACATATATTTGAAGAGGCATTTGTCCAACAGGCAGAGGAAAAGAGGCAGGCATGGGAAGAACGAAACTCGAGTACTGGGCAAGAAGCAGAATACATCTGTCCCCAGTGCGGTAGAGACTGCCATTCCCGAATTGGTCTATTTAGTCACACTAGGTGTTGTTCTTAGGATCTCTACTCCAGGCATGATACCATAGTCTTTCGAGACTGAAGGATGCCAATGAATGATACCTAACAAAATGAATAACGAATAACAAAACAAATTTTTTATTCATTTCATGACCATCTCTATTGTTAACTGGCTGCATGTTAAGGAAACAAACAAAAAAATAAGAACATCTTGCCAAAGCAGCACCAAAAGGGGAAATATGGAGAGAATATCTGTTATGATTGGTGATGAGAAATAGAAAGACATGTTTGACTTCAGAGAGAGACCAGAGCACTTCAAATTAACTTATTTCAGTGCTAGGTTTGAACTTCCTTTGAAGTATATGAAGACTACTTCTAATAAGTGTTGCAGTAGCAAATACATTTAAGAGATAATTTTTGAACTGGTCTTGGCATGTGACCAAGCTGAAGAGAAAACATTTATGATCACCCTTTGGGTGTTATCAGTCAACCAATTACAAATCCACCTAACAGTAGCACTATCTATCCCACATTCTACTAACATCTTTGTAAGTATACCACAGGGAACTTATTTGAAGGTGTTAGTGAAATCTAGATAAGCAATATCTACAGCGTTCCCCGCATCCACCAGTCCTGTAACTCTGTCAAAGAATGGAATCAAATTAGTCTGGCATGATAAATAAATAAATAAATGACTTGTTTTTAAGAAACCCATGCTGACAACATTGCTGGTTAAATAAGTACAGACTGTCTGCTTAATAATCTGCTCAAGGATCTCTCCAGGAACTAAAGTCAAGCTGATGGGATGGTAATATTTGGGTCCTCTTTTCTCCCCTTTTTGAAGATAGGGACAACAATTGCCCTCCTCCAATCTATGGGGGCTTCCCCTGTTTTCCAGGACTTCTCAAAGATTATTGCCAATGGTTCTGAAATTACTTCTTCCTATTTTAATATCCTTGTATGTAACCCATCTGGCCCAGGAGACTTAAATTCATTTAATGTTTCCAGGTGTTCCTATACTACCTCCCTTCCTATTTTTGTTTCAGTTCCCATCCTACATCATCTACTCTTTATCCCAATGGAACTTTTTGTTCCTTTTTGGAGAAAACTGAGACAAAGATTATGTTGAGTATTTCTGGCTTGTCCCTGTCTCCTGTTAGTAACTGGTTATCTTCACCACACAAAGAGCCTGTCATTTCCTTATTTTTACTTTTGCAGCAGACATAACTTAAAAAAACACCCTTTTTACTATCTTTAATTTGTCTGGCAAGTTTAAGTTCATTCTGCACTTTAGCTTTTTTTACCACCCCCTGCATATATTAACTATTTGCTTATATTCTTCTTTGGTGCATTACCCATTTTTCCATTTCCTGTACATGGTCTTCTTTATACAGATCTGAGTTGAAAGTTCTTTAGTCAACATTGCAGTTTCTTTAGACATCTACCATTTTTTCTTCTTGTTGGGTCTGTTTTAGATAGGGCATTTAATATCTCACTTTTAAGGAAATCCCATCCATCTCAGTGTATCGATCCATGGAGTCACGGCCAATATTTTCCTAAGTTTACAAAAATTGGCTTTCTTAAAGTCCAGGTTGCTAGTCTAATTATGCTTAGCTTCCCCTTCCCTCTGTATAACAAATTCCAAAAGAGCTTGGTCACTTCTACCTAAAGATCCCACCACTTCGACCCCATTTACAAGGTACTCCCCATTGGTTACGATCTGATCTAAAATGGTGTTCCTCTTGTTTGTTTGTTTGTTTGCTTGCTTGTTTATTATTTATTTATAGACTTATAAAAAGTTTTTTAAGAACAAGTCATGCCAGACTAATTTGATCTTTTTATTTGATAGTTGCCGCCTTCACCTTCTGGATCATGAAATTGTCTGCATGGGCAGTAAGGAATTGCTGGGAATTTGTTCAGCATGTCCCATTCATATTAGGATGGAAACCCCCCGGTTATAGGTTCCAGTCTTTCAGGTTCCCTAGTTGGCCTTACTTCTTTCTCTGAACTGTAAGATATGTTCTGAGCTCAACAGGACTCTTCTTTCCAGCCATCCTTCAGGGAGGCTTCATTTTCTATAATAATTATGCACAAATGTTCAAGTACAACAACAGTGCTCGATTAATGATGAATCGGTCATTGTGGTGCCAAACAGAACAGCTTTCTTTAGCTCAGTGAGTCAGCAAATAATTCAGGAAATCAAGATACTTATGAGACCTTTTACCTAAAAGCATTTAACAGGGTTAGACTAACCTGGGAAAGATTTTTTTTTAAAAAAAAACCTTTCATGAATCTGACAATCTGGTTGCCAATAAACAGGAGTGTATTGCTATTTATTTCTGAAAACAAAAAGCTTTTGCTTCTTTATTCACTTAAGATGCTATTTGCTAATGCAACTCAGCAGTGAGATTGTTACCCATCTTGTATCTATAAGCCTCCTAGTGCCAATTTAAAAAGGAGGACTCAAGACACTGCACTTAAAATTTATGTCTTAGGCACTAAGAATGGTGATATTAATAGAAATACCTATTTAAATGTTTATATCAAGAACTGCTGCTTTGTGCACCAACAAGCATTTCTGTCTATAAACCACAACCAAAGGTGGGTTGAAGGCTGGTCACATAAAAGTATGCTCTCTATGCATGATTTGCAAAGCATCTGTAAATGTATCTTAATTAGAGATGGGCACGACTTAGCGGTATTCCCGTTTCCGTTTCCGTTACTCGTTTCCGTTACTCTACGGAAACGGAAACGGGAATTACTCCGCCAGACTTCGAGCTCGAACCGACGAACGAACAATTTGGTCAGATTTTTCGTGCTCGTTACTTGCATCGCGCGATTGCGCGCGATGCCAAGCGGCACAGAAAAAAAGTTTTTAAAAGTTAAAAAGCCTGGTTCCCGGCCAAAAAGCAGGCGGAAATATGCCTGCCGTGCCTCAGGGCACCTACCAGAGGGGTGGTTTCTGGAGGTCCCCGCCCGGCCTCCCCCCCCTCCGTCCTGCTGGGATGCTCTGGTGTGGTGGTGGGACTCGCCCGCCACAAAAAGCCCAGTCTCGCCGCCGGCCGCCAAAGCGCAAGCAAGCGGCACGGGCGGCACAGGAAAAAACTTTTTAAAACTCTCCCCCGGGTCTCCCCCCCAACCATTCCCGGGCCAAAAAGCAGGTGGAAAATGCCTGTTTGACTAAGGGCACTCACT
>JAHTLZ010000379.1:12308829-12354275 GCA_023846285.1 Phrynocephalus versicolor | reverse complement strand
CAGGCGGAAAATGCCTGTTTGACTAAGGGCACCTACCGGAGGGGGGGTTTCTGGTCTGGAGGGGGGGTGTCCCGGCTTCCCCCCCCCTCCGTCCTGGGCTGCTCTGGTCTAGTGGTGGGACTCGCCGCAGGCTCGCAAAAAGCCCACTCTGCCGAGACGCCGACGGCCGCCGTAACGCAAGCGGCACGGACGGCGCAGGAAAAAACTTTTAAACTCTCCCCGGCCCCCACCCATTCCCGGGCCAAAAAGCAGGCGGAAAATGCCTGTTTGACTAAGGGCACCTACCGGAGGGGGGGTTTCTGGTCTGGAGGGGGGGTCCCGCCTCCCCCCGTCCTGGGCAGCCGGACTCGAGTCGCCTCGTCGCCATGCCATGCGGTGCGGGCGGGGGATCGAAAATGGGGCGGCGAATGCAATATTGTTTTTGAAATCGTGGTCCAAAAACACACAAGCACAACAGAAACACGCGGAAATGTATGAACTGCCAGATTTTTCACAGTAGCAGTGGGTTTTTTCTTGCAACAAAATGTCTCTCCTCTCCTCCTGTGTCCTCCATTGATTTTATTTTATTTTATTTTTTTTACACCTGCGCAGTGTGCAATGATGGGCTGGCCCAGTGGCCTGGCCAGCCATGTGGGAGGGGACGACCATGCAAATTTTTGGAGCCATCTCACCAATCGCATGGCCACTTGGCCACTGAGACTTCTGGGATGTGCCAAAAAGCCCCCTAAAACTTGCCCTAGCCCCCTAACCCGCTAACCCTAATCCTTGACTCCTTACCCATACGTCACAGACTGTCTTCTTAGTGGGTCAGAGAGGCACCCAGAGGTGCAACCCAATAGCCCACCATAACCTTACCCGTCATTAGCCTAACCCTAGCCCTAACCCTAATCCACCTTAGCCCATAGCCAGATCGACTTGCATTGCACTACACGCAAGTACGATTCCCTTCTTTGTGGGACATGGCAGGTGCGAGACAAGAGCCTTGTGTAGGGCAGGTATGACCCTATGACTCTCACTGGTCTCATTGCCTGCAAATGGTATGCATAACCATATGGTTGTGCATGCCATTTTGCAGCAGCAGCAGGTGAGGATGGGAGACCCCCATGTTGAGGGGTCTCTTGGAGCCTGCTGCTGCTGTCCCCTTTATAGCGGGCCGGCGGAGGCACCCACCCCACAGAGGTGCCTCCAGGAGCCCGCTACCCCCCCCAAAAAAAACAGTATAACGATAACGAAAAAACGAAAAACGAAACAACTAATTTTTTCCGATTTTTCGCGAAAACGGAAACGAAACGACTCGGACCCTAGCCGAAAAAGAAAAAGAAAACGAAGTTTTTTTCCTGAGTCGTGCCCATCTCTAATCTTAATATAAATGATGGGAGAATCCTATTTACAGGTAAGGCAGGGCAGTCAGATTGATTGCCCTTGAGTTGCACAATGGTTCGCAGAGTCTGGGAATAGCCCTGCTTTAGATAAAGTGAGGTGGATATCTTACTTGCTGATTCTGAATGCCAGGAAAGGGCAGCACGTTGTTAGTTATTACCGCATTCGTTGTAGGAATTGAGAGCAGTACTTGTGGGATTTTGACTAGCTTTGGGCATGGTGAGACCATTCTTTGATGCTTTGCTTCAGAAAGCAAACTGTGCTGGGGGCTACCCCAGGCTGTGTCCAGGATTTGATATATCCGGGAGGTATCTTTATATGCATACGTTTCTCTGTTTACTGGAGTGGTCATTATTAACTTATTACTGACCTTGCTAGATCAATGGCCTGGTTTCCAGAATACTTTACTATATACTGTAAATAGAGATAGGCATGAACTGCAAAAGAAAAGAAAAGAAAAGAAAAGAAAAGAAAAGATTAATCTGACTGGTTTGTAGCTTGCGGGTAACAAAGAGAAACAAAGCACAAACCATCATGAACCCCTGGAAAAACAAACTGGTTTCTGGTTTGCTGTTCTGGTTCATGCCTAGGGGTCGGGGAACCTACTCCCCCTGTCACCTTTGCCACCCACACCTCTTCCAATTGCTCCTATTGCCTCCCCACCTAGCCCTGCCACCTCCCCCTACTCAGTAGTCCAAGCACAGGAGCTTCATTTCATTTCAACAAAGACAGTAGTCATACCTGGGTTTCCTTCGTATTTTAATTTCCTGCATATTTTTTCGGGAGGGGTCACATCATTTTTAATGAACAGTTGCTGTCCTCTCCTCTGCATTATACCTTCCTATTCTGGTTCTGTCCTAACCTGTGTACTACGCATTTTGTCCTACATTCTGGCTCCAGTTTCCAAGGCTTCGACTTTTAAGCCAGGTAGAAAGGGGAGAAACTGAATTTACTGCATATTTTCAGTGTCCTGGCATTGCAACAGAAGCAAACAAGTAAGCATGTTCGAGCAAAGTTTCTAAATCCAGCCTCTGGCGGTTGTTTAGGAAACTTCACTGAAACTCCTGTTCAAGGGGTGTGGTCGGCCAGGACCAGAATTTGCTTCTCTTCCTGCTTAGCACGCAATCTTTTACTGCGTAGTTCGCCAATGGGAAACTATGCAGAAAACGCAGGTCTGACTGCTTTCCATATGGGTTACACAAACTGAACTCTTCTAGGTTAACTATAGCTTGCTCTCTCCCTCAAACCTGGCAAACTCCAGTTAATCCTCAAACTGTAGTAACCACAAGACATAGGAGGATACACCCCACAAGTAAGTTTTTTGGGGGTATTATAACAAGAATGGTCCTTTGTAGGGTTAGTGTGTCTCACAGGTCTCTTAGGTATTTTGGGGACCAAAGTCCAAAGAGTTCCAGCCAACATGGCTTGTAATAAAAGACTCTGGGAGTTCTTGTCCATAAGATCTGGAGGTCTAATGGACAATCTCATGCAGCCCACAGAAATGCTGTTTCCCATATCTGCTTCAGCGGGATATCTTCTCTCTCTGGAACAACAGTCGGGTATTCAGTCTAGACTGTGCCCTTGTTAATCATTTCCACAGGACACATTCTGCAGCCAAGATGCATCACTGAAGAAAAATCTTAGTTCAGTTCATTTTGAAAGTCCTCTCCTGCAGTAATGTGCTCTGTACCTTCTCTTATCTACAGAGCAAAACAATATATAATAAAGTGTTCCAGAGAATAGCAAGGTGAGCCATAATTTCCTCTTTAATAAAGGACTGCCATTTAATCTAATATTATAGAAAATGATTAGATCTTAAAAGCCTATAAATTATATTTGACAACACTCTACTGTTCCTTATGGCAATTATAAATGGTGAGGTTGGGCACTGGCACAAAAGCACACTCTTGCTCGTGTTTGTTTATTGTCTGTTAATGAAAAGTGATTAATCTAAGTGACTGTTGGGGTGGATCCTTTACTGAAGGCACATAATGAGAAGAGGCAGTTTTGCCCTTTGACAAATGTTAAGATGTTATTTTCTCACTCCAAAAGGCCATTGTTTATTTCAATTCTGTTTGGAGGTTTCCTCTGGTTTAATTTTGCCTTGGGCTTTCTGTAGAAGGGGAAAATGGGTGTGGTAGGAACAGCCAGATTGAAATGGGTGTGGACCTTGTGCCCAACTTCTGTTTCCTCAGTCTTTTGTTCAGAGCAAACTTGCACTGGTAACAAATGATACAAAGACATGGGGGATATGAACAATTCACAGTTTACAAATTGCTTTTTTCTGAATCCCAGCTACATTCCTGCCTCCGTCTTTTGTTCTTTTCAGGTTGCAATGCTTCCTCCTCCTGCATGCAAATGTGTCCTGCAGTATATGAATTTTTGTACATATTTTCCCCCTGCGTCTGAAGTGTGTGTTTATTTATCAGTTATTCACATTTGTACCCATTTTTGTTTTTAAAATGTATGCAGGATTTCTTGCAGATTTTGTTTCTCTGAAACCTATCATAAGACATGGAACTGGGCATGTTTCTCAGGCAAAGCACACCTTATTTATTATTATTAGTTTATTTATACAATTTATATACCGCCCATCTGACACAGAACCACTCTGGGTGGTTTACAGCATAAAGAAAACCATATACAATGTACAATAACAAAAAGAATGATAGTAATAATAAGACAACAAAATAGTACATAATAAAAACATAATTAGATTAAACATCATAATCATAAAAATCGGAATCAAACTAAGATGAGCTAAGGGCAGAGCTTGGCTGAAATCTTGTTGTTTGGCATATTTATTTATTTATTTATTTATTTATTTATTTATTTATTTATTTTAATAATTCCCAACTACAGTTGGCCCATTTGAAGCAATATAATTTTTGAAAGACTTGGCTGCCTGAATCCCATCCCATTGATTGAATTGGCCTATCCTAATGCAACCTATTACACGCAACAGAGTTTCAGTCCTTGTTCCAGAGCAAGTCCCAGGAGGAGTGAAATGAATAATTTCAGCAACAGTTCAAAATTATTTTCCATATTTTGATATCATTTATTTGTTTCATTAGTTTTTTATGCCACCCATCTGGCTGAAGTCCATTCTGAGTGGTTTACAAAAACACACACAACAGCATTATTAAAATGCTAATTTGACAGAACAGAAAATAAAAATATCAATAAAAGCCCAACAATAAAATCAGAAGATATTGCAATATTTTTTCTTAAACAAACATTTACAATGGATAAATTGGTCAGATTCAGGCTAGATAAATTGATATGACTCTCCAGCTTTATTTTGAAATATTTGCCTGAATATTAGGGTTTTAGTGACTTTTTAAAAATGGCCCCCAAAGGGCCTTAAAACTAAAAATAAAAACCATTAGGAAAAAATGTAACAAAATTGCCCTTGAACCCTTTAAAAGAGGTCAGGGATGTTTAAAGTAAAATATTTGGAGAAAGGATCAAGGGACACTTGAGGCACTAAAGGGCAATGTGCAGCCCAGGTGTCATTCTTTCCTGAATTACTACTGCAGGTAAAACTGTGCTCACGACCTGGGGTTCAATCACAGGTAGCCGGCTAATGGTTGATTCAGCCTTCCATCCTTCAGAGGTTGGTAAAATGAGTACCCAGCTTGCTGGGGGAGCAATGTGTAGCCTGCATAATTAAACTGTAAACCGCCCAGAGACTACTTGGAGTGGTATGGGGCGGTATATAAGCAAAACACTTTGCTTTTGCTTTGCTTAGTGGGTCCTGATGACAATTTTTACTGTATTGTATTTTTATTTAAATGTTTTTATTGTTTTAAATATTTATTGGTATTTTAACATTTTAATTGTTTTAATTGCTTTTGTTTTTGAGCCACCCAGAGACCTTTGGGTAGTAGGTGGCATATAAGTTGCATAAATGAATGAATGAATGAATGAATGAATGAATGAATGAATGAATGAATGAATGAATGCTAATATTTCAGTTGAATCCAAACCAGTTTCTGTGATTTCTGAGATTTTTCAGCCCGTGTGTTCTGTTTGCACTTGTTTTCTAGGGTTCCTCTCCCACCACCACACAGAACCTTGCATTATCGGCTATAACATTCAGTCATGTTCTTGATATTGTGAAATATTTCCAGATTTCCTAAGTTTCTAATTTCTCAGTTCTGATTTGTTTGAGTTAGTTAGTACATCTTCATTGGTCACCCATTCAGTCCCGAGATTTTTAGCATTCTGTGACATTTCAAATGCTCCCGTCTTTTCCATAGTTGCTTGTGTTAAGAGTCCATATAGCAGACAAAAGCATATCTAGTGTGATTCAGTGAAGACATTTCTAAAAACAATTTCATGTGTTGTTGAACATTTTGTTCATCTTAAAGGATATGCTCTGGACCATCTCTGTTTTTCCCCCAATCAGAAACAGAATGGGAGACAAGATGATGGAGGGGCCTGAACAAATTTACTCTGAAGGAAGCATAATGTACTTTAGTTGGGGCATTTTTAAATGCAGAAACAAGGGAAGTAAACAGAGAATTGATGGCAGTTGTATACCAACATGAAAGGTATAAGAAAGTAGCTAGAGAGTGGCTTTTTCTCCTCCTCTCATAATACTATAATCTAGGGTCATCCTCTAGAGTTCTGGCTTTTATGTTCTTTTGATCTCTGAGCAGGTCTCTGCAGGAAACCTTAATCTAAATAATTATTCACTTGATAACATCCAAAGGCATTGTGGTGGAAAATCTATGTATTCCCAGAGAATCTTCCATATAAAAGGAGTGCTGTTTCGCTATGTTTTATTCTATGTCAATCATTGGTTCTATCTTCTGTCTTGAAGAAGTAAGCAAATGTTGTTAATGCAAACTACAAACATTTCTCATATTGTCTGAATGTAGCACAGGAAACAAAATAAGACCCAAATGAAAGCCAGTTTGAATCCTGAAAAGGTGGTTTGGTTTTTCAAATAGGGATTAGAGGTGAAACACTTTTCTTGTTAAAATGCAAGATGAAAGCCCTTTGAGAAAAGGTGAAAATTCCTCTCTAAACTCAACCCTCTTGTGTTGAAGCAAAGCTCTGAAATGTTTGCAAATCGGGTTTTTAGTGGCAATCTTTGCTCCCAACTTCCCAACATTTTGCATAAACTATGCATTTTAGTTCCCAACCCTGGAGATGTTGCTGCTGAGGCAATGGCATCTTTTCCATGTACAGAAACTGGCCACGTCAGTGATGTAGACAGGAAAGCATTTTCCATCACACACAAGTGCTACCTATACCTACAAGTAGCTTGGGGCATCTAGGACAGGTTGCATAGCATGTACAACCATTGCCGTCTGGTCTTCTCCCAGTATCTCCAGCTGCAGGCACCTTGCTCTCTCTGCCTACTCTACTCAAGTACAGTAGTGTGGTGCAGAGGCTATTTGTATGCTATGACTTCACTTGAGCATAGGAAGAAAAGACTGTATGGGATATAGAACCTAGCTTTTGGCAAATCACATCAATCGGCTAAATGCAATACAAAGTTCAACTAAAAATCAAGGATCTAGCCCATATGTCTGCTCTGCAGATATATACTTGGAAATTGAATGATTTGCAGTTTGATGGAGAGTTGTTTGGAAGTGTGGAAGAGCAATGCCTGCTGAGTTTGCAGAAGCTTTAGAACAGCTGCTGAATCAGATGGCAAGTTGGACTTGGGGGCACCGACACAACTTCTTTCCTCTCAATCTAACCTCAGTGGCTCTGAGTGAGACTAGAACCATTGATTCGACTGCTGACTGGTAAGTAAAAATATGAGTTGACTCTTTAGTTGACATAAGCAGTTTGATCTAGGCTTATGAAAATGGGACTGAGTTATGTGAACAAGTAAACAGTGCAGAATAAATCATGATAAAATATTAAGATGTGTACATTTGCTTTATTTGCGTTACTCCACAGGTGTACCCCAAGATATACACAGTGGAATTAAACTTGTGTTTTGGCAGGGTTATTAGAAGAGAGTGATAGTGTAAAGCATGCACATTAAAAAGCTGAGCCTTAACATTGGTTTGGGGCCATCAGTTAACCTAGTGCTTGTTTAAGTGGGTGACTTGTCCCTTGCTGCTCTGCATGGCTTAGGGTTGTGGTGAATTTCTAGGCAAACATACTATAAGTGATCCCCCAGCTAATTAGCATATATTATCAACGGATATTCCAGCAATGTACTTCTAAGGAAAATTCTGTATTAATAAACATATATAAATGTGTGTTGTAAAAATCTATAGTCAATATCTAATGAACCTTTTTATTTTTCATGGAAAAAGATACACTTTAATGTTTTATTCTAGACTGGTGTGTGACAGCTCAATAATTAATCAATATATTTAAATTTGCTTAGATCTGTGTGCGCTCTGCAGAGTCCCTGCTGGCCTTTCGCAGAGCCTTGAAAACCACCCTGTTCCGCGAGGCCTTTGGAGACCAAGTTTAAATGTTTTTCCCCACACCATCTGCTGTTAGTTTAGCTCAACCAATATGATGTTTTTTTATTGAGCTATATATGTTTTATAAGGGTGCATATGTTATCTTATTGCTGTTTTTGTCTTATTGCTGTTTCTTGTTCAATTGTTTCTGTGTCCTTTATATTTTGCTGATTCGATCAGCCTTTGTAAGCTGCCCAGAGTTCCCTAGGGAAGATGGGCGGTGTATAAATCCAATAACAAATAAATAAATAAATAAATATTATTAGTTGCTGGAGAAATGTTATTAATTTATAGACTATTACTCCACAAACCTATTTGCATATATAGTTCTCATAACTGTATTTTGTGAATTTAAGAATCATTAAATAAGTCTCATGGCATGCTTTGGACTGTGTTTAAGGAGTATATAGAAATTTAGTTCTTCACTGTCTATTTCATTTTATCTCTCTCTAGTACTTAATGGGACACATTGGTGACATTAAATACCATGTAAAATGATGTTGAAGCTAGTTGCCATATTGCTTTTCATTAGAAATTTCTCTCCACCAGTAGCTCACTGGGTTCAGCTTTCATCTAGATATATTTCCCAAGCTTGATATTTTCCTGCTGTCCTGGCGTGTTACTGAGTATGATGTCTTTTTAAAAATATGATTCAGATCCTGACACAAGCTTAATAAAAATATATTTGGAAGGGAAAGTTGTGCTACTCCCTAAATGGATCATATTGCTCATTCCTGATTTCTCTCTCTCTTCCTCATAACCACCATATAATTCTAAAGGGAATAATGCCCCCCATCAAGGAATATATTGCATTGATTCTCAGATAGTTCGGTGTAAGGCTGAATTACATCAGGTTCCCCTAACCAAATAAACTCAGATAGTGATTAAATTGGAAGTAGAACACTTTATTGCATGGCTAAGGGAAAATAACAAATCACGTCAAGCAGGCAATATGCAGTCATTTGGCCAGAAAATCTGGATCAAAGTAAAATCCGCCAGAACAGTAACGTGGTTGAAAACACGGTTCTTGTGTCCCCATGGGCACAGTTTAAAGAACCACATCTTTTGTGTCCCCACGAGCGGGAACCACAACACTGCAGAATGAAAAGTTTGTGATGCAGATCTTATGTTTTTTCCCATGGACCCATGCACTGGTAAAAATCTGCATAGGAACTGAGACAAGCTTTGTACCACCTCGAGACCATGTACTTGTAAAACTCACTAGGTCATGCTTAAGTGGGCGTGGTGGCATCCCTCCCCCCTTTAAAGTCCACTGGCCATGGGGACACAATTTTATTAACCCCATCTTTGACAAGTTTGAAGTGGTTTTTAGTGGTCGTGGGACAGCAGACTTTGTTGCACTATTTAACATTTCCAGGAAATCAGAACTGACATGTTCTCTGTATGTTACACCACACACACACACACACACACCATATTATTTTATTTATTTATTTATTTGATTTTTATATCACACCATCTGATCAACAGTCACTCTGGGTGGTTTACAAAAAGTTAAGACATGGACAATACAATAAACCATACAGCTAAACAATATACAATATATAGGTGAAAATAAAACTAACCAATCTAACGTAATTAAATATAATAACAAAGCAAAAATATTAAACCAGATACATACAAAAATAAAGAGAGGTGGATTAAAATATAAAACTAGCTCAGTGAGATGGCAAGATGACAAACAATGGTCCAGGAAAGCATGTCTATACAGTCAGGGTTTAAGTTGTTGTTGGTTTTTTTAACTTGTAGCATGGGGGCCAGACCAATCTCAGGGGGCAGCTGGTTTCACAAATGAGGTGCGACCACTGAGAAAGCTCGGTCCCCAGTAGTGGTCCTCCAAGCTTCCTTTGGGGTTGGCACCTTCAAATGACCAACCTGAGAGGAGTGAGTGTTAAGGGCAATACTCTGTGGCAGGAGCCGTTCTGACAGATAACAAAAACAGTTTGACAGATATCTTTCTGTCAGAAACCAAGCATCATCTTCCTACACACACACACACTTCTCATGTACACTTTCTCTAGAACTCTGATTCACTGGCTGAAAGTCTGTTGCACTTGGTGTAATGTAAAGTCATACCTGTGGAGTTACGCCACCCACACTTACAGTGGACTATATGACTGGTTGTGCAATACACTTGATTAACTGCTTGCTGGATGTCACTTCTGCCTTGGGATGACAGTCTCTACTGCTCACGCAACTTTGAATTGTGCAACAGGATTTCTGCCACTGACTCTTAGCTGCCTCTTTCCTCCTTAATCCCTATTCATAGCATTCTGTACTTTGAAAGGCTGACTTCAAATGAGAGTGAAAACAAAGCAACAGGGTAAGGTTTCTCCACTATCATTCCTTGTAATTAATCCAAACCTTTTCTTGAGGATGAAGGAGCCCACCTAAAACACATAGAAAGTGGTAATTAGGTTTCAGCAGGGAGGAAGGTATAAAGATCTCTATGCATTCCTTTAGGTTACATATTTTGGGAGCTGTTTGACT
Organism: Phrynocephalus versicolor; assembly: GCA_023846285.1. NCBI lineage: Eukaryota > Metazoa > Chordata > Lepidosauria > Squamata > Agamidae > Phrynocephalus > Phrynocephalus versicolor. Next base: position 12,343,941 of record JAHTLZ010000379.1, on the reverse strand, counting down.
TGATATGATCCTCCTTTCCCACATCTTGTAATGTTAGGACCAAACCTCTTTCTCTTAGTGGCTTCTTGGAGGGATGTCTGATGGCTGTAGAAGGAAATAAAAGAATGTGGAAGTTACATCTTAACTAAACTTAACATCCAAGCTAATGTATTGAGCTCAAGGGCGTATCTGGGGAGGGGGAAGGGTGCATTTGCCCTGGGGCACAACATTCTGGGGGCACCTAGAGGGGGAGCAGCAGGAGGAAGCCATGAGGCCTCCCGCCACCTATCCCCCTTTCCCCATGGCTAAGGCTTGGTGAAGGGACCCCTGCTGCTGCCTCTGCCACCAGGTGAGCGGCGAGGTAGGGAGGCATGTGGGGGGTGCAGTGGCTGCAGCACCCTCCCCGTCCTCCTCCTCGCCTTGCTTCGGGCCACCACGGGACTCAGGAGAGGTGTAAGGCATGTGCACACACACACACAAATGCCCGTCCACCCATGCCTGCACACAAGCACACACCACACACTCAGGATTGGGCCCCCATTGCTGGGTGGGTGTGATGCAGTGGGGGTGTGTGTGGCAGGATGGGTGCAAAAAAAAAAGTTGTCTCCAGGTGCTCCAAACCCTTGCTACTCCTCTGGTTGAGCTTAGTCAAAAGGTTTTCTAATGTTGTTATGCTTTTGCTAAATCTACTTGTTAATTTGGAAGTCACAGTAATCAAAAGGACAAAAGTGATTTTCTGAGTCACTGAACTGAATAATTTGATCTCTTGCAATGTGTCATGAATCTACACAGTAACTATTACAGGAACATTAATTGTAATGTATGTGATAATTTATCGACAAGAAATACGCAAGTTATTTAGGAATTGTTTATCAGATGTCATCATTACCAATTATCTGGGATGATTCCACGAGCCCTAATCCCCAATATACTTTTTTCTTAACTTGGAGGTGTAACAACCTGTATGCTTTGATTAATGTGTTGTGTATGAGCACAGAGAAGTCAGTGTCAATTTTTGGCACAATCCACACATGCACAAAAGTAACAACAGTTGCAGTAAATCACCAACAGTAGGTCTTAGCTTTAATTGCCACTGATCAGTGACTGATGCAGTATCATTCCAGATATGAAGTTTTGTATTCAGATTGATATATGTAAATAAATGAACTGCTGAGTAATTTAGTGACCTGAAGCAAAGGATAAGTGCTTTTATGGTAGTCTTGTGGGGTGTGTTATGTACGTGCTTCCTGCCCAAAGTGAACATAATGGTGGTCTTTAAATATGTTGTGGCATTTCAGTTTGGCATCTGAGTGCATGGTACAGAAAGCCATATACAGGTTCTTCTCGCAGTAACAACACTAATTTCAGGGTGAAATAAACGGTTTGGCTTGTTTCTTCCATTAACCTACATTCCCTCCCCACTTTTTTAAATACAGATAATGCTTTTGAGTGATCCTGAGATTGAAAGCAGCATAATGATCAGCAGCGACGAAGGCGCCACCTATCAAAAATATCGACTCAGCTTCTATATCCAGAGTCTCCTCTTCCATCCCAAGCAAGAGGACTGGATTCTAGCTTACAGCATTGATCAAAAGGTACATTGTTTACTGTCTGTCTGCCTATTGACGTGTTTCAAATAACACTTTTGGTACTCTATGTGCTACCAACAGTGAACTTCAGGCCCAAACACAAACCTTCCGCTCTCCTCTTTTATAACCACCAGACATTCTCACTGACTATACTCACACAAGTACAAATTTTGGAATTTCTTACTGTTCAGCTTCACCTTTTTCCTCCTGCTTCTCTCCTTCACTGACCTCAGAGGTTAGAACTAGTTGGGCAGAGATACCTGTTCTGATACCAGAATTTGGGGTTCCAGTTTGTTCCAAACAAATCAGGATTCCTTAGATACCACAGCACAAACTCTTCAGTGAAGAAAATTTGGTCAGGTGAGAAGGAAAAAGAAAACAAGGGGGGGCAGTAGTTCATGCATAGAAAGTTTCCTTCACATGATGCAACTGCTCCAGGAATAAAGTGAACTGTTCCTATTGACCAAAAAGGCTTCATGCAGCTACCTCATAAAGTGGAAAGAACTCCTGGGATGGGCCACATTTGCATCCACTGCAGAAGACATGTCTGTTTCCTTGTAGAGGGGGTGCATCTACAGTGGTTTCGTCTTTTTGCTTCATATTGCCACTTCCACTCATATTTCCAAGTTCCTCAAAAGACTCTGAAATTTAAATGGAAATCTACTGGCAGAAATGTATTGGTTTTGTGCATCAAAAACAGCAAGTTGCCTGCCTGACATGCACAATCATCCCAGGTTGTATGTTGCAGGCTTGGGCCGGCATAGACCATGCACTTGTTTTCTTGCTCAGTTGTGTGACAAGTGTCCAGAGAATAAAGAAAGCTGCTCGCCCAATTTCCCTTACACCTGAGCTCGATATTTTACAATAGGATTCTGTCCAGTGCTTATGGTGAAAAGAAAAACAGGGTGGCTGCGTCTGCTTTATCATGTTATAGAGTAGGATGGGCAGGAAATGAAAAAAAAAAATGCTGTTTTTTTCATTTTGTTATGCAATGAAATGAAACAAAATGAAACAAAACAAGGAAGCAGCATTTTGTTATAGTCGAAACAAAACAGTCATTTTTGCATGGAAACAAACCATTTTGTTCCATAGTTTTCTGAGGGCTCCTGCCAAGGTGCCAATGGCTAACCCCTTTAAACCTGGCACAGTCACCACCAGGGGGTACCCACTTGTACCGAGTGGGCCAGGTTTAAAGGTCTCCAGCCACTGACAGCTCAGCAGGAGACCTTAGAAAATGGTGGGAAAGACAGTTCTGGCAATCGAACTGCCCTCCCTACAATTTTCTGAGGGCTCCTGCCTCTCCGTCAATGGCTGGAGCCCTTTAAACCTGGCACACTTGGTACCAGTGGGTCCCCCTAGTGTCAACTGGGCCAGTTTTAAAGGGTTCTAGCCGATAACAGCTCAGCAGGAGTCCTTTAAAAATGACTCCTGGAGTCCAATGCACAAAAATCTGGTGCCTCTAGGACCCAGGGGAGCCATTTTGTTTTGTATGAATTAAAAAAAATCGTAAGAAGCAAAACAAAACAAAACGGGGGTGAGCATGAAATGAAACTAAACAAAACATTATTTTTCCATTTCATGCCCATCCCTATTATAGAGGACCTGTTCCATGTTCTTCCTTCTGAACAATGTAAATCTCAGTGAGTTTGGCTACCACCAAGTATCTGTTTGGCTACCACCAAGTATCTGGTCAGATGCATGCTATAATTAAGTAAGAAACTCCTTTTGCAGCCTCATCTTCAGAAATGCAGTCTGCTGCTCACGTACTGTTTACCTCTGAAGTGAATAGAACTATCCCAGAAATACAAACAATGTTATTCAGACTATGGTTTTGATTTGTGGGATATAGGTTAATGTGGTTTTTTTGTGTGGGGGGGGAGAGATCACAAAAAGTATTTTCTGGGAATGAAGACTTTAATGGCCTTATGGGGTCAGGAAAATGGCTTTTTGAGAATGGAGATACAAGGATCATAGGAAACAGTTGTAAAACAATGTTAGAACCAAAATAAATGTTGCTAATAAAACTGGTTAACAATTTCTAGGGTGGTGTCTGTAACACAACAATGCTCCTTCTGCCTCTCCTTGCCTTGTCATCTGCAAATAGTCCAGCAGAGAAATAAAAACCTTGCTTGTCAAGCTTCATTGCTAAGTCAAGTCCTTGCTATAGTGTGCCTTCTCTCTCAGCTTAATTAGAGGAACATGCCATACAATCATAGAGACATAGAATAACTGATTTAGAAGGTGCCTAAAAGGGTAGTGAATCCAACTCACTGGTCAAAGCAGGAATCCAAATCAAAGCAGGAAAGAGGACCAAAACCATTTTGGGTGTGTCACCAATTTTGGAGAATTAAAAAAAGGAATATGCCCATCTGCCACAATATCTAAACCTGTTGGTTTTGTTGTTGTTGTTGTTGTTGTTGTTACTGCTGATCCTGCTATTTTTCTTCATGTCCTTGTTCTTGATATGACTTATATATCACCCCATATTGCCAGAGCATTCTCTAGGCAGTTTACAACATAATTCTGCAAGGAATGATTCCTCCTCTCCCCAATATCCTGGATATTCTTTTTACTGACCCTGGAAGGTCAGGAGGCTGAGTCAAGAGCCAATAGGATCTATTGACTTGGTTCCTAATGCCAGGCAAAATCTCTCAGGATCAATCTAGTCTACCTTCTCATCTTTACAATTACACATGCTTCAAAGATTACTATTTTCCAGTGTACCCTAGCTACTTTTGAGTTCAGAAGACCAATGAATGGCTCTCAAAATATATTAAGACTAGAAGGGGAATTGTGGAAACCATTGTGTTTTTAGTTTTACTGAGCTTTTCAAGGGTCTTTGAACATCCCATAGATGTCCAAGATGGTGAAAGGATGGATGCAGATGATGGGATATGTCTATTATTTCACCCATCAAATGTGATCTGCTCAGTCCTTGAATACCGCAGGGAATTGTTTTGCAGCAAGTAAATTCACAATAGAAATAATACTCCCTAGGCTTCCAAGTGAACAAGGGCAGATGTGCTTTCTCATGAAGATTTTGAGGGTGTCAGATATGTTCCTTGAGAACCCACTGGTTCCTATAGCTTTTTTTCCCTCTCGTTGATCCCCTATTTAAGCGCAGGAGAACAAGTCACAGTTTTGGACTGCTTCTGGCATCAGCTACAGTGTGAGCTACTTTCTGTTTATCATATGACTCGCAAGAAATTGCAAACCAGCCCAAGCTGGATCGTTTGCGTTATTAGTTTTTTGAGATTGGCTGAAGCAATTCCTGTACAGACAGAAGGGTAGCTTTAAGGGAGATCACCTTTAGTGAAGTGATCTTTTCCAGCACGATAAAACACACTGCTTTTCCTACTGTCCAATCAGAGCCAAATTGTAGGGTGAGAAGGAAACCTCTGTCTGTTAACACAAAAATTTTCTCACTGAAATTTACACCATGAGTTTCCATCTGCTTGCTGGAAGATGAATGAGAAATGAGGAAACAGAAATTTGGTTCTGTATTGTTTTCTAGACTTGATGGTTATCCTTATGAGATGAATTGTGGTTCATCAGTAGGCCACCAAACAATGCACAGCATGTTACTCTCTACTCCTCTATTATCCCCAGGTCTTTCTTCTGCCTGACCTAGGCAATTTAATACACTTTTAAGTGTTCTGTTATGTAGTGTGCTGGTAACCACAGATAATGATGAATATGGCCTTTATCTTGTTAATAGAAGGCTTCAGGTGCCAATTGCTATTCCGCTGATGATGCCATGGTGACATTTGCAGATGCCAAGCCACTGTAAATGTAGAGCACTTTTCTCTGCCAGGTAGTTACTGTATCAAAGGATGTAGCCAAATGTCAATCCTTTTGCAAGCTCAGATGTTCAGGAATTCTGCAGCATGGCTTGAAAGATCGAGTACATTCATTTGATGTTGATCAATGTTTTGATACCATTTTTGAGGTACAAAGGAATTTCTTGATCTATATCTGAGTTTGGACACAGAAAGCTGTAAGAGACAGCCAATGAGTGTTGTGGTATGCAATACACAATGGTCATGTATTATAGCAGGGGTGGGGAACCTTTGGCCCTCCAGATATTTTGGACTACAACTTCAACAGCCCTTTATCATTGGCAATACAGTGACCCCCCCACCTATCGCTGGGGTTAGGGACCTGAGCCAACCCGCGATCATTTAAAATCCATGATATGCGGATGCAGGTTGGGTCAGTCCTGGGAGTTCTAGCTGGGGGCTCTTGTACTTACCCCCAGCCTGACGCTGCCCCGAACGGGCCTGCAAAGGCCTTCTGAGCCTTCTGGAGGCCCCAAAAGGGCCTCCCTACGAACCGGAAGTGACATCCGGAAAACTGGAAGTGACTTCTGGATCACCAAAAATCATTTTTGAGGCCTCGAAGGGACTTTCCCCCCTTACCCCTGGGGGCCTTTTTTCATATACTGTGGTCCTGCAATATAGCGGGACTGCAGTATATGAACTGCAAAAGGGCAGGGGACCACTGTATAGGCTCGGAATTCTGGGAATTTTAGTTCAAAACATCTGAAAGGCTGAACATTTTCTACCTCTGATGTATAGTATGGTGAATTTGGGTTATGCCTTGGTACAGTCACCCAGATTTTGAGAATGGCAGGTTAAAAGTTCCTACTGAATATTTGACCATGTGTTTATTATAATTATTTAATATTCTTACCACACCTTTTTCCTTAACAAGGACCCAAGGTGTGTTACATCATTAAAATACAATATTTAAAGCTAATAACAGTAAGTATACAAATACTTAAAAGGATACAGTATTACCACATTAAAAGACATTAAACAAAAGCAAGACCAAAAACACTTTCAAAGCAATAAGGCACAACTGTCAATTTTAAAATCCAAAACAAACAGCCAGTCATTAAGGGTAAGCTTGCCTGAATAGAAATTTTATTTGCCTGCTTGCAGAATTTTTCTTGCTTATTGAACTATAGTTCAAAACAAATGGAAGAATATTATTCTGGGACGGGATGCCATATTATGGAAATGAGTTAGAGTTTCCACCCATGGCATCTTCTCCCTATTATACAAGTGCCTGCACACCACACTTCCACATAGTAGTATGTGTTATCACCTGCTATTGGAGAACTTCCTTCTTTGTGATTTTACCTGTTAACATTTCATGAGTTTGGGAAGTGGGGGAACACATATTCACAGTGGAAAGTATTACCTTGGAACATATTATGGCTCCAGTGCCAATGAAAGAATTAAAAGGAATGTCAAATTGTTTGGGAGACCCCAAAGAAGTGAAATGGAGCTTCGGTTAAGAAATAAGCTTATATCTTCCAGGTTTTCATAGCTGGTGGGGTGGTTTGTTTTATTTCAGCACTAATGTCAGAGTGATCCATTAGAGTTGGATGAGGAAATTCATTACCTGAATGAATTGCTGTTTCTGCTCCATTCACAGAAGGGAAAGTTGGGGTAATATTGACATACTGACATATGTTGAACTTGTTCCTGTTCTATCCCACCTCCCAAAGAGTTCTGCCAACAGCTGACGTGTATGATTTTCCAGAATCAAGTGAAAACCTGTCTGTCTGTCTGTCTGTCTGTCTGATTCAGATGCTATTTATTCTCTCAAATATAGTTTTCAAGGAGGCTTACAGTTACCAACAATTCAATATTAATTGATTCCATCTTGGTTGTTATATTGTGTAAAGTAAAAATGCTATGATTATATTGCCTGTATAAGGGTGACATAAATGAAATAAAGAAATAACCAATTGCTCCCTTGTTTGCCCTTGTTGCCTTTTGCCTGTGTTGAATTGTTATATTTTCATTGTAGAATGTTGTAATTTGGGAAAATACACTTTTTCTCTAGCCATTCAGGTACCAAAGAGGGATCTTTGGTTAATTTCAATATGACAGGTAGGTAGTTTACCAAAACAAAACAAAATAAAAATTGTTTCTACAAAACTCAGATTTGTTTCAATACATAGTTAATACGCATAATAATCTGCATAAAAAGAAGGTACCTACAGACTTAAGTATGGCATTGGCATAAGATTAAGATGTATACACGATATCTTGCATTGCAAGCATTTCACAGAGTTACTCAAACCTTTCCTGAAATGTTATGTTGTCCACTACACTGAAAATATAGTTTTGTGCTAAATAAGCAGCTACTTTAGATACATATATACGGGTATGCTGAATGTAGAAGCTGCAGTCATTCTACCTGGATTGGACAGGACAGACCCAATTCTTTATTCCATACATCCCCTAAAAACAGGCACAAATGTGATAGCAAAGGTGCTGCTCCTCCGCTTACCTGCCTCCTATGACTCATTTACCCACTCACTAGGCCAGTGTTGGTGAACCTATGGCATGGGTGCCGAATGTGGCACTTGGAGCCCACTCTGTGGGCACCCGACATCACCCCTTCTCAGCCACCTGTAATCAGGATAAATTGCTGTCTTGGCACTTTGCAAAAAATTAGTGGGTTTTGAATCACAATTTGGGCACTCGGTCTCTAGAAGGTTTGCCATCACTGCACTAGGCCCAATGTACTAGCTTCCTGCACTTCCTCTATCAATTTTCCAGTCCTGACAACAATACAGGCCTCTCTGTCCAACCTCTTGGCTAATCTCTCATTCAGATGGAGCAATGCAGTCTGTACTCTTGCTTGGGACTGGGAGGTGGACAAAGCAGAATAATGAGTGGTTGATTGTCTGAGAAGGAAGGGGTTGTGGGCAGCAGCAACTGTGCTATCATCTTTACAAACAGGCATGAACTGGGATGAACTATCTCTAATATCATACTTATTAAATAGCATAAAATATTTCTAAATAAATAAATTGTGTGTGTTTCTATTTCTGTTTCTGTATCAGTTCAGTCAGTGTTGTTGCTATGTGCTGGCAATTGGCTTCAGACTTGTGGTGAATCTAGTAGGGCTTCCAAGGCATTTAATGTGTTCAAGGACAGATTTAACATTGTGACAATCTCCTTTCCCCCCCAAGTTTCAAAACCTGAGCAGAGATTGAATCCAGGTATCTTCTTGAGTCTGCTATCCTAAATATTTATATACAGTAGAAAGCATGTCTAGCTCTCAGCTTGTAAAACAGGGGAAATACTTCATCCTGGCCAGTGAGGTGATCTAAAGAGTTCCCTTATCAATCCATACCTTCTGAAAGAAAGGCTGCTTCTCAATGTCCCATTCTGGAGTGTTGCAGAAGGTCAGTTTAGCATGGGGAAATGGATCAAATTGTAACTGCTATAATGCTGTCCAATTTCCACCAATGGTTCCCAGCTTTGGGTCTGTAGATGTTGTTGGACTAAAACTACTAGAAGCCTTCACCACTAGCTGTGTTGACTGGGATTTCTGGGAGTTGTCATCCAAGAACATCTGGGGACCCAAAGATGTGACCTTCTACTTTACAAGAAAGAACCCTAACTGAAAGTGCTGTAGAGTAGCAGTCCACACAACATTTTTACCACCAAGGACTGCTTTTGCTTCATTTAATTCAATCAGAAAGTTGACTTGGGTGGTCTGTTGTTAAATATATGAGATTTCTAGTTACTGAGGTATAAGAAATTATATTGCCAGCACTGAGTAAAACATGTAGGATTTGAATACCATAATTAGGAACTCAATGTAAAGATATGAAGAGACAAGTACTTTAGAAAGTTTAATAGTGGCTTATCATTACAACACCTGCCATACTGCTGTTAATCAAACAAGTTCTAAAATGGAAGAACTTGGCAATCAAAAGTTCTCACCCTCCACTAAGCATATTCCTCATCAAGATTCTTCATTAATGCTCATCAAAAATAAAATAAAATAAATCCTTTTACAGATTAGTGAATTAGATGTTTGAGATGATACAGCAATGAGCCATTTTGGTGCACCTGGTAGTCAGTCTTCCTCCCAGGCAGGCCTTCCCAGTAATCACTGCACCTTATTTTAAAAGTCTAATTTCAGGTATAGAGTCATCATGGCTTCCAAGGCTGTATAATGTCTGCATATGTTTAGAAGGGGATGACAAAATGGTTTGCACCATGAATTTTCATAAATTCAAAAATAGGAACAGATCTCCCAATCTTGTCATATTTTTGTGCAGTCACCTTAGTTAAGAAGGCAGTCCTAATGTGCTGTTTTAGACCAGTGCTGATACTTGTTAAAAGAGTTTAAACGCTGATAAAAACAGCCATGTGGATGCGATTTATTTCCAATAAATGTCAAGTAATATCTATATTGGCTCAAAATAAGCAGTTCCCAGGTATTGGGAAATATCTCATCCTATTCTAAGCCAAAATAAGTTAACCCAAGTCCTATAACATAAGCAGCCACCAACTATGACAGTCATTTCATCCAAATTCCTTATGAACTTCCAAACAGCCACTTTCCTGGGCTATTCATTGTGATGGCAGTAACACTACCAGCAAGCATAGTGTCCGCTCTGTCGTGCGTTCTCTCCCCCCCAAGTATCCATTAAAGAGGACTGTACCCCAATCCCCATTAAAGATTAAAGAAAAAGATAGATTCTGTTTTTGTTAATCCAAGCTGGAGCCACAGCAAATTAAATGGAGATGTAAATTAAATGGAGATGTAAGTGAGCCAGAAGGAAGAGAAAGTTGAGATTGAAAGCTACAGTAATAGGTGAATGGGTATCTGTACTTCCTTCATGCTTTCATGCAAGTAGAAGATTCAGCAGGTTTATTCTCCTTCTGCTACAAGAAGGCAAGGTATTTTGAGGTTTAAATGTTCTATTTCTCATATGAAGATTTTGAGCCTTACTTCATATGGCTTCTGATCCATGTTCTAATTATGTGTGATGCAGTGCCAGCTTTTGTTTTTTCTTCTGGGTATGTCAACAACCAGACAGCCTTTTGGCTTTAATTCTGCTGCTTCATTAGCAGCAATGCTATTCATACTTATCCCTTCCTCTTCCCCATTAGTTGAATGAGTGCTTTCCAACCAGGAGATCTCATCTTCTAGAGAGTTATCTCTTCTTTCAGTTTCAACTGTCTCATCATATTGTTTTGAAGCACTCTGGTCACTTGAGTTGTGCAGCATTACACGAGTAATGTTTTAGCCTGTCTTGGAATGAGCTTATCTCCTTGGAGTGAACAACAGTATGGGGCTTTTAAAAAATATGTTGGTCTATATATCTGGACATTTTTAGTCTTCAGAATGGAGGTGTGAAGTGCTGATTTGTCTGGGGATTGATGAGGCGGGGGGGGGGGGATTCAGGTCTGTCTACTACTTATCAAGCTGCTCTTCCATTGATCCCCAGACAAATCAGAAGCACTTCACACTTCCACCAGCAAGGCCATAGCTAACGACCCATACGGGTGTTGGGAAGGGTTGCATAGGTGGGACTTTCATGCACCCTAGGACATTGTCCACCTAATGAGCCTAATCAGGCCATTGTCCACCTACGAGCCTATTCAGGCTATTGCCCACCTAATGAGCCTATTCAGGTAATTTTCCAACTTATGGGCCTATTCAAACTAGGGCTATGTGAAATCAAGGTGAACTATAAATTGAAGGACCCTATGTTTCTCCTTGGAAAAGGACCTAAGGTGGCTTACAATAATGAGGGACAATATACAGTACAGCCCTGAACATTTAAGACACATACAAATCAAGAACAGGGAATTAGAAGGGGCATCTTAGAACATTAAAAGGTAACATTAAAGCTACAAAGAGCACACAAAAAGAAAAAAATCCATTATGAGGGGTGGAAACTAACACAGAAAACACTGGTGTTCTTATGAAGTCAGTCAATATAATAATGCATGGTCATCCATATAAAAGTCACATAGTAGGTAGAATGAATTAATGGAATAATCACTGCAAGTGATTTTTATTTACTGGGCTTTGTTATGAACCCCCCAAACAGCCGCCCCCCCGAATAATTTTCTCCAGGCACCAAGAGACACCAAAAGTGTGCAGAAAGTTCCTCTGATTCTCCTCTGTGACCCTTTAAGTCTGGTGAACATTGGGTTTTTCAAAGCCAGATACTAATGGACACTTTCTGAAAGGGAAGGATTTGTGGGTATATAACTCAGATGTCTGAAGGCCAATCTTCACAAAAAATGGAGGCTTATAGAGGGGAGTTAATCATAGAATAGTAACGTTGGAAAGGCCCTACAAGGCTATCAAGTCCAGTCCCCGACTCCATGCAGGAATACAAATCAAAGAATATCTACCAGGTGGCTATCCAAATTACTCTTGAATGCCTCCAGTGTTGGAGTACTCACCATGTCTTGGGATAATCAGTTCCATTGCCATACTGCTCTAGGAGTTAGGAAGTTGTTCCTGATATTCATCTGAAAGCTGGGTTCTTATAACTTGAGCCCATTGTCGCACACCCCACGCTCTTAGATGATTGAGAACAGGTCCTGCCCCTCCTCTGTATGACAGCCCTTCAAATATTTGCAAACTGCTATACTGTAATATTGCCCCTTAGTCTTCTTTTCTCTAGGCTAAATATGCCCAGTGCTTTCAGACTTCCCTCATAATAGCTTGGTTTCCAGCCCTCTGATCATCTTTGTTGCCTTCCTCTGAACTTATTCCAACTTGTAGAGAGGAGTTAGGGGAAGCTTCCCTACAATCTTCATGACTCTGAGTACTTGGGACCCATTAACAGCTTTAAAGGCAAAAATGAATTGACAAATCAGTTCATTGATTTGTAAGACAAAACTTGATAAATTCATTATTTGTGATCATCAACCTTGACAAATCATGAATCAAAATGAATCACAGTTTTTTGACTCATGCCCATGTTTATTCATACTGTATGAATAGAGTACACCATACTGTACTGTAACTGAAAAACATATTGCTAGAATCAGATGTCATCAGCAACCAAACATGAGTAGCTGGAAAACAAAAGGGGCCTTGGTATTAGAAGAGTTGTGCATGCCTGCAAAATCTGCATTGGGTTTCCAATGGTCTTGCAGGTTGTCTCAGTTGTTTAGTTACTTGAATCTCATCTGTACACTAAACAAAGTCTGCTAGAGAAATTAGGATTGAAACTCTGAACTACTGTTCAATATGTATTTGTTGATTTAAGTAAATGGAGTTAGTGTGCAGAAGAGTGAATAAGATTTGTCAGCATTAATATGAACAGTAAAACGAGATGAGTTATCAGGCACATCCAGTTGTAACTATGAAATGTTTTAAATGAGTTTAATCTTGTGAATGTAATGCATTTAATGGAATATATGTTATTGTAATTACTTGGCTGAAATTTGTCATTTCTTTATTTGATTGGCTCATTATATTTATTTACCTGCAGTGGCAATGGAAGGTTGAACAGTGGCATGAAAGCAGAAAATAGCAATCTATTTCTGTTCAGAAGCATTTACTCCAAGATATTTCACATTGCTTTTATCAAATATTTCAAAGGGAATAGTCATAAAATTCTACTGCCTTCTGTGGCAATTATTACAGGACTCCAGCAAGGTTCAAACAGCAAGAGAGGTCCAAGAGCCATTCTAAAAAATAAAAAAGTAGAAAGGAAAGCACCTTTAATTTGTAAAACAGAAAACAAACTAAGGCATGCAATATTCAAATGTCTACATTCTGCATCTTCTGTTGCTAGGTAGCAGAAGGAAATACTGACAGGTTTTGATATGCCTGACATTCTTAAGGTTTCTGGCATGGGGTTATCACTGTGCTAGCCTTCTTTGGATCTAGGAGTTTAAAATAAAGGAGGAGGTTGACCATTTACCCCATAAATTACACCAGATCAGGTACAGATAAAATTGAATTTGGGAAACAGGAGCTACACAGTACAAAGCTCAGTTTGGGGAAATGTATATACTGTATGTTCAGTCAGCTCCAATAGTCTAGCACTGCTTTTCTCCACTTCCTGATGCTTATGGTCACCTGATGCAAAGGGCCATTCCTGCTATTGCTGAACATTGTGCTCCTTCCCCTTTTTCTTGTTTTAAAAACACTTTCAAGGAAGCTTCTGCTTCTGGTGCTGGAGCTCTGTTGGAAAGATTACTTCATTCTCTGGATTACTATAGCGATTTCATCTGCAGAAGCCAGCAGCAGCTCAATATGAAAACTGTGGAAAACATCAGAGCGAAGCATATTGTTCATGCTATGTAGTCAGTTCCAGTAACCAACGAAGAAATCAGAGTCATTAATTCCTTTTTTGAAAGGAAGCGTCTGCCGCTTTTAGATTCCCTATGAGGACCAAATATGCTATTCTGCAAAGGTGGAAATAAAGTTAGTTGGTAAACCACTGAAGCTAGAACCCTGTGAGGGAACACAGTACAGAAAGTTATCATGTAAGCTTCTACTCATCTCCAATACTTGGTGTGCCAAGTCTCTCACTGGTTACAAGATGGGTCAGGGGCTGCCTGGAGGAGAAACCATGAGAAGGATGGAGAGGTACATAATTGCCCTTAAGCACATGTCAAATGTAAAGGTCCAATAAAACCTGTAACATGACAAAATGTTTCTGTAGCTTTCAAAGGACTGCAACTTCTTTGCTCCTCATTATATCTTCAGTTTTGAGACCTTATGTGTATATTTGTACACACTAACTCTATATACAGTCCCAGTGATTTTAACAGGTTTTATTCCCAGGTAAATGGATATAGGTATGCTGGTTCAGTGACTGTTTCAGTCCGAGCCACCAATATTGAATCTGGCAGGGTTTACCACAGAATATGGAATAAATTCAGGAAACATGCCAGAATATTTGCTTTTAGCAACAGCAAGTGGTCCAAGATCAAGAGTATTTAACAGAGACTTGGGGAAGAGATTTCCTGAATATGGTAATCATGCGAGGAATCAGAATCACTTAGCTTCATTTACAAATCATGAATATGTAACAGTGTCTTTAAATGAAAGGATGGCTAAAACAGAAATAGTGTTTGCTCAATTCATTAAGGCGAAGACCATTTATCAGTGCAGTTTATGCTACCCTTCCTTAAAGAGCAGCCTCATGCAAATCCCAAGAAAATCAAGGCCCAATGTTAATTCTTCAAGGTGATGAATATTTTTGTAATCCTAATTAACTCTAGTCATTTAGTCTCGCAATTTCCCCCAATCTAGCCAATTTGAAATGGAAATAGATGGCTTGATTACCAAACTCATTAGCAAAGGGGCACCCTTCTCCTCAACCCCATACTTTTTACTGCACCCACTGACTGAATCAAGTGAGGGACACTTTGGGTTGTCAACCATGGAAAGTGGAAGAAGGCGTAATTGTTAGCTCTGTGAAATGTGTGTATTCCTGTACATCCCATTGCCATGCAATACATCTCTCATTAAATGCAACAAAAACATCTTTTTAAATGCAGTAATTAGATGGAGCTGCTGCACTAGGTAATTTCAATAAAGTCAGATGTCACAATTGTTTCCATTTGAAGCATGGAAAGTATTAATGTCAGCAAGAAGAAGTATGACTCTGCATTTATCACTGTGATTATGTTAATGCCTGTAGTTTTAAAAGAAGATGAGGAATTTAATTATGCAGCAGCAACCCACTTATTCTGAGAAGCACCACAATACATTCTGTCCCAGCAATACATTGAACTCTGGATGTGTGATTTGCCACCATAAACACAAGGATCTGACAGAAACATGAATTAGATTAATGATTTCTTTCAGTTGATGGTGACTAGTAACTCTCCATCTGCTTTCCCCTCTGTGGAAATGGGCATTTGAGCAGTATGTGTGTAGTCTACCTAATATAAAACCCTCCATTATTCAAAATATAGCATCCTCATTTCCATCAATCAAACAGCATGTCTGCCTATTCAACTTCTGCTTATTTTGAAGTCTTTGCGTTTCCGTACCTTGAAATTCAGTTGGAACTTCTGATGACTAAGGGCACTTGTTGAGCACTTTGCTATCTCGCTTCTTTTGCGTGTGCCACCAGGAACCCACTTGTAGAAAATAGCAGCTTGAAGGAATCTCACCTTGTGAGGAACTGCTAATAGACTCTATAACCACTGAGAGACATTGTAGTGAAGGTTCTAATTCATAGAGCTTGACTCAGTGCAGAGAAAGGAAGGACATAAATAAAAACATTGCTAAATACTTGTGGGAGTTCAAGTTCTGGGTTTTGTTTTGGTTTAGGTAATAATGCAGCTGGATGAGGGAACTCCCTGCCCTTTTGTTGCTCTCCAGATATGATTGGACTTCAACTGTCATTGGTCACAGACAACTTGCCCAATAGCTCAACTTGCAAGAAGAATAGCCAAGCAGTATTTGAAAGGCCATGGATCCCCATCTGTGGTTTAAAAGGCTTAGCTGATGATTTGAGTTTGAAGTATTTTTATTTTGTAAAAGGAAAATCAAGTCCAGTTGGAAGATCTTGGATCCTGTGCTCTTCTTAGGACAGGATTTTTGAGTAGAATTCCTGAGCCTTCCTGCAGAATGAGTGAGAGATGGATTCTCATATTTTAAAGTAATATACATTGGGATCTAAATGTGTATTTCCCCTAACAGCAAGTTTGCTCTAATATTGAGTTGGATTTTTATATTATTGTTTTTAGAGAAATGATTTGGGTACAAGGGATCCTGCTTGAGAAGAGATGGTACCGTCACAAGTGTGTCAGATTGGGTGGTCACAATTGGTAGAAAATAGACAAAAGCAATATCATAACCATAGCAAATTTAACACATCCTTGCTAGCTGAACAAAAAAAAAGATGATTACTCACTCAGAAAAGATGATTTCACAATGGGCATGCCTGTATTGAGATTTATTTTCTGCAATCACTAGGTTTTAATTTGAATTCATCCTGCCCAAATTGATATAAAATGTAGAATAAATTGGCAGTGTAGTTGCCCCCTAAGGCTGAAGGTCCCAGAGAAGTCACCACTTGAAAATATATAAATGGCATGAGAAGAATTAAGCTGAGAAGCATCTCTGTGTGGATGTGAGCCTTTTTCTCCCAAGCAGCAATTAGGTTTTTCCTGCATCAGCTTCTCTACTTTTCCTGCCTTCTGATTGGCTTTTTTTACATTCACCACTACAATTCTATTCTATATTAGTAGATGACATATTGGGAGAAATAGTGCATTGTATCACCTTTCTTTATTCCTTTAGCCTGAAGCAACTTGACAAAGAGTTCTTGCCACAGAAATCATGTATATGCCTTTCCTCATTCCATAATGCAAAACTCCAGGCTGAGAGAAACCTTCTGGTTGTTTTTTGTTTTTTGCTTTTGTTTCTTTGCTAACAGGACAAGATGAATTGTGTTTTTACGAAACAAACCAAGGATTCCCTTCATTCTTTCCAACAGAGAAGCCACTCCCCAGGTCACTGGTTCACTCCATAGCTATAGAAAAAAAAACCTGTAGGCTAGTCAAATCCAAACATCCACACTGCTTTTACCTGTTGTGTCCGTGGACACTTCAAATAAGGTGCAAAAATGCTTTTACAGAACATTCTGTCTCTGCTGAATTGCTGGTATTTTAGTTTACATGGGGACACATGGGATTGTCACAGTTATTTCACATATAGGATTGGTTGTGATTAGACATGGGCATGACTCAGCAAAATTTTCATTTTTGTTTTCGTTTTTTCATTTCGTTATGCAACGAAAACAAAAATGAACATTTTTCAAAACAAAACGAAACGGAATCGGAAACAAAAAATTTTGCTGTGTTTTTCGTTTTCGTTACGGCAAATACATTGAACTGAAAGAATGCTAACGAAACAGAAATTTTTCGTTTTCATTTTCATCTTTTCATTTCGTTACACAACGAAAATGAAAATGAAAAATTTGCAAAAACCCCAACAAAACAAAAATGAACCAAAACGGACCCCCAACGACCAAACGACAAACGAAACACCATTTTTTTGAGTCGTGCCCATCTCTAGTTGTGATAGAGTTGAATGTTGAATCTGCTTCTGATGCCCAATCCAAGTTTTTCTGCTATGGTGCTTGAGGTTGCTGGAAGGACAAAAGTAAGAAGTGGAAACTGAATTAGAAATCCTCTCGTCCTCTGTTTTATCAACAAACCTTTCAATTTGTTCCCTCAGAGCACACTGGTTGTATTTCAGAAGAAATTGTTCAAACAGAAGCAAATGGAACAATTAGAATTCTGTTCTAGTTACTCCCTTCAAGTTCATTGTTTTTCTCTGTCCCAGATTAGAGCACCACAATTATTAGCTTGACAGCACCACCGAGACCAAAATCCATTGTGTGACATTAACACTTCTGTCACCTTCAATATCTGCTCAGCTCAGCTGCTGATTCTGATGGGTTTTTTTGTTTCCATGCTGATGGTGAGGACATTGGGTAGTTTTTGCCCTTGCCCCAGGCTCCAACCTGACTTCATGCAAGGGCTGTGTAATCTGCTGATCAATTCCTTTGGGGACCTCACATAACCAGAAAGGGGAAAATTAATCATGGAACCTAACTGTCCCTCAGGGGAGATATGAGAGGAGAAAGCAAGATTGCATAATAAACAATTAAATGCAAACCTAAGCTCCCCTGAGCATCATTGGTCAGAAGATAGATTTCTTTTTTCAACAGGACAAGGGCACATGATTGTAATGGATAAATGTCAGAACTTCATCTTTTGAATATTGTAGCAGGTAGAACTGGCCATTTGTATATTTCAGTCTGCAATTACTAATGTTATTGAACTTGAAAATGGAATGGGTAATATTGTGCCTGGGGTTGCAACTTTGACACCTCAGGTTCTTTGGTGGATTGACAGTACAATTGGGCGTTACTCTAACAACAGGAAATGTTTTCTCTTCCAGTTGCTATTCATGCTCAGTTCCATACTAAGAGAAGGCACATGTTTTCAATCAGATAATCATATGTTTGTTATACATATATACTTGATTAGCACAAAAACACAAGGATTAGTGGCGGGTTTCCTTCTGCTTCTCCTGGATTATGCACAAGGACACTGTGTGATAGCACTTCTGAGCAATTCAACTAGGAAGACAGAATTTCCCTACACTTTTAGAAATGGTTTGTCTTGGTCATTGTGTTTGCCCCAAAAGCCACATGCTGAAGCATCTGTGTAAATACTCACATTCTCTCCACCCTCAAAGTCTTCTCCAAAGACTTCACAGGACCTACATGCTCACTGAGACGGAGGACAAAGGACAGGATTATGTGAAATTTTCTTCAGCCCTATAGTAATCACCACTGAGAATGCAATTTCTGTGCTGCTCTTTTATGGTAAGAAAGCAACCACCCTAGAAGCAGAGACACTAAAATACACCAACCAGTGTTTTGAAAATCATGCCGCCTTTTTAAAAAGTGGGGGCTAATGACTCCAGTTTTGCCAGTGTGGCAGATCTGTTCCACATTTTCATTTGAAATTTAAAGGTCTATCTAAGATGCTAAGTGAGGGGATATACTCTTGTTTGAGAATGTCTGGTCTACAGGATACCCTCCTGTGCTCATTAAGATATTGGATTGTTAATTCCCCAAGATGTTTACAGGAGTTTGGAATGCTTCTGCCCCATGCAATCTGGTGCGCAGTTCACCCAGCCATCTATGTTGGGAAATAACTCTGTGTACCTTCATGGCTGGTGTTGTTTTGTGCTCAAGAGAGGAGCACAACACATCCCAAATTTGAAAGAAGGCTAAAGGAAAGGTATGATACTTGTTGTCGGTGAAGATTCTCAGTCATCCAGGTGAGTTTATCAGGAAGTTGAGTCATGGCAACTGGACTTCTTTTCTCGAGAGACTAAAACGTTTCTCTGCTCATCCAAACAGGTTCGTCAGTCTGAGGAAAGCAAGTTGTTACCTGTTGCTAATCACTCTCAGGTAGAGATGGGCATGAATCAAAAAAAGACGTTTCGTTTGTCATTTGTTATTTGGAGGGTCCGTTTCGGTTTGTTTCAATTTTGCGTGAATTTTTGCAAAAAATTCATTTTTGTTTTTGTTCGTTTGTTACCGTTTCATTACCATTTATTTCAAATTTTTGTGATTTTTTTTAGCATTTAAAGCAGTTCACTGTATTGCCGTAACGAAAACGAAACACACGACAAAATTTCCGGTGTTTCTGTTTGTTTTGTTTCATTTTAGAGACAAAATTCATTTGTCATTTCGTTGTGTAACAAAACAAAAAACAAAAACGGAAACAAAAAATTGTTTGTTTCATGCCCATCTCTACTCTCAGGATGTGCAGTATATACCCTATCAAATACCCTAATTTAATCCATTCCATATATCTCCTCAAGGTTCAGGTAAATATCATTTTGGAAAGAAAGAAATATGTATATTTTGCATTTTTCTTTGCAAAATGATGCCTAATGAGGATTTACTTGTATCTTTGGAAAGGAAGCGAAATGACTTAAATTGGGGTATTTGACTAGCTGTTTATTTTGACTGAAATATTATGTTAAATCATATTGGGCACCTTCTGCCTTTCTGTAATTTATGAGTTGCAGCTCTACAGCAAGACAAATAGAGCAGTAAATGTTGTCAGTTATTCTGTCATCCACCTCCTGAAGACCAGAATGTATAAAGCATGGCCTTGTGTTTGAAACATTGGCAATATCTAGATTCAAAAACGAGCAGCAACAAAAATAAAGTTCAACTGGTACCATGCTTCAACTAAGAAAAGGAAAGTCCCTGATGCAGAGGCGAAGAAGGTAAAAAGGCCTCCATTCCTTGAATGTGTACAATCCAGGATAGGAAATGTGAAGTCAAATCCACATCTCTCCATACGGATATAAAATCAATTGATGGACCAGTTCATTCATGAGTGTGACCCATCATATGGATCGATAAGCCCCTCTCAATTTCTTCCCTGCCTGAGCAGAGTTTTCATCAGGGCACTTGATAAACATTCATATTTTCTCAGCAATAAATATCTAGAGAACTTGTTGGAAAACAGCCCTGACTTTTGTATTTGGGTGAGAAATGGTTAACCCATGGAAAAAGGAAACAGGTTCTGGGATTTCCCCTTGCTTGTTGTCCCTTCCTAAAGGGCATTGATAACTTGTATGGCAATGATGGCCATTCCAAAATAATTTCCAACCAAACAGTCATGTCAACTCAAAACACACATACAGTAGAATAGTGTCCTGGGGCAACTTGTTTGATTGCATGTGTGCATTATCTATTTCTAAACTTTTCACTGTCATCCATTCAAGGCATGTTGACTTGACAAGTCACATTGGTAAAGAATTTTAGAACTGAACAAGATTTGTTTCTCCTCCCCGTTTCAAAGTCAAACCCCCTGTACAGAAATTGTTTCCCCACTCCTTTTGAGAAGCACACACAAAGTGAGCCCAAAAGAAATGGGTGATCATTGAACATCCTGCAAACAACCAATTTTAAGTGTTTCTAATCCCAGAGATCCATGCAGCAATTAAGCAGCAACCATTATTGTTTTGTACAGTTTGATTTAGTTGCATTAGAATGCTAGTTGTTCAATTTTGCTTAATCTGCAGGGAAAAAATGTCCTCATTTTCTTGTCCTGTCAAAAGCACTGTTTAAAATACTTCCTACCACCAAGGGTCAAAGAGAATAAATTTGTAGTTTCTTGTTCTGGTGATGTATAACACTGAGGCAAGAAAGAATTTACAACTCTAGCAAGAGCAGATACCTGTTTTAGCTCTTTTTAACCTTTTCTCATAGATAGGGATGTATGGACGTTTGCAAAATAATTCCCTGGCATCAGGTATCCTGGAAATGAGCAAAACATAGAGGAAATGGAGTAGATTTCCCATAGAAATTTAGTAGAGCAGTAGGGATGGGCACCTTACAAAAATGACACTGTTTTGTTGTTTCATACGCTTATGAAATGTTACAAAATGAAACAGCAAACAGCATGTTGTCAAGAAATGAAACAAAACACCATTTTTTGTTTCAGAAATGAAATCATTCATCCTAGTAGTGAATAGACTCTTGATCTATCTGTCTTGAGAACAGGAGGTTTATTTTTAAACTGGTTGATTTGTTTTCCTTCCTCACCTCCCATGCCTCAGCTGTTACTTATCTCCAATCTTGATCTGCCTCCTGAAGCTAGCCAGGAGCTGAGCATTTCCCTTCCCTTCCATGCGCTGGCTGTCCCTGAATCTGCAAGGTTGATTTAAAGCTTAAACTGATTGTTCTCCTTTCCTGATTAAGTAGGGCTGTGGAGATTATTTTTTTAAAAATATTTTTCTTCCTCCCTGCACCAATCAGCTGTTAGCTTATCTCTCCAATCTCTCCCAGCAGCAGCTAGTCCTTGGGTTTCTTGCTTGATTACAGAGGGTTCTTTGTTTGAAAGCACATTGATTGGAAGGTTTATGAGGGTTTTGTTAAATAAAAAGGAACACTTGCCGTTATTTCTAGCCTTATGAATTGTTTTGTTTTGTGATGAAAATTCTTTTTAAAAATCCATTATTAATGAAATGAAATGAAGACTGAAATGAAACAAAAAGAAGAATGAAATGAAACAAAATGAAGATTGAAACAAAATGAGATTAAACAAAACACTGTATTTCCATTTTGTGCCCATCTCTTTACAACAGGTATAGAGTTTTAGTTTAGCTGATTCCTTGCTGTGCTACTGTTCCTTTGCAGCCAGGCATATATTTTTTGTTCTGTTGTTCTTAGAGTAGTTAACCATTATAAAAAATTCTGCACTATATCACTTGTTCTAGGACATGAATGAGAAGGTATATATGCAGTCATGGTTTCTTCATACACTTTCCACAAGCATCTGTTTCTCTAACAGCCAAATGGTTTTCTTGTCTTATGTTCAATTTACATTCTTAAAATACAGGTTGCTAAGCCGAATTCAAAAATTAGGTCCTTTATTAGCCATCTGAAGTGGCCCACTGCTTTTCTACCACTCCAGGAAGCCTCTGTTTTAGTTTTACATTGTTTTTCTGCATTCAAAGATTAAACTGAAGACTGCCAAAAATATCCTGCTGTCATAGAACTTTCATTTGAATATGAAGACTAAATGCATGAAGAGAAGCAGAGTGAGCTTTAGGGCTAGAAACTGTTTCCCAGCACAATCTTCTGATGAGTCAACTTTCTCTTTGTGTGATTGCCAAGGTTACTTAGGGAAGAATCCAAGATTTCATATATATATAAGATTATATATATAAATAATTATATTCTTCCATTCGGCAAAATTCTGGAGGATACTGCGGGAAGAAAAATACTAGCTTTTATATAAATTAACAGTTATGAAGCTCACCCCCTTGATATACAGCCTAAACCTGTGTTCCCTTTACTTAAGCCCATTATTACATGTCCTACATTCTGAACTGACAGAGAACATATCCTTCCCTTCCTCTCTGTATGACTGTCTTTCAAGTACTTGAATAGTGCTATGATATCTTCATTCAGTCTTCTTTTTGCTAGGCTAAACATGCCCAGTTCCTTCAATCTGTCCTCATAGAGCTTGATTTCCATTTGCCCAGGCTTTGAACTGTTGATCTTGAAATGGTCAGTTCTTGTTCCATGGTTGCCACTGATAATTCTTGATGAAACCAGACTGTTTTCAGGATCATCAGACTGTGGTCTGCATTAAATCTTGTGTTTCATGTGCTTGACTGTAGACTAACCATTTTCAACCCTACTTTGACCATGGTCATAAACACAGATTGAAAGAAATATAGGCCAAATTGGGTGTGTATATCAAAACATATAAGGTGGTGCATGAACAACTGTTTCCAGTTTGTGAAGCCCTTCAAATGTGCCAGGGCCCTATAGAGGTCATGTGACCTCCTTTGAGAATGGCTGCAATGTAGAGTTTTTTCCTACTTAGCTTTTCTTCCCCTTCCACCCAATACCTAAAATGAAGTGATGTTCCTCTGTTATCTATATAGCCTGGGGATGGAGTGGGGGAGCTTCATTATATTTATGTGTGTGTTTTTTAAAAATCCTTAATGAACCGATGAACCGATTTGTAACTTGTCAGTTGGTGGGGGAAATTCATGGTTTGTGGTTAATCACTCTTGACAAACCATGATTTAGCACTAAGTACTATTTTGTGGTTCATCCCCACCTCTAGTCAAACTCTATAACTTTGTGGAACTTTGGTTTATTGGTTCTCACCCCTTCCCCTATCCTTTATTATTCTTTTCCCTCTGGAATTCCCATTAATGTTACTCGTCTGGTGAAAAACAGTTCTTCATATGTTTAGCTAATACATTATGTAAAACCAGTCTCAGTATTATCCATATTACATAGTCTTTAAATCTCCTTCACAATAATTTCTGAATGAATTCTTCTTCCTGAAATGATGAACTCTTTTTACAGCATATGCTATACCTGTTAAGTGGACCAAGAAAAGCCAATCTCAATGAGTTCTGAAATATGTCTTCTTTACGTCATCTTGACATCATTCACAGGCACTTTTAAAGTGTGGTTGGTTTTCCCTCTGAGATCGTAGACCAGTGTTGGAGAACCTATGGCACGGGTGCCAAAGGTGGCACTCGGAGCCCTTCTGTGGGCACCCGACATCACCCCCTTCACAGCCACCTGCATTCAGGTTAAATTGCTGTATTGGCAGTTTGTAAAAAAAATTAGTGGATTTTGAATGGCAGTTTGGGCACTCGGTTTCTTAAAGGTTTGCCATCACTGTTGTAGACCAACCAAACAGTTTTTCATCTAGTTTAGCTCTGTTCCATTTGAATTTCTCTCTCTGAACTAGTAGACTGATCACACAGCTGTCAATCCAGTATACCTCTCTCTTGTTTCTGATGTTAATTCAATAAATCCCCTTCATAGAGAGGTTTTAAATTTTCCTCTAATTATGTTATCTAATGAAATTTTCCAGCTTGTAACACTTAAAAACCATGGGTATCCATAAAAAATGTTTTACTGTATATTGTTCCTTACCAGCACTGTGCTAATCTGTTTCACTGAGCAGCTCCAAGCTATCATTTGCTAGCAAAGATTCCAATACACCTGCTCTAATGTGTCATTATGCAACAACCATCTAGACTTCCTCTGCTTTCATAAACATTTCTTTTCTTATTGCAAAATGAACCTCGATTTTTCAAAAGTCCATCTGTCCTCCTCCTTTCAGTCCCATACTGTCCAAATCTTCTTTCACATGAATCAGTTTTGGGGCAACTATACTAATCCATTCTAATACCAAACCCCTGTGATTTAATTTTTCTTTGGTTGCACCTTCTGGAGATCTACATGGAGTTCCTTTGTGTTCAAAGGTTTAAAACCTCAGATTCTCACTATATGAAATATGTGATCTGTGTCTTTTGTTAAATATATCATAGAAGAACTGAAACAAAAATGTCACTCATCTGCATCACTAAGGGTATTTGTACATGACCCCTAAACTCCGCTGCAAATGGCTGTCAGCTCCAGAGCTTACAATCATTTCTCCACCAGCTCCGGAGTTTGCAGGAAATTAAGTGCGACCATGCCCACCTAAGCGTGTCCCAGTTCACTTTTCATGTACCTGCTCTCGGAGGGTGAAAATCCCCAGATCCGGATGTAATCTGGTGAGTGCCCGGCTCTCCTCGCTTCTGTTTGGGTTTTTTGCCTCCCGCCCCTTTAAGAGAAGGAATCAGGACAACGACCGGGCGGCTTCAGAGGTGAGCCTGCATTTTTTCCTCTCTTTTTTTCTCCCTCCCCTCACGCAGGCAAGAGCAAGGAAGTGCGGAGGGGTGGGGACGCAGGAAGAGCAACGAACTCCCAAGATCTCTGGTCCGAATTTAAGTGGCCAGCGGATCTTAGGGGTCGTGTGAAAAGGCCCTAAATTTAGTAGGTGTCCAGCATGGGGAGAAGTTGTGCCTAGCTCCAATGTCTGAATTAAAGATGAGGAAGAAAGCACAAAGATCACGGGTACACAGGATTTCAAACAGAAGGCCTGGATTAAATATGTGTATATTAAGTATGTGTAATTATGCAATTAGTGGTATATAACTCTTGCTATCTTGCTTGTACAATATCATGTTGCACTGTTAAACCATCTTTGATGAGTTCCATACATGTGCAATGTACAGTTTTGGAAGGAAGAGACAGAGCAGTACCATTTTTGTTATTATTTCTGAAGATGGTCTGTGTCACACTCTCCACTTAACATGACTGAATGTGTATTTTAGGGGTTTACTCAGTCTGGTAGCATGTGTAGTAAGATTTTCTCTTAAGCAAACAAATTCATAATAAATAATAATAGTGAACCATTAAGTCTATTCCATATGCAGTTTGAGGAATGTGTCATCTTAAAGGGCCTTGTGGCTTTTAATTCCCTTTCTGTTGCTGATAAAGTTTTATATTTAAACACTTCATGAGCAGTTGGAACAAGGCAAATGAAGGACATTGTTTGAGAGCCCCAACGGGAATATTGGTCTTTCCAGGATTAGATGGAGGGAAGGTAATTTTTTGGCATGCTGGTTCACAACAGCTTTGCCCCATCAAACATGCTCAGAGAGCTGATGGAACTGATTAAAATCACCAGTGCCCCCTGTGGCAGATATGACCATATGGTGTTTTATACTGGGAAGGATAAATAGTTTGGGATGAGTCTGAGTCATGTAGAGTGGAAGAACTAATTCTTTGTTACTTGCTTAGCTCTTTCAATCCTTATTTGAGTGAAAGGATAAATGGATTAAAATTTATTGACAGAGGGTCTACAGAGCTTCATGTCAATGAAAACAACTGCATGGCTTAGCATGGACTCCATTTTTACTCTAGAATCCAAGCATAAATTAAGAAATTTCTGCAGCCTTGTGAGTGAAGGCTTGAAAAATATGGAGCTAGGTATATATTTATTAAAAATGACACATTGGATGATTCTGAAAACAGGCAAAATGTCCTTGCAGGATTTTGCTTTTGTTTGTGTCAGTGGTGTAGACGGATCAGTCTGTTTTGGGTCTATTTCAGTTTCACATGTGTTCATTCATAAATACATTTTATTCCACTCTGCTTCAGTAACAGTCTATATAATATTAAAAAAGGAAAGTGTTATATACAATACATTCAAATTCAACTGAAGATGTTATGGCAAGGAGGCTGCTTGGAACACTCCCTCACCAAAGCAACCAACAACTGTGCCACACTAAGAACAATAAGAGAGAAATACCCACGGAATCTAGTGCCAAAATGGCACAATCCCAAAGGACACCCCCAGGCCTATATTCCCCACAGAAGCAAACAAACCAGTCCTACCTCTGCTAAATGTACATCTTTAACAGATGAAATACACAGTAAATTAAGCATATATTATTCTCTGCCACCAGACCTTCTAGTATATGGGGAGATTTATCTTGATACTGTTTTTACTCTCTCAAAAAAGAAGTGAGGCGTTCAGGAGCGAAACTAATACAAGAAAAAGTGGGAGAGGGGAGAAGAAAGGGGGGAAAGGAGAAGATGGTAACATACTAATCTGTATTTACTTTATTTGTGTCTTTCCTCTTTATTTAGAAGACAGTTTGGTATGGTGGTTGAGTACTGGATTAAAGAAATTAAGGTTTTAGTCTCCATAAAGCTAGGAAATTTAAGGTGTGACCTTGGATCATGTACTCTCTCTTTCCTACCCAATATTGCAAGGTTGTTGTCAGGTAAAAGTGAGGAGAGCCATGTATACTGCCAGGAGGCTGGAGAGGTATCTCGCCACACAGCAGGTGGTTGGGTGTTCAATTCCTCATTGTAACTCCTGTGAATAGAGCCAGCCTATGTTGCTTTGGACAAGCTGCACAGTCCCAGGGTGCCACCAAAAGAAGGGAATAGTGCACTATGTCTGAGTATTCTCTGTCTGATTATTATTATGCATATTACTTGGAGCTCAGTGGAGAAAAAGAAATATGTACACTAAATAAATCAATAAGAGGTTTTAGATGTTTGTGCCCAGTACTCGGTTGCCAACATCCATATTTCTGGGCTTTTCTCCCTTATTCTCTAGAGCTGTGGAAAAGTGACGAGAGTCGTCTGCTGTATGTCTTGATCCATAAACTCTGTTTGTGACGGGTGGCTAACATTTGCCTCGTCCTGGTGTTGCTCTGTCATTGCCTACAGAGTTGGCAGGAATTCTACATCATGGCTGAGCAAGGAGCAGGGGACATGTAGTGTTGGAGGTGATGCAGTCATGCACCCCAAATGAATATTTTAAGGGGTTATTTTAAAAAATCTGAATGGGATTGTGTCTGGGAAGAGCCCACAGAAACCATTTTATGACCCACTGCCAATCTGCAGCATAATCAGATCTTTGAGAGCACAGCTGTCAGCTGGAAACATGCATCAACAGCTGTACAAGGGACATGTGAAGCGGCAACTCATTCATCAACTATAAAATTTGATCTCTCTCCAAGCTCCATAGTGGTGGATGGCTAGCTAAGGTCTTTCACTCCAGTTTGAGGTAATCTTGTTTAGAAAACTTAGGTTTTATAATTAGCTTGTTATCAAATGAGAAGTCAAGAATACAGCACATGGCATGGAATGGATTATACAGATGCAATAAATAAGGACACGTCTGTTTCTAACACTACAAATCCACTTGTGGAGTAGCCCTGTTCTTTACCATATAGAAGGACTGAACCAAATACAACCATGGAGCTATATGATACCTTAAATGTCACATTGTCTCACTTTTCACTTATGTAGGAAAAGTGCTGCTACAGCATCCCTGACAGGAGGGTATCCAAGCTCTGCTTAAAAACCCATGAGGAAGGAAGATCCATTAGATATACTATTAGTCACACAACAATAGCAACAACAACAAATTAAGCAAGCTTTCAGGTGGTTTACTATACATAACAGTTAATGTTTATAATATTCCTTGATAGCTACAACTGCAAAATAGCTTTCTGCAACCTGAAAGCTTCTTTTATGTCCATTTACCCACATTTAAAAATGATTGGTGGTTTATCACTTGCTCAATATCCCAGCTAAGTGCTTGGACAAAGAGTGTCTTTAAGTTTTGGGAAATGGTGCACTAAGAATAAATTTGCAGGTGATATTAATCATAAGATAATTCCAGTTATAATAACCCTATAACTTAAATCGGTAGAATTGCTGTGATCAGCCATTTTGCCTTGCTTCTCCTAGCAGTTTTATTCAATTGTAGATACCTGCTTGGTTAATATATGTGAACTCATTCCTTATCATTCCCAGCAGACTGATTTTGCCAGTCAAAGTATTGCCAACATCAGGGAATAATATAGCAACTGATTGACCTACACAGTGTTGTAACAATGCAACAGTACAGCCTCATAATAAACATGCTGCATGGATACAGTAGTGTGGCTTGAGGTTTCTCCCCTGACAAGGTTCACTGTTGGGTGGTAAACCACTGACTGATGGTCCATAATCTTATTTGCTGGACTCAAAACAGACAGCACAGGTAGACAATAGGATGGCTGGCCGAGGGATCGTCTTAGTGGCATCTGAGCCATCACTGAACCTGTGACAAGGATTTTTTTTCTTCTTAAGTGGCTTGGTGTAGAACACATAGAAACAAGAGCCAGAGATTGTGCCTGCCATTCCAGTCAGACAGCTATGTGACTGATACCTGGCTGTGCTCATATCAAGTCAATATGTGTATGATTGTCAAAATAGCTGCCTCTCCCACATGGTCCTCACAGTCCATAATATTAAGAGCTGTAACACTTAGGGGAGCCAAAAAAGTCAACACAACAAATCCGTCTTTTTCAGTCATTGTTTCCTGCCTCTGGAACAAGCTTCCTTAAAGAGATTCATCACTCATCTCTCCTTTCTGTTTTTAAAATTAAATAATCTAAGATTAAATTATATGAAGCTCCCTTGTAGCAATTGGTAGTACTGTCCTCAGATGTTCAAATAGATTTTAATTTGTATCTTTATTTAAAGGTAGTATTTAGCTATAAACAGGGGGAGGGTCATGTTTTATTGTATTTTAGTATTAATAAACAGTATTTTTATCATTTTCTCTTATATTACAAACCACCCAGAGAGTAGCACCAGTAATGAGAGGGCATAGAAATATAAGCAAATATGTGCAATGAAAAAACTGACAACCATTTTTTCAATGGAATCCGTATATCTAGGATTTTATAAATTTCAGTCAATATTCCAAAGTGAAGGACCTCAGGCATTGTACAGAAATAGCTGCTTATAATTATGTTCCCTCATTGAACAAAAGTTTTATGACCCATGCCTGCATAGGCTTTGATTCTACTCAGTAGAAATCTGTAACAGATTTTCAAATCTGTTGTAACAGATTTGAAGATGACAGGGAGCAAATGCAGCTTCCACAGTGGCATGAGCTGTTCAGTGAGACATTGTACCAATGCCCATGTTTAAGATCAGGGTCTTAAGATGGTGAGTTATTAGCAACCTGCTTTTTGGGGAAACGAGAAAATTCATGTCACATCAGAGTTACAACAAAGCATCAGAGCAAACCTGGTTTCATATCAGTGTATGGCTTGTAAAAACTTTAAAAAAACTTTAACACAGTGGTCATACTCTGGTTGCATAGTTTGTGTAGGTGAAAAGAAGATGGGGAATACATAGAGGAAAATTGCCACTATTTAATAGGCTCCTGCTTAGACTCCTGACTGTGCCTTGGTTGGATATCTTTGCTCATGACTAGGTATCCAAGCAAAAACATGTTAGTTAGCAGCAATTTGGCACTAAAACTTGTGCTGTTTCCCTTCCTAACTATGAAACAAGATTTTAACCATTGGATTGTACTTTTGATCTAGTTTCAAACAACTTTGAATGAGACATTGTATATATTTCAAACTGGACCTTTATCAAAAAAGTGTAGACAAAATTACACACAAGAAGTCTTCTGGCAGCAAGTAATAACAATTGTCATCAAAATAACTGCAATGATCTTGTGACGTCACCCCTTTCACAGACTGGGTTTTCAAAGGCACAACCGGGTTTTATTTCTACATCCCACTGCTGTGCCACTAAATTGTGATGACACCTCCCTTTTACACACTGAATTCTGTGATGGAAATGGTACTGCTGCCACCTTTTATTCACTTAATAATGCTGCCACCTTTTAAACGTTGCCTCATGAGTTGGGACAGACTCAGATGAATAATATAAAAATAATAACAAGGTTTATTGAGAAGATAATAAATATAACAATATCTGAGGATAACATATACTGTAATAGATTTAATCAGCTCTACAAGCCTCCCTGTCTTCAATAACTAGTAAACAGTATAGCCCTCACTGCCTGATAGAACTCTCACAGAGCAGTGCTCTCTCCCAGCACTCACTCTCCAAACCTTCAACTTAACTTAATTCAACTCAACTGCCCCAACTGACTAGGCTCTACCCTTTTTTATATCATGCCATTTCCCGCCCTCCTGCTGGGATTGGCTGATGATTTGTATATTCATTACTCCTGTTTCCAGGGTTTTGTCACAGATCTATAGTGAGAAATACAGAACTGCAGAAAATACAGTCTTCGGAAACATGTCATATGTTCATATTTTGTACATGTACACAGACCATTGGGGAAATTCCTCAAAAACTCTGTTATCTCCCAATCTTCCTTCTTAAACTTCATATTTTGTCAACTTAGTCACATCAATAGAATCCAATAGTTTTCGCATTTGTTCTCAAATGATGGAGGTCCCAGTGGCAATAAGAAGAGAATATGAACTGCTGGCTGGTTCAGTGGCTTTGGTTAAGCCGGCTGACTCAGATGGTCTGAGGAGACAAGGTATCAATGCTGGAGTTCTAGCCAGTTCAGGAGGCCTCACAGGTAAATGTGCTCTCACATGGCCCCTCCCCTCTTTATGCTGCAGACTCTCCCCCCTGAGCTTCTGCCACCAGCCCAGGAGAGAGACGCAGGTGGATGTCAGCCTGGAAGGGCTGTGGAGCACACTTGCAGGCACTCAGCAGTCTTAAGGGGGCCCAGCAAGGGTTAGGCCGGCTGGGTCAGATGGTCTGAGGAGGCAAGATGTTAATGCTGGAGTCTCTCTTCTGCGCTGGTGGCAGAAGTTCAGAAGGGAGAATCAGCAAAGTCAAGAGAGGAGGGGCCATGTGAGAGCACATTTACCTATGAGTTCTCCTGAACTGGCTGAAACTCCAGCATTAACATCTTGCCTCCTCGGACCATCTGATTCAGCTGGCCTAACTCTTGCTGGGCCCCCTGAAGACTGGTGAGTGCCTGCAATTGTGTTCCTCAGCCCTTCCAGGCTGACATCCACCTGCGTCTCTCTCCTGGGCTGGTGGCAGAAGTTCAGAAGGGAGAATCAGCAGAGTCAAGAGGGGAGGGGCCGTGTGAGAGCACATTTACCTGTGAGGCCTCCTGAACTGGCTAGAACTCCAACATTAACATCTTGCCTCCTTGGACCATCTGAGCCAGCTGGCTAGCCCTTGCTGGGCCTCCTCAAGTCCTGTCAGTGTGCTTCACTGTGTTTTTTAAAGTTTAAGATGCAGTGCAGACTTGAGGGGGAGGGGGAGGTGGGCTGATGGGATCGAATTGGTGGATGCTTTTGTTTTTGTTTTTTGTTTGTTAGTGTTTGTTTTTTCTTGCCATCAGGTGTAGGTGGTAGGGACCCACAATGGATCTGAGGGAACAGGAAGGGGGGCAGGACAATGGAGGGGTTAGCCATTGAAATTGTGCTGGGTAGGGGAAGGTATGGTGATAGGAATGGAACATGCCTGCGTAGGAGAAGAGAGGTTAGATATCCCACATCTATCCCCTCTTCTGGTCCCACTCCTAGCCAGAAGGAATCAGGTGACCATGTCAGCGAGCCCATGAGCCACACGGTGCTATTGTTGAATGCCAGGTCAGTACAAAATGGCATGCATTACTGAGACCTGGGTGGGAGAGGAAGGTGGAGTTCCCCTTTCCCAGCTATGCCCACCTGGGTACTCAGTCCAGCACCAGTGTCACCTGGTGGGCCGGGGAGGTGGAGTTGCTATAGTCTACAGGAGTTCTATCTCCTTGACCAGGCTTTCTGTCTCTTTGGGAAAAGGTCTGGAGGGCCTGTATTGTGTGTTGGGCTCACAAGACAGATTAGAGATTCTGTTGGTGTACCGCTCACCCTCCTGCGTACCAACAGTCTCCCTGCCTGAGCTGACAGAAGTGGTCTCAGACCTGGTGTTGAATACCCCCAGACTGTTGGTACTGGGGGTTGTCAACATCCATGCTGAGGCTACCTTAACTGGAGCAGTTCAATCATGGGGCTGCCTCAACATGTCATCAGCCCAACACACCAGAAGGGCCATACTCTGGACCTAGTCTAGTTTGGATATGGAGGGGTTGGCTTTGACCCCATTGTCATGGTCAGACCACATCCTGGTCAAGTTTAGGCTATTAGCTACTCCAACCCTCTGCAAGGGTGGGGGATCCATTAAGATGATCCTCCCTCAGAGACTAATGGATCCGGATGGTTTCCTGAAAGCTCTGGGGGATTATCCAGCTGACATGGTCGGTGCTCCTGTCGAAGCTCAGGTCACCTTATGGAATAGGGAGATGACCCGGGCAGTTGACAAGATCGCACCTAAGCACCCTCTCCCCATACACAGAGCCCAGACAACTCCTTGGTATACATCTGAGTTGCGGGTAATGAAGCGGGAGGGGAGATGGCTGGAGCGCAAGTGGAGAAAATATTGCAGTGAGTCTGATCAAACATGGCTTAGAGCCCACTATCGGGCCTATTCTGTGGCTATACGTTTGGCAAAAGGGCAGTATTTTACCAACCGTATTGCTTCCTCAGAGTGCCGTCCAGTGGAGCTGTTTCGGGTGGTCCGGGAACTTCTTCAGCCAGGAGATAGGGTGGAGGCCCGGGACCATTTGGAGGCACACTGTAATGAGTTTGCTGTCCACTTTGAGGGAAAAATTGCTCAGATTCTGTACCACAATTGGTACAGAATCAAGGGATGTGTCCAGTGCTCCATGCTTAGGTCCAGTGTTATTGGATGAGTTTCAATTGTTGAGAACCGAGGATGTGGACAGGGTGCTTGGATCTGTCTGTTACACCACCACACTGCTCGACCCTTGCCCTTCTTGGCTAATTGAAAGATCTGCCGGGGGGCTTGTACCTGGGTCCAGGAAGCTGTAAACGGCTCTTTAAGAGAGGGAGTGGTCCCTGCTGCCTTAAAAGAGGCAGTAGTTAGACCACTCCTAAAAAAACCTCACCTGGATCCAGGGCTGGTGGTTAACTACCGATCAGTAGAGAACCTCCCTTATTTGGGCAAGGTGTTGGAGCGAGTGGTGGCCAGACAACTCCAGGTGCTGCTGGATGAAATGGATTTTCTGGATCCATTTCAATCTGGTTTCAGGCCTAGTTTTGGAACAGAGACTGCCTTGGTCACCCTATATGATGACCTTTGCCAGGAGAGAGACAGAGGGAGTGCAACCCTGTTGATACTTCTGGACCTCTCAGTGGCTTTCGACACCATCGACCATGGTGTCCTTCTGGATAGGCTGGCCAGGTTGGGAGTTGGAGGCACTGTCTTGCAGTGGTTCTGCTCCTTCCTGGCTGACCGTGTCCAGAAGGTGGTGCTGGGGGATAGTAGCTCTGCCCCATGGCATTTACGTCATGGGGTTCCACAGGGTTCAATACTATCCCCCATACTGTTTAACATCTACATGGAACCGCTGGGAGAGGTCATCAGGAGGTTTGGGCTGAGGAGTCAGCAATATGCTGATGATACTGAGCTCTACTTCTCGTTCTCCACCAATTCAGGTGAAGCAGTTTCTTTTCTGAACTCGTGTCTGGACCAGATAATGGACTGTATGAGGGTTAATAAATTGAAACTCAATCCAGACAAGACGGAAGTGCTGTTAGTGGGTGCTTCGCCAGACAGGCTAGAGGGCAACTTCCCTGTCCTGGCTGGGGTTGCACTCCCCCTAAGGGACAGGGTCCACAACTTGGGGGTGCTCCTGGACCCTGGTCTAACTCTGGAAGCCCAGGAGGACTCGGTGGCCGGGGGTGCCTTTCTCCAGCTGCAGAATATATATCAGCTGTGCCCCTACCTAGATGAATGGAGCCTCATGACAGTTACACATGCAGTGGTAACATCTCGTATTGATTACTGCAATGCGCTTTACATGGGGCTGCCTTTGAAGACAGTCCAGCGATTGCAACTGGTTCAGAATTGTGCTGTGCGGCTGGTGAGTGGTAGGGTCACCAAAGAACACATCACGCCGATTCTGTATAACCTTCGTTGGTTACCAGTTGCTGCCCAAGCCCAATTCAAATTGCTTGTTTTGACATATAAAGCCCTAAATGGCTTAGGACCTAGATACCTGAAGGACCATATGAACCTACCCAGTAATTAAGATGTAGTCAGGGAGCCCTCTTGAAAGAGCCATCCCTTAAGGAGGTGAAAGGGATGGCTTGCAGAAATAGGGCTTTTTCAGCAAATGCCCCCAGACTATGGAATGCCCTCCCAAGTGAGACTCACCTGGCACCGACGATGATAACATTTCGGCGCCATGTAAAAACCTTCCTGTTCCAGAAGTTTTTTAACTAATGATTGTGGGTCCTGATGGCAATTTTAGTGTTGTGTTTGTAATGTATTGTATTTATTGTATTTACATGTTTTTGTTGTTCTAATTTTATTATAATTTTGATGTTTTAATTGTCTATTTTGATCGTGAGCTGCCCAGAGACCTTTGGGTAGTGGACGGCATACAAGCTAAATAAATAAATAAATAAATAAATAAATAAATAAATAAATAAATAA
>JAHTLZ010000379.1:12296458-12308516 GCA_023846285.1 Phrynocephalus versicolor | reverse complement strand
ATCTATCTATCTATCTATCTATCTATCTATCTATCTATCTATCTATAATTCATAGGAATTAAATGTCACATCAGCTGAATCTTGGAAATTGTTTCCTTAAAATCAAATATGATGTTTTCCCCATACCCAAGTCCACAGTTCATCCAAACTGATCCTACTTTCCTTCATACAAATTCTGACATCTACCCCATTCCATCTTTGTCTCTCATTGCAGCAATCACAAGTTTGTACCTTGTCTTAAAACTCCTTATTAGAGATGGGCACAAAACGAAAAAAGTTTTTGTTCTGTTATTTGTTATTCATTTCATTGTGTAACAAAATGAATAATGAAAATGGTGATGAAATTGGAACGAACCGAACAGAACCACGATATTAGATTCGTTATGTTTTGTTTTTGTTAATGGTGATGCGCAATGAAATGAGCTGTTTTTAAATGTTAAAAAAAGTCCTGAATATCCGTAAAAACCCAGCAATAATTATTTATTATGCCTGATAATACTTTCCAGGGGGGTTGGGGTCCTTAAAACGTGCATTTATGTCTTTCTCAGATCGCTGTATTTGTTTTTCCTTTAAGGGGAGTTAGGAGACATCGACCCAAAATGGCTCCCAGATGCCGAATATTGATTTCTTGAGTATAAAAATGCCCTGGACATCCATAAAAATGCAGTGATAATTATTTGAAATTATTACCTACCAGGGGGTTGCAGTCCTTAAAATGTTTGTTTTTGTCTTTCTCCCATCGCAATGTATTTTTGCTTTTCCCATTAAAGATGACACAAAATGGATTCCAGCCACAAAATTGATGCAAGCCATGTGATGGGATCATGTGAATTCTTGGACAATTTCAACCAATAGCATGCCCAGGTTGCAGACTGGGTAGGTCTGGCAGCCACAGAGGGCATAAAAAGCTTTGGCAGCCCCCGTCATCCTTGAACTCTGCGGTGAGAGTTAGGGTGGGATTGCTGTCTCTGCGACTCGTTACTTTAGGCCAGCCAGGCAGGTGTGTGTCTCTGTGTTCCTGCTGACTGCAGCCTGGCTGTTAGGGGAGAGAAATAAGAGATTTCTCTTGCAGCCTCCCTGTGTGCATGCATACCTCTCGGTGAGTACCCTCCCCTGCCCCACAGTGCTGTCACTTTGCGGCTGCCTTACACCCTTGGCAATGCCCGCTGCTGCCTTTGCAGCCTCCCTGTGTACCTAGTCTATACTGTGTCTCTGCCAGCATCATTTTTTTAGTGTTTTCTCTCTGGTCTGGGATGTTGGGGGACATCCGTGCGCGGAAATGCTTTAAGTTGCGCAAAAAGCGGGCAAAAATGAAAAACGAAAAATGAACAATGAAACAATTTTTTTCAAAAAAATCACAAAAAACAAAAATGAACCGAAACAGACCCACAACGAAAAATGAAAAACCGAAACATCATTTTTTCAATTCGTGCCCATCTTTACTCCTTATGTCAGAATCAATTGATTTACAAGTGGTGTCTGAAGACACTGAAAGCATGAAGTTCTATGTCCATCAAGCCCCTCAATTAAGTCATTGAATGATCTCATTAAGCCATTTAAAACATCTTTAATCTGTGATATGTCTTCTTTTTCCTATCTGTTGTATCTCCCTTTTCTCTTTCTCTTTGTTATTTTTTCCTTTTAATTACAGCCAAAGGTGAAAGACTGGGGCTAAACTTTCTCTTAGAACTGTTCCAAAGAGAATATAATCCTCCTGTAATGAGATTTCTTTTAATAAGACCAACATCTGTTCTACTGAAATGTCAAAGAAATTCCCAAGCTCAGAAGTTATCCCTTATTGTCCCTTATTAAGGACAGTCTCTACTGAGTAAGCAACTTTTTCATATTTGCTTAAATGGGTATTTAATAATAAACAGAACTAAAATTAACAGTGATATGTTGCTGTTGTAGGAAAAACTGGCACTGTCTTTTTGGAGGGAGATGTGGTGAAGATGGAGGTCAGGTTTGTACCTTCTAGAGTGTATATACTGTACATAGCATGTAATTATGGTCCAGAATATTCGTGTTGAAGGACAGTTGAGGTCACATTTGAAAAGCACACATAGAAATTTGCAGTGTTCGGAAGTTTTCAGAATACTCCTTAAACAGACTTTAATGAGTTGTGGGATTAAACAAACAATAATCAATGGGGAGAATGCATTCAACATCCACTGTGCAAGCAACTGGTAAAGACTCATGACCTTGGAACCAAATACAGTGGTACCTTGTATAACAGACAGCTTGTATAACAGAAAATTTGTACAACATAAAAAATTCCGGAGATAGGGGAAATTTGCTTAACATAATTGCCTATGGGGAAAATCCGTACAACATAAAATGGAATTACTCTGCTTTCAATGCATTCCTATGGGAATTTGTATAAAGGAAAATTTGCTTAACATAATTTCATTTGGAACGAATTAATTACTTTATACAAGGTACCACTGTACACTGATCTCAATGCATAGATTCAATGACATTCTGAGTGCTTATACTGTATGCATTTCTGTAAGCTGTATAGCAGGCCTGCCCAACAGGTAGCCCGTGGGCTACTGGTAGCCCACGAAGGGTTCAAAAGTAGCCCACCAGCCATCAATAAAAAAAGTGAGGGGATAAGTTCTCCACTCATTCCAAGGACCACCACTGCCCCAGCAAAGTTCTGGGTCTGCCAGCCCACTGTCTCAGCTGAGCGGGGCAGTTCAAGGGCCATGATGCACTGAAATATGTTCCCTCCAGAGTACATTAATTGGTTTTCAATGCATTTCTATGGGAAACTGCTGCTGTACTTACAAAAGTTTTTACTTATGAGCATGTACTTGGAACGGATAAAATTCGTAAGTAGAGGTTTTAGTGTAGTAGCCCTCAGGCACTTTGGGCCAGAAAAAGTAGACCTTGGCCTGTTTAAAGTTGAACAGCCCTGCTAGATAGCTATGCATATTTGGCCTAAGAATGCAAAAGAGTGACAGATTGTGCCCTCTTTAGAAAAGAGCAGGAAAACTGGGCACAACCCAGGCACAAAAGGGAGTGAGGAAAAAATGACACCCACAGATGTATAGCTTACAGAAATATGCATAAGCACCCAGTGTACAATTACACCTATGCATATGTTTAGATATTGCATTTGGCCTTCAGGGTTATGAGTGCTCTGCCTGAAAAATAAATAAGTCTTCATATTGGAATAGCAAGAAGGCAAGCATCACAACAAACTTGCTTTTGTTCATTCACCCTGCCTCGCAGTCAATAGCAAATGTCTTTCTAATGCCATCTATATTTCTTTCAGCTACATTTTGACATCTCCTCTGGGCCCTAAAAGCAAGGTGAACAGGAGGTACATGTGCACTCAGCTTTTATGCTTTCAGAAGCCTTTGGTTTATTGGCTTTCTTTAAGTAATGTGTAATTGACCTTTATATTTGCATACATGATTAACGGCCAGCAAGCTGTGGTGAAACTAAGCGAGGCTAAAGGGAATTCCCTCCCCCTATCCCCACTTCTTAATATCTCCACATCGTAGCAACTACTTTTCTTGGTTATCTAATTTCAGTGGAAATTCAAGAGGGACTGCGGGGGGGGGGGAGAGAAAAAGGAAGAAAGAATGCAAGGAAAGCCCAACACTGTCAAATGAAAAGTCTCCTTCTTATCTCTTTATCTGAATCCGCCTAAAGGCTACAAGTTCAATTTAATCCTTCCACCATCAGTCAGTGTGAGATCTAATACACAGAAGAAAAGGGCTGCTCAGCAGCTGGTCTGGCTCCTGTGATGATGCGTTTGAGCTAGTAGCCGTAGGGCATATGACTAACGCCAATGAAAAGGGCTTTAGTGCTTTGGAGCTGGCTAGTTCTTTAGCTGTTATGAAACTATTATGGGGGAAATATTTACTTGAGTCAGAGAAAAATAATTGATGCCAAGCAATGGCCACTGTAATGCTCATTTGCTTTTTGGGAAGAAGTAGCACTGGATTTGATCACACCTTGCTCCCAAGTGATATAGTATCACCTCCTGACTTAAACCCCAGAGTTCTCATATCACAATTGCTGTAATGCATGAACAGAGCTGTAAACAGCCAAGACACACTTTCTTGCTCTGCTCTTCAATGTGCAATATATTTTTTCTGGATGGACAAAATCCAACTGGAATTTTCTGTGCACTGCAGGCCATTTGTGGGAGCACTTTTCATCTTTTCAGGCTGCTTTCTATACAACTGGTTGTGTGAAGAGATGTGCCATAGATTGCACAATGGATAAAGAAAAGGCATATAGTGAACATCCAGGAAAATATATCATCTGGCGTACACAAATACGCTTGTGTAGTCATATGTGCCAGTTTGATCAAGCAAATGTCTCTTTGCTGTTGTTCTGTGCTGTCAGGCTGGCTCAAGATTGTGGCAACCTTATGAATGAATGACTGATCTTCAAACTACTGTATCTTCAACAGCCCGGCCCGGTTCTTGTAAACATACACCTGTAGCTTCCTTTAAGGCAGACATGCCCAAACTTTGGCCCTCCTGATGTTTTGGACCACAACTCCCAGAATTCCAAGCCTTTATTTCCAATGGCAAAGGACTGTGGGAGTTGTGGGCCAAAACATCTGGAGGGCTGAAGTTTGGACATGGCTGCATTAAGGCATCAGTTCATCTCAGATTGAGTCTTTCTCTTCCTTCCCTGCTGCCTTCAACTGTTTCCAGCATTATTGTCTTTTCCAGGAAATGCTGTCTTCTCATGATGTGCCCAAGGTAGAACAACCTCAGTTTCATCATTTTTGCCTCCAGAGATAGCTCAGGCTTGATTTGATTTTGATCAGTTGTTTATCTTTCTGGTAGTGCAGAGTATCTACAAAGCTAATCTCCAGCACCCTATTTCGGACAAAACATTTTTTTCCTTGTCAACCTGTTTTCTCCCTGTCCAGTGTTCATGCCCATACATGGTGATTTAGAATACAAGACTGCTCATTATCTTGGTTTCCAGTGACACCTCCTTGCGCTTGATGATCTTTTTATAATTCCTTTATTCTTACCTACCTATCCTACTCTCAGTCTTCTGATTTCTTGGCTGCACTTGGATTGAAGATTGAACAAAATATACAAAGTATACAGATGTCAATAGACAAAATATCTATTTCAATATACAGTATTTATTGTCAGCCCTACACTTCCAAAGTTCTTCTTTAGTCATTGGTTCTGCCCTCTTAAAGTTCAATTGGAGTCCTGCTTTGGCACTTTTTTCTTTCACTTTCATTTTTACTGTCATTGCAAGTCACTGCTGCTTTCTGCCAGTAAGAAGGTATCAATTACATATCTTAAAATACTGATCCCCCACCACACACACTAATTTTCACTCCTCCTTCATCTGAACCCAGTCTGGTGTTCTGTATGATATGTTCTGCATATAATTTGAACAGTTAAGATAGAATACATTCTTGTCTAAGATCTTGTCTCTCCATATTCCGTCTGTATGGTAGCATATTGTCTATGATGCAAGTTATACATCAAGACAATCAAGTGTTGAAGCACACACATTTCTTTCAGAAAAACCCATAGTTTTCAAGATCTTTCTACACAATCAAAGGCTTTGCTGTAATCTATACAGCATAAACTAATCTGAAATTCTTTGGTGCTCCTCAGTAGGCAGTGGATATTTGCAATATAACTTTGAGTTTCTCTTCCTTTTCAGAATCCAAATTGTCACTCCATAAAAGGATGTTTCCACACCTTGATCATCACTGACACGTGAAATTAAAGCAATGGTCCTATAGATGCTGAACTCCTTTGCATCTCCTTCCTTAGGGATTAGAATGTATTTGTTACTATTGGAGAGACTCATAATATCACAAGGGCTGCCACATGTTGTACAAACCTTAACCTTGTTATCCAACATACACCCCCAACATGTTATGGGTATGGTTGTCACGTACAGTGTGTAACTTCAAAGCTGATTTACCTGACTATCTAAGCCAAATCTATTTAAACTGAATTTAATTTGATACAGTACCATTTTGTGTTGCAAAAAGCAAAATTAAAGCAAAGTGTTCTGCTTATATACCGCCCCATAGTGCTTAAAGCACTCCCTGGGTGGTTTACAATTTAATTATGCAGCTCACTCCCACCCCCACCCCCATGAGCTGGGTTTTCATTTTATTGACCCCAGAAGGATGGATAGAAAGCTGAGTCAACCATAATCTGGCTACCTGGAATAGATGCATCTTTTCCTACTTCATTTATGCATGGGTGGTTTCTTTGTATTTTGATCAATACTTGTGAATCTTATACGGTTATCACATTTAATAATGATCAATTTATAAGATGGCAGACGTCCTGGAGATAATCTAGTTAACATCCCTTAATGCTTTTAGGCAAAATTCCCCTTTAAAAATAGAAAATCCACTGGAAAATTCAAAAGAGATTTTATTTATTAGTTTTCTTAAATATTTCCAGATAACATTTGCTAGAAATATTACAAAGAACAGAACTGGGCAAATGGGTTCTGATGGCTATGAAATGTCAAAAGTTTTTTTGATGTTTGGGACATATCTCTTGAGTGGTTTCAGGATCCAACAGAAATCTTACTAGGTCCACCAATTGGCTGCTATACTGCCAATTAGTCATGGGCACGACTTGGCGAAATTCTCGTTTCCATTTCCGTTCCTCGTTTCCGTTACGTAACGGAAACGGTAACGACAATTATTCCACCAGAACTCAAACTCGAACTGCTAAAAGAAAAATTGGGTCTGATTTGTCGTTGTTGTTCATGCCATCGCGCGATGGCAAGTGGCACAGAAAAAAAGTTAAAAAAAAAAACGATTCCTGGCCAAGAAAGCAGGCGAAAATATGCCTGCCTGAGTGAGGGCACCTACCAGAGGGGTGGTTTCTGGGGGGGGTCTCCGGCCTCCCCCCTCTCCTGTCCTGGGCTGCTCTGGGGCATCCTCGTCATCTTGCCAAATTCGCCATTTGCCAAACTCGCCATGCCATGCGGTGCGGGTGGGCGGGGGATCCAAAATGGCGAGTCGGCGACCACAATATTTATTTTGAAATCGTGGTCCAAAAACACACCAAAGCACCACAGAAACATGCGAAAAGAGGGGTGGTTTCTGGGGGGGGGGTTCCACGGCCTCCCCCCTCCTGTCCTGGGCTGCTCTGGTGGGGGGGCATCCTCGTCGTCTCGCCAAAGTCGCCAAACTCGCCATGCCATGCGGTGCGGGCAGGCAGGGGATCCAAAATGACGAGAGTCAGCGACCGCAACATTTATTTTGAAATCGTAGACCAAAAACACACCAAAGCACCACAGAAACATGCAAAATTTAGCTATTTTAACTGCCTGAATTTTTATAGTAACAACAGTGGGTTTGTCTTGCAATAAAACATCTCCATTGATTTTATTTTATTTTATTTTTATTTTTTACAATTGCACAGGTGCAATGATGGGCTGGCCATGGGATGGGACCATGCAAATTTTTGGAGCCATTCCACCAATTGCATTGCCAGGTTTTGACTGCGACTTCTGGGTGTGCCAGAGAGGGCATTAAAACCCCACTAACCCTAGCCCAAACCCGAACCCTAACCCATACGCCAGTACACTGTCCTTCTTAGTGGGTCAGAGGCACCCAGAGGTGCAGCCCACTAACTCACCCTAACCTTACCCGTAACTCTAAGCCTAGCCCTTGCCCTAACCCCAAACCTAAGCCAGATCTGTACTTGCATTGCACTACTACGCAAGTACGCTTCCCTTCTTGGTGAGCCATAGGGTGCCCAGAGAGATCCTCTCTCCCCAGCCCAAGTGCACCGTACACCAGTACGCCAGTATGCCAATATGCCAGTATGCTGTCCTTCTTAGTGAGTCAGAGTAGAGGCACCCAAAAGAGAGGTGCCTCTGCCAGTGCCACTGGTACGCATACGCAAACGCAATGGCTACCATACTTTTCCCTTTGTAACGGGCCAGAGGAGGCACCCACCCCAGAGAGGTGCCTCCAGGAGCCCGCTAAATGCCTTCTCTTCTTAATGGGCCAGAGGAGGCACCCACCCCAGAGAGGTGCCTCCAGGAGCCTGCTAAATGCCTTCCCTTCTTAGCGGGCCAGAGGAGGCACCCGCCACAGAGAGGTGCCTCCAGGAGCCGGCTATTCTCCCCCCCTAAACCAGTACTAACAACAGACGAAAAATGACAAACGAAATGACAAAATTTTGAAAAATTTCACGACAAACGGAAACGAGACAAAACGGGCCGGCTCCGACACACGACAACTCAAAATGTCATTTTTCCTGGTCGTGCCCATCTCTACTGCCAATAATTTTACACTGGTAGACTTCTTCAGATATGCTGGTGCAACATTCTGCTAGCAGAGGCATTCCACCAGCAAAAATATGATGTTGGAACTGCTCAGACTCGGTTGGTGTTACAGTTGGCACAGGAAGGATGACATTTCTGCTGAATCTTATAAACATGTCCATGACTTCAGTTCTATCCAGAGCACAACTTTATGCCAGGTGACTTGTACGGACAGGGTTAATGCTCCACTCCCTCTTTATGATATACTATAGGAAATAGTATAATTTAATACCTAAGCACAGCCCACCATCATCCTGTACAGGATAGCCATAATTTGGATGGTAGGTTATATGGCATCTGTTTAGGAATGGCTGGATAGCTCAGTGGTTTAAGTATCAGCTGCCAGTTCAGTTTCCCACAGTGCCTCCTTGACAGGGGCTGGACTCAGTGATCCGTAGGATTCCTTCAAGCTCTGCAGTTATAGTTGCCTCTTTGGTCCCTTCCTGACTTGTGCCACTCATATGTGAATGAACAGAGCTCTTTGCATCCAAAAGGAGTATGCCGAAAAGAACAACTCAGCCTCACAACTCATGTGGGGATTTCTGAGGAAATCACAAAAATATTCATGCTTAAAATCCTGAGGGCTGCCACACCTTGAGACTCTCAATCAAATCACCAACAGCAGGAGCCATTCCAGGAAAAGTCGATGTCACAGCAAGAAACTCAACAGAGGTGAGTAGAGGGAAAGGGGAAAACATTATGGAACATGACTCTTACAATCATGTGCTACGTCTCCCTCCCTCCCTCTATGCTTGATGTGTTTTGCCTTAACTGAATTTCTCTAAAACGCTTCCATTCTCCCTGCAGGAATGGGGAACAGTGCTCCCAAAGAGATGGGAGGTACCATGTCTACAAAGAGGTAGGTAATTGGCAAATCTTAGGCACTCCGTTCCAATCATTGTCACTGTTGAACAAACACTTGTGAACTTTTTGCCTTCCCGGATCATGGCCAAGTTGCTTGGGGGAGAGCAATAGGACATCTGCATGCCCGGTGGGTAAAGAGAAATAAGGAGTAAGTATTCCTCCATGGTTGCTACAGTCCCTTACTCATTTTCATGTGAGAAAGATTGGGCATAAGCACTGACTGTTTTCTCTTGTCTTTCATTCATTTGCTTTTCACCCACACTTTGTTTTAACTTCACCCACACTTCACCCACACTTTGCTTTAGCTGCTGACTGTTGCTTCTTCTTCATCTTGCTTTGTCTACAGGCTATTCTCCTGCAATACAGGATTCAACTCATGCTGGTTCGGTTCAGACAAGAAGATAATTTCAGATGCTATTCCAGGGTGCTCCTGGCTGTCTGTGGGGTTGACATCCTATGGGTTCCAAAGAGTGCTCTTCTGTCCTTATGTGCTTCGTGGCAGAGAAAATTTGAGGGTATTTCTGCC
Organism: Phrynocephalus versicolor; assembly: GCA_023846285.1. Taxonomy (NCBI): domain Eukaryota; kingdom Metazoa; phylum Chordata; class Lepidosauria; order Squamata; family Agamidae; genus Phrynocephalus; species Phrynocephalus versicolor. Next base: position 12,298,813 of record JAHTLZ010000379.1, on the reverse strand, counting down.
CTGAAGTCTTGGTAAATGGACACCATGTCTACTGCTCTGCTGTCTACTGTGAAGTGAAGTGATGATGACACCATTCCACAGCCCTTCTAGCTTCTCTTACCTCCCCAGTGCCTTCCAATAAAGGCTGACACACTGCTATATGCGTTGGGTGTTTCTTTTCTGCCAAAGGGTGATAGATATGGTTTCTTTCCCACATGTAAGTGGGAATAAATTCAGTTGGCGTTGGGATACTATTCTCAAAGAGGGAGTGGTGGCACATTGAACTCAAGACCAGTGACCTCCCGTCTTTCTTGTTGCTCAGGTCTCTGTCGTGTGAGAAGGGCGGCGCTCACGGTGCACAAGAAGATGGGTTTAGCTGTCATAGTATGAGGAGCTATCAGTTTTGGGTGGCAAAGAAGAATTGAGGAGTGATGATGAGTGAGACATGCCACAAAGAAGAAGAGGGTGGGGATGTGGGCAATGTGGCTTGCTGGGTTGTCAGCTAAGGAGATGGGTTGGATCAGGGAGGTTGGTTGATTGGTCCATGAATGATAATTCTTCCAGGCAGAATGGTTCCTGTGATGGTTAGGTGTGATGGGGAAGAAACAGAGAAGAGTTGTTCAAAATTAATGAAAGCACTTGCTCGTTTGTCAGGCATCCCACATGAACGTTTTAGTACCACCATGCTTTCATATATTTCTGCAACAAATTTCCCAGGGGAACAAAAAACAGGACACAAGAAAATTCAGGTCTCCAGCAGGACAAAAATAAATAAATCAGTGAAAGATCCAGTTCTCAGAGGAGTGTATAGAAATGAAGACCGTTGAGTAATTGCTCAAACATCGTATTATACTAGGGGGAGTGTTAACTTTACCTTTATATTGCCAGAACCACCTACCGGTCTGGAAAAGTTATATATAAATTGTTAAATGTGAAATTCATGTGAGAGCAGTTTTCAGATTTGTAACAAAGAATTTTCAATACCAGAAAAATATCATGTAATGGTATTCAGCCATGATGATAGATTTTTCAATAGTCAATATTTGGCTACATTTGACATTAATATTCAATACCTTCTTTGAGGTCATGGAGAGTGGGTCATGACTGTAATGGCACAACACAGACACACACACACCTTTCCCAATGTCTGCTACTAGTAAAAATGTTTAATTTTTAATGAGCTTATGGGCCTTGATCAGCTGCCCAGAGACCTCCTGGTAGTGGGGTGGCTAAAAAATCTGGTAAATAAATAAATAAAATAAATAAATATCTAGTGTTATATGCTACTTACTCTCAAGCGTAATATGTTTAATAGTAAATATTTAGTTGATACCAGATTTTAGAGCTCAAACTTGTTTCAGTGTACTGTATATGCCCAAAATGCTCTGTCCTGTGTATTACAATCTCATATTTGTCTTCATAACTTTCAGCTCTTCAGCTCAATGGATTTTGGAAGAAGATGGCAGATCATGCATGAACGGATCACACCAAACAGATTTTACTGGTGAGTCATTTATATTTGCTTGTTGAAGGAATTGAATAATTTCAATGTTTGAATTCTTATTCCTTCTTAAATGTGTAGATTTATCACTTCATGAACAAAAATGGACATTTAGTGGGGTTAGCTCATCCTTATGTGTTGACTCTACCTGGATACTGAATGGCTGAACAGGCCAACTGTCTCTGACCACACGGTTGCTCAGCTCTTTAATGAATTGACCCAAATGTCACATGGAGTACAATACAAGATTTTACTGATTCTTACATTGATTCCATAGTTTAAAGAGAATATCAAAAGAAATAGCAAGAGCTTGCCTTACTTATTTCTCATAGAGGGGCTATAGCTTTGCATTCTTGTTTTGAGAAAGAGCCCAACAAAGCTTTTTCAACCTGCCGAGTTTACATAATTCATCACAGGACTGATTATTGATTCTTGAAGCTGTCTTTTTTGTTACAAGATATACAAAATGCTGTAGGTTTTCTGGTGCAGCATCCAGAAAATCTTCAGGGATGTGTACTTTATTGCTGCAGAATGCCTGCATACCTCCAGCAAATCTTCCGTGGAGGTATGGTGGAGCGGGAACACAAGTGCTGAATATCAGATTATCTGTCATTAGGAAGCCTAATGGCACAGTGGTTAAACTGTTGTACTGGAGTCCAACTGTGCTCACAACCTGGGGTTCAATCTCAGGTTGCCAGCTGAAGATTGGCTCAGATTTCCATCTTTCCAAAGTTGGTAAAATGAATACCCAGCTTGCTGGGAGTTGCACAATATATAGCCTGTGTAATAAATTTATAAATCATTCAGAAATTATCAGTGCTTGTAAAACATCCAGAGAGTGAAAGTGCTGTGGGGCTGTATATAAGTATTATACC
>JAHTLZ010000379.1:12247092-12296418 GCA_023846285.1 Phrynocephalus versicolor | reverse complement strand
AACAAATTCTGGTTTTGGCAAAATTGAGTAGCACTCCTACTTCCTCTGCAGTATATATTATCTCCCCATTTCTATTTTTGTATGAATCAAGCATGGTTCAAAATATTTACTAGAGGACAAACTATGCTTTTCAGAGTTGTCCATTACATCTTAACTTGGTCATCTTGGAAGAAAACATTCAAAGCTGTGAAAGAATCCCCCAATATCAATAATTTAGCATTTGTAGGCTTGTTGTCTCGTGTCCCACTCTTGAATTAATTACAAAATGAATTCAATATTTAAAACATGAACAGTTTGTTGTAGCATTCTTCCCATTCATATATTTGCATTTTATCCTCCATGTTAGTGATGTGCTTATGGGCCTTGATCAGACCTTGCAACAAGGTCATCTTGGTATGACTATAAACCTGTGTGATGTGCTCTCAATGCATTATATTTTGTTCTCACAATGGTCTGAATTCTTTTGGTTTGTTATGTCAGCCACAATGCTGTTGCTGCTAGTTAACAAGTTGGCAGTTGCATCCTTCATTGTGTGCCAGACATGTGAGCTGATGCATGACAAGAGATAAAACTGCAACCCATCGACAAGTGCCACTTTGCTACTGTGATTTACATCACTGCACTTATGCCAGAATAACTAGTCAATATTTGTTGACTGAATCCAATGGGATTTAGGACAAGAACTCTGTACTAAAAGACATTCCACAACCAAATTTTATAAGCCAACAGAAAAAGCAATGACCAATCTCCTGTTCTGTAGCTCCATTGCTGCAACAGTGTGACATTAGTGGCAATAACAGTAAAGTTGTCAAAAATTACCAGGTCAAGGTCTTGTGGGATTTCTGGATCCAAACTGATAGACACCTTGAATATAACACACCAACATGGCCCTTTGAAATCAAATATACATTGCACCATTCTACAACCTGTCACACTCTATGGTGCAGATTGCTGGCTGGTGACCAATGACGTCAAACGTCTCCTTGGTGTCATGGAGACACCAATATGCTGTGATGGATCTCCAGCCTCACATAAAAGGATCATGTATGCAATGATGACATCTGATCAAAATATGGCATTGCACCAATCACTGACAATATGTGTGAAGTCTGACTGTGCTGGTTTGGACACATCTTGTGTGCCAATGAGGAAACATTAAGTTGTCCCAAGTTCACTCAGACCTAATCCATGACCATGCCTACTGGAGAGCCAAAACAAGAATAGTAGACCCCATCAACAAGTGGGACAAATGCTAAGAAAATGAAGACGAAGATGGTAGCAATAGAATGAAGAAATGTCATTGACATTGCAATTCCAGGGAATAAAAATACAGAGATCTAGTAATCAAAACATCTTGATTTTGTATGGAACACGCTTCAGTCATCCCCATAGTCATTGGGGCTTTGGGAACAATATTAAGAAATTTTACACAGTATTATAAGCAGTTGTAGATCTCAGAAACAACACCATCAGAACTACAAAAAAACTGCACTATTAGAAACAGCATATATGAATTGAGCTAATAGTTAAAAGTTACATAGAATTTTGGTTAAAACTTGTATCTGTTATATACCAGTCAGTGTTTTTATAATTTTGATAGACTGTATCCGGAATTTTTGAATAATAATATTTTTCACTATTATTTTTACTATTATTATTTTCACCAGTATGAGAATTCCAAAAATGTCAGAAAAAAAACTTTGCTGTCCTCACTGATAAGTATATTGTAATTCTCATCCTTGCATAGGGAGTACAAAAAAAAAAAACTAAAAAGAAAGAAAGCAATACAAGTTATCTGAGGAAATCTATGATGAAAGGGACAGAAACCAGATGATGAAGTCAGATCATGCTGGACATCATGTGCCTCATGAATGAGACAGGCACTGCAGTGTTGGGTGAAAACTCCTTGTATGAATTTGCCTTGGGAGAAATTCAGATGAGAAGAAGCATCTCTAATTTGTTCAGTGCATAGATCCTTTCGAACCCCTCCTCCCGATCAAATATCCATATTCTTATTGGCATGACAGTTGGTAGGTTGAGTTAAAAGGATTCTTTCTCCTTTGCAAGTCCCTTGAGTTTATAGTTAGCTCATGGTTAATGCTGTCTGTCATTTCTGGCATCTTATTAAATTTGCAACCAAGTTGGGGGGGGGAAGTCCTCTGCCCTGTGGGAAAGGGGAGAGCGCTATGTTTCTGAACACATCAGTCAACCCATTCCCCTAATTCTGTTAGGGATGTTCTTTCTCTGCTGATTCCCATGGGGTGACGTTAAAAAGGATAAAATGAGTGCCCAAGTTCCAGCATTAAGAGGTTACAGAACAGGCTAGTCTATCACTATGTCTCTTTATGTTTTCCTCTCCATTGCATAATTACTGCTATTATTCTTTCTCGTGTCATATTAGCTGAGGAAAGGTTTACGCAGGTGGGCTTTTCTGTCTCAAAGCATGTGCATTTTTATTTTAAAGGCTAGGAGTTTACATCTTTTTTCTGGTGCTCAGGTGCAAGATGAATTTAGGGGTAGGTACTGGATGATTATGCAAAGGCTCTGTTATAGCCATACTCTTCTGGTTTCCTCTCGGCAGAAATGGAACAAGTTACTTTTCTGACTGCCCTGGAATACCCCAGCCAGCATTGCTACTGACAACAATCTCAAATATTCTGTTCCACTGAAAAGAAAGAAACTAAAATCCTGTAGGTGAAGAACTGTTTCAGTTTAAATGACTCAGAATAACTTCCTGGCATCTTAGGTAAAGGTAAAGGCTTCCCCCACGCATGCATGCTATTCGTGTCCGACTCTAGGGTTGGTGCTCATCTCTGTATTGAACCTGAAGAGGCAGTGTTGTGCAAGTTCTTGGCCATGTGGTTGGCATGGCTGCAAGGAAACACGTTTTTACCTTCCCACTTTTTATGGCGGTATCTATTTATCTACTTGCATTTACATGCTTTCGAACTGCTAGGGTGGCAGGAGCTTGAGTCATCAGCGGGAGCTTGCTCTGCTGCCTGGCACCTGGGATTTGAACCGCCGAGCTGCTGACTTTGCAGCCGACAGTTTTTGAAAGCTTTAGTCCTCTGAGCCACCATGCCCCTCTGGCATCTTAACAATTAACTAATATAACTGAAATGGAAATAATTGTCCCTTTTTGGTTATCCCTGTTACATATATTTCCCTCCCAACCCCACGTATGTTGAGATGAGCCCTGAAATGTTTCAGAAAAGTTACCCTCTATATGAACAATCTTTTGTGGAATGGTAAATAAATAGGAATAAATATTTTCAAATCCTTTCCATTATTATAAACATCATTGCACCATCAACCTTGTTGGACATAAGAAGTGGATAGTCACTTTTCAATGTACTTCACAAAAGTCCTGATTGCCTTCCTAAAGATGGCCACTCCATCCATTGAAAGGAAAATCATATCATCCATGCAGTATGTATTCTGCTATACAAGCTTTGGTATTATGTCTGTGAAGATTCTCAGTCATCCAGGTGAGTTTATCTGGAAGTTGAGTCATGGTAACTGGACTTCTTTTCCTGAGAGATTAAAACACTGCTGCTCATCCAAAGAGCTTCGTCAGTCTGAGGAAAGCTAGTTGCAAGCCCTCTATTTTACAGGTCACTTTTATCTCATGTCACCCTAGTCTGAAATAGGGTCATAAGATGAACAATAGCCCAAATAGGCTCATCAAGTAGACAATAGTCTCAATAGGCCATTAGGTTAACAATGGCCTAAGGTGCTGAAACCCATAAACCATGGGTTGTTAGCTATGGCCTTGGTGGTGGAGGCGTGAAGTATTTTTTATTTGTCTTGGTATTGTTGAAATCATAGCCTGATAAGTGGCAGAGCCCCCCACCTCTGTTGAGAAAGGGGTTCACAATACTCACATGAATGGCTTCCCTGACCCCCCTCTCAAACCACCTATCTTCTCTGTCTAATATCTGTACATCCTCATCTTTGAATGAGTGTCCTTTGTCCTTCAGGTGGAGGTGTACTGCTAATTCTGGTCCTGAGCTGTTGCCCCTCCAATTCCGGGCCATCCTCCTGTTTAATGGCTGTTTAGTTTCTCCCATGTAGAGGTCTGCACACTCCTCACTGCATTGGACCACATATACTATATTGCTCCTTTTGTGTTTTGGTGTCGGGTCCTTTGGGTGGATGAGTCTCTGCCTTGGTATGCTTGTGGGTTTGAAATAAACAGGGATGTGGTGTTTGCCAAAAGTCCTTTTAAGCTTCTCCCTCAGACACTCCAGCCATGTAGGGAGCGACCAGGTTGTTCCATTAGGTCTGGGTCTCACGCTGATCAATTGTTATTCTGGTTATGCACACTGCTTTGTTGAAAGCCCACTTGGGATATCCACAACCCTTAAGTGCTGCCTTCAGGTGCCTGACTTCCTTCTTCAGGGCCACAGCTAAAGATCCATAATTTATGGGTTTCAGCACCTTAGGTCATTGTTCATCTAATGTTGTTAGATGTTCTGACTTAAAACTGTAAACCGCCCAGAGACTACTATGAAGTGGTATGGGGTGGTATATAAGCAGAACACTTTTTAAAGGCCAATTGAGACTATTGTCTACCTAACAAGCCTATTCAGGCTATTATTCATATTATGATTCTATTTCAGACCAGGGTGACATGAGGTCAAAGTGAACTATAAAATGGAGGAGTCAGAACTAGATTTCCTCAGACTGACTAAGCTGTTTGGATGAGCAGTGAAATGTTTCAATTAGAGATGGGAACGACCAGAAAAAATGACGTTTCAAGTTGTCATTTGTCGGAACGGGTCCATTTCGGATCGTTTCCGTTTGTCGTAAAATTTTTCAAAAATTTGTTGTTTCCGTTTTTCGTTTTTCATTTCCAACGCGATTTGGCGCGAAGAGCATAGGGGCGTCCCGCAATCAAGGCCGGCGCTAGGAATTTTTGCGCCCTGGATGGGGCGGGGGGCGGGCGGCGGGGGGAGGTGCAGGTGGGGGGCGGGGGGCGGGGGCCATCGGCGGGCGGCGACAGCCGCAGAGGGAGGCGCGGGTGGCGGCATGGGCTGCAGGCGGGTGGCGGCGCGGGCAGGCGGGTGAGTGGGAAGTTAGGATATCACTTTAGAGGTTCTGTTCTTGGCTTGTACCCCAAATGTGTGTGTGTGCAAGCAAATTGAAGTTGGGAAAATAGAAAATAAATGGTAGTATATAACATATTTTTTAAATAAATCCACACCTCCCCCTCCCAGTCGAACCTGCCCCTCTACCGAATAAGAAAAAAAATCCTCACAAACTGCCAGAGGGGAAAAAAAAGAATAAACTGCTGTCTACTGCTACAGGGAATCAAAGGAATTATTTTCTAAATAAAATTCCCTCCCTGCCTGCCTAACTTAAATCTAAAGCCTCCAGCCTCCCTCCAAATTCGAATAGCAGCAGCAGCCAGCCACACAGCCTTACTCCACCCTCAACCACATCCAAGAGCAGACTGCGACTTCTGGAAAGGTGCCTCGGCTTTTTATGCCCTCTGGCACATCCAGAAGTGTCAGTCATAACCTGGCCATGCCATTGGTGGAATGGTTCAAAAAATTTGCATGGTCCCATCCCATGCCCAGCCCACATGGGCAGGTCTAAAAAAATAAAAAATAAAATAAAATAAAATCAGTGCGACCTTTTACTGCTATAAAAAAAACCCACTGCTGCTACTATAAAAATCCAGGCATTTAAAACACCTAACTTTCACATGTTTCTGTTGTGCTCTGGTGGGTTTTTGGACCACGATTTAAAAATAAATATTGTGGTCAGCATTTTGGATCCCCCCCACCGCATGGCATGGAGACGACGAGGATGACCCCCCCCAGCCTGGTGCAAGCAGCCCAGGACAGGAGGGGGGGAAGGCCGGGGACCCCCCCCCCAGAAACCACCCCTCAGGTAGGTGTCCTCAGGCAGGCATATTTTCGCCTGCTTTTTTGGCCGGGAGTCAGCACAGTTCTGTGCTGCTTGGCAATGGCATTGCGCAATCGCCGTGATGCCATTAACAACAATGAAAAACCCGACCCAATTTTTCTTTTTTCGGGTCAGGTTCGAGCTGGAGCAGCGTAATTATCGTTACCATTTCTGTTACGTAACGGAAACGATAACCGAAAACGGAAATGACAATTTCGCCGAGTCGTGCCCATGTCTAATGGAATTACAAAAAGTGCAGAGGAAGGCAACACAAATGATTACCAGACTGGAACACCTTCCTTACCATCTGAGTCTGCAATGGCTGGGCCTCTTCACTCTTGAACAACAGCGCTTAAGAGGTGACATGATTGCAGCCTGCATTTTGACATGATGTCCCATAGCCACTTGTTTGTAAAGCATTTTAAAAATTCATGATTTTCCCCACGCTTTTTCACAATCAGATGGATCTAGTCTTGGGTTTTGAAAGACCAAGGCGGGCAGCATTGCATGCAGCAGGCCTTTATTTTAAGACGTCTGATGTGATCATCTGATTAGGTTCTTCTTTCTTAGCAAGTGGGGGCATAAGACATTTGGAAGCTTCCCTGCTATTAATTTTAAACCACTCTCACATTTAGGAGATTGGCTGGAATGCATGCTGTGTACTAAACATGGTCTCTTATCATGGCAAAGCAGACTAAACAGTTCCCTGCTTGTTTTGAATGTGAGCCATTTTGTATAGCTCAGTAACATTCCATTAAAGATAAGGAGATTCTTATTTTATGCCTTTTCCCCCATTGGAAATTAACAAACTCTTTTAAGATGACTATACATCAGCAGCTATATGAGGCAGAATCCATTCTCAGCAAGAGAGAATTGAAGCTCCTGTCCTTTTGTTTCCCGGTATTCCCCGGAGCCTCCTCTTTAGAAGGAGCTTAGTTTAATTTTGCCATCATTAAGCAGAGGAGACATGAGGCTACAGAAGAACTTCAGTCAGAGAAACTGGGATACACTGCAGCTCTTTCAAGTAAAGTAGGTTATGTGAGTTTCCATCAGCTACTTTCTTCCACAGCAAGTTTTGACAGCAGTGTAGAGGAAATTATTACCCTTTATTTCCGTACAAGAATAATTGGAGTAGATGGTAGCAACTGCATTGTTTAGACTGCAGGAAAAATGTGAAGCAAGTCCTTAGATGACAGCTGCCATGTGTAAGATGTGCACTGTGTGTCTTATTCATCAGATATATAGAAGAAGAGAAACCTTGGAAGAGTGGACAGAGAGGATAGAAAGAAGGGTTAGATCTGAGGTGACAACATTCAGCTCAGAGAAGGTGAAACATAGGAATGGCTGGTGGAAAACTTGAAGTATAACAGACTTGCAGATTCTCTTCCTTAGCATCGGGTACCCACAGAAAGGGCTCCAAGTGCCACCTTTGGCACCGATGCCATAAGCTTGCCAACAATGATCTAGAGTATAGGTTTATTTCCAGATCAAAGGTTTATTTAAATACATGACTGTTTGTGAAGCAGCTCAAGTCTCTAATCTAGACTGAAATTTCCATTTTTAAATTATGCACATTTATTCATCTGGACACATGAAGGTAGCAAAATATGAATCATCCAGATTTGCTTTTGCAATTAGAAGTGCATCCAACACTTTTGACTGCAAAACAAGTCTGGATGGTCTGATGCAAACATACATTTGCAAATGTAAACATTGATGCTGGTAGAAGGGGAGATCTACCTGGAAGCTGGTTCAGTAGCTGCCTTGTTTACATTGTTTTGTCTAGACTAGCCAGTCAAGTAAAGATTCAAGAGAGGTGTAAATGGGTTTTTGAAAGGCACGAGTATTAAAAAAAACTTTGCTTGTTCGTTGACACACACCTTTTCTGTTGTCTTTTTTCAGTCTTTTTTCAGCTCCTTCCTATTTCCCGTTTATTACACTTACTATGCAGTACTGCACAAATCTTAGTCACAATTGACCTAGCTGGAAAAAGAAGAAATTTCTCTGATGGCCTTTGGCTTCATGCCTGACCTTTCCTTTCGGTGCTTGTGAAAAGAGCTTCACTGACACCCTCATGCTGTTGACATTCAGTGTGGGTGCAGCTGAAGATGTTCTTGACATTTATGGTAAATTTTCTAAATAAACTTTCTAGGAATAGTTCTATTTCTTTCTTCAAAAGCTTTGTTTCTCTCCTTTTCCCTTTTTGTGGGGGACTGTCTTCTTGGTGAACTCCTCACTTAAGAATGCAGCTATATAGGGCAGAAACGCTAGATACATCTAGAGAGGTGATCACTGATCCAGCATTCACCAAACATGGAACAGGTCAACATTCCAAACATAATCCTTGCACACTTAGCAAATACCAAAGAACCCATATATTTGGCTCCAGCAAAGCTTACTTCAAGTAACCTCTTTTTTTTTTAAATGAAATGTCTTCCTGTCATGTTGCTGGTTATCAGTTTCAGTTATCATTTGGCATAAAATATTGCAAAGTGCTAATAAGCATAGAGCAGTCAAGGTATATCAGAGGATACCCGGGGGACATCACTATATCTCTGTAGTATATGACAGCCTAATGTGACATATCTGGATGACAAGGTAGATGTATCTGGCTATTATACGGTAAATTCCATATTAGTGCCCCCCAGCAGGTGCCAGATTTTGCCCAGGTCATCCTAGCCAGGGTTGGGGGAAAAGGAAAGGGGTCAAGTGTCACTGGCAGATATCCTGGTACTGATGCAATGTAACAGCATATGCTACAATAATGCAACCTCTCTTTGGTCAAAGGGACACACTCTGACGTTTGTGGATAAAAGCAAAGTGTTCTGCTTATATACCGCCCCATACTACTACAAGTAGTCTCTGGGCGGTTTACAATTTTAATTACAAAGTGCAGGCTACACATTGCCCCCCTAGCAAGCTGGGTACTCATTTTACCGACCTCGGAAGGATGGAAGGCTGAGTGAACCTTGAGCCTGCTGCCGGGGATTGAACCCAGGCCGTGAGCACAGTTTTACCTGCAGTACAGGCATTTAACCACTGCGCCACGAGGCTCAATAATCCACTAAATCTGCCCTGCATCAAATTAGAAGGCACAACATTACACCTGGTTATCAAAAATGTGCTCCTTTGTTAGGCATATCTCCTTAAATAAGTCCATCTCCTTGAACATTATAGTTTGTTGTTGGATTGTGGTCCATCTTTATCTGACTTCATCTAAACATTTCTTCTGAGACCAATAATGGGACAATTAGAACATTGCAGGAGGTAGTTATGTTTAAGAATGTAGTTCAAGTGTGTATAACATTTTTGTTTCATTCCACATTGAAGAGCTGTGTTAATTATTTCTTCCACTTGTTAGAGCCCACTGTCGCTTGTTAAAGCCTACTGTGGGCTGATGAGGTTGCACAATTTGAATTTTTGGTTAAATACCTTGTGCTGTGCAGCAGAAGTGCTGGGATTTACAGAGCAGAACTACTTAATATTCCCAAGAGTAGACCACCTTTTCTCATTAAGCTGACAATTAGAATTTGAAGAACTCACTCTGAAACATTAGGAAGAAAAAGAATGAATCAGTTTCTTTACTTAACAGATCATCAACAAACTGACAGAGAGGACTGCTTTCAGCAACAGATTTCAGAAGACTAAAGAGAGGGAAAAGAGACATTGAGAATAGAGATGGGCATGACTTAGCGGTATTCCCGTTTCCGTTTCCGTTACTCGGTTCCGTTACTCTACGGAAACGGTAACGGGAATTACTCCACCAGACTTCGAGCTCGAACCGACGAACGAACAATTTTGGTCTGATTTGTCGTGCTCGTTACTTGCATCGCGCGATCGCGCGATGCCACGCGGCACAGAAAAAAGTTTTTAAAAGTTAAAAAACCCGGTTCCCGGCCAAAAAGCAGGCGGAAAAATGCCTGCCGTGCCTCAGGGCACCTACCAGAGGGGTTGTTTCTGGAGGTCCCCAGCCTCCCCCCCATCCCCCGTCCTGGGCTGCTCTGGTGGGACTCGCCGCAGGCTCGCAGCCAGCAAAAAGCCCAGTCTCGCCGCCGGCCGCCGCAATTAAAGCGCAAGCAAGTGGCACGGACGGCACAGGAAAAAACTTTTAAACTCTCCCCCCACCCATTCCCGGGCCAAAAAGCAGGCGGAAAAATGCCTGCTTGACTAAGGGCGCAGGGCACCTACCGGAGGGGGGGTTTCTCGTCTGGAGGGGGGGTCCCGCCTACCCCCCGTCCTGGGCAGCCGGACTCGCCATGCCATGCGGTGCGGGCGGGGGATCCAAAATGGGGAGGCGAACACAATATTGTTTTTGAAATCGTGGTCCAAAAACACACAAGCACAACAGAAACACGCGGAAATTTATAAACTGCCAGATTTTTCACAGTAGCAGTGGGTTTTTTCTTGCAACAAAATGTCTCTCCTCTCCTCCTCTGTCCTCCATTGATTTTATTTTATTTTATTTTATTTTACACCTGCGCAGGGCGCAATGATGGGCTGGCCCAGTGGCCTGGCCAGCCATGTGGGAGTGGACGACCATGCAAATTTTTGGAGTCATCCCACCAATCGCATGGCCACTTGGCCATGGAGACTTCTGGGATGTGCCAAAAAGCCCCCTAAAACCTGCCCTAGCCCCCTAACCCCCTAACCCTAATCCTTGACTCCTTACCCATATGTCACAGACTGTCTTCTTAGTGGGTCAGAGAGGCACCCAGAGGTGCAACCCAATAGCCCACCGTAACCTTACCCATCATTAGCCTAACCTTAGCCCTTGCACTAACCCACCCTAACCCTAAGCCAGATCTACTTGCATTGCACTACACGCAAGTACGATTCCCTTCTTTGTGGGACATGGCAGGTGCGACCCAGTCCTGACGGAGGGTCATACCAGTGGACCAGGACTCACTGTCTGGCTGGTATGCATATCCATATATGGTTATGCATGCCATTTTGCAGCAGCAGGTGAGGAGGAGAGACCCCCATGTTGAGGAGTCTCTTGGAGCCTGCTGCTGCCCCTTCCTAGTGGGTGAGGATAGGAGGCACCCACGGGTGCCTCCAGGAGCCCGCTTTCCCTTTATAGTGGGCCAGAGGAGGCACCCACCCCACAGAGGTGCCTCCAGGAGCCTGCTACCCCCCCAAAAAAAACCAGTACTAACGAAAACGAAAAAACGAACCGACTAATTTTTGCGAAGTTTCGCGAAAAACGGAAACGAGCCGAAACGGGCTGCCTCCGACACACGACAACTCGAAAACGTCATTTTCCCTAGTCGTGCCCATCTCTAATTGAGAAGATGGGCAAGGCTCTCTGTGAATTAAGGGGGTCAGGAAATGAACTCTTAGTCTCTGCTGCCCAGAAAGATCCTCCTGGCCAAACCTTCTAAAGACAGCAGGCAAAGTTGAGAAAACCAACAGAAAATAATTTTATACTTGTAAATAGGCAAATAATCCTTCATTTTCTTAAATTGTTTTAAGTGTTTGGAAACTCTATTTTGCATGAAAAAAATATGAATTCCATCAGTATTTGCTCTACATAAAAACCTGACCAAAGATTGTCCTCAGATAATTTTTCAGACAAATCCTGATGATTCTTTCCAGGTGACTGGTCTCCAAAATGTATTTAAACATTCACTCTTAAGATTTTTTTGTATTTGGGTCTGGCCTTCAAAACCTGCTTGCTGGCCATCCTCTGGACATTAAACTGTTGCTGTTCTGTCATTCCCTTAAACAAAAGCTACTTCCAACCTCTCTGGAAAATGCTTATCTCAGTTTTTGTTAGTGATAGGAAAAATAAAATTGAACCTCCGGCTATACCTTGCAATATTGTACCCCTGCCTTACTCAGTCTAACAATTTGAACTGTGGTGATGATGGTCTGGCATGCAAGAAGAGATACATGTCATCTAGTTCACTGGCATGTATTTTCTTCTTAAGAGAGGAGCAGAATATGTAACGTGGCATCAGAGACAGATGTAAAAAAGAAATGGAGAAAGCAACGAGTCTGGATGATAAAGGAGAAGCTTTCCAACTAGGGAAAGGCATTTTGGCGCTGCTCTGTAAAGCTCACTCCAAGGATTTTTGGAAGACAGTAGTCATAGAGCTGAACCCAAAATGCGCTTTCCTTTGCTGCTGTTAAGCATGTCACTGCTTATATATAGGGGAAGGCACATTGCACTGCTACTGCAGGTGATCAAGACCTGTGACTAGAACATTTGCTTTGACCTTGTTCCTAGCTGTGATGATCAGGAAATTGCATTCAGATGTATCTGCAGCCATCTTGTCCACATGTCCATATAAGCACCTGCTTGAAGAAAAGTACAATCACTTTCACTGAGGGAATGGGGTTATTTAATATTTATTTAAGTTGGTGCTCTGAAACAGTGTTTAGCAAGTTACAACTCAAGTAAGTCCAATGAATCAGCACAACTTACAAAGGAGGTGACCCACTGATTCAATGTACTTTCCCTAGTTGCAACTTATCGCACATTCAACCAATATGTTCAACCAATATGTAACAAATAAGAAGCAAGAAAGCACTTAGCTTTAGAGATAGGCATGAAACAAATTAAATTTTTGTTTCATTATTCATTATTTGTTTTGTTAGGCAACAAAACAAATAAACGAACAGCCCCCTCTAAGAAAAATGAAATGAAACCTTGCTGCCGGGATTCACTGCTGCTGCCGAACAGCCCTCACAGGGAGGGCTTCTGGCTCCTTTAAAAAAAGGCCCAAGAAAAACATGAAAAAATTAAAATTAAAATTAAAATTAAAATAAATAAAACAACATGCCAACCCAGCCAGGGAGCCACATAGTCAGCACGAGTTAAAAAGAAAAAAAAAAGCTCCAGCCCGGCTGGCACACGAAAGATAAAATAAAAATAAAAATAAATTTAAAAAAAATTAAAAAATGTACCAACCCAGCCCAGGAGCCGCATGGTTGGTGTGAGTAAAAGAAAAGAAAAAATGTGCTGACCTGGCCAGCACACAAGAAAAAAATGAACATTTTTTTTTTAAAAAATGCAACGACCTGGCCCAGGAGACACATGGTCAGCACTGCGAAATTAGAATTTTATTTTTTCAATTAAAAAGTGCCAACCCAGCCCCCAGGTCTATGTGGTCAGTATTATAAAATTAAAAATAATAATAAAAAAATTAAAATGGCCCAGGGTCACTTAAAAAAATAAAAATAAAAATAAATAAAAAACTGTCAGTCCCACTCGTGTGCCAGCCAGTGCAGGCGGGGAGTAAAAAATAAAAATAAAAATAGATTTTTTAAAAATGGGGTGCAGGGAAGCCAGTGCCTCTCAGCTGCTCAACCCTGGCCCCAAGCCAGCGCCTCTCAGCTGTTAAAAAAAAGTCCTGGCATTGTGGACTTTTTAGTAATATAAAAATGAAAATGAAAAAGCACCGACCACTTGAAAAATAAAAAAATTAAAAAGAGAAAAAGTAAAAAGTAAAACTACCAAAACAAAACAAAACAAACAAAATACAAAACATTTTTTTAAAAAATGTTTTAATTCATATTCAATGAAACAAAATGGGGGTGGAGTAACAAATAATAAAAAATAATAAAAATAAAAGGTCCAATGAATCAGCACATTTTGGCGTTTCGTGCCCATCTCTACTTAGCTTATTTTACTAGTATAAATTGCCAGTAATGTACCTTTTTCACAGCTTCTCCACACAGCAGTTCCCAACAAATGGGATGCTTTCTAATATCAAGCAAAACCATGCAAATGGAGGAGTGGTACATGTTATTAATGCAAAAGAGAACGGGTTGCAACAGCCAGACCAGTGACTAGACAAATAACTTGATCTTGCCAGGGTAGCCGGGAGTATGTGCTTTTAAAAAGTCTTGCTCAGCACTCTGCATTAGGTGCAGAAAATGTATTCAAGGTATACATTTTTGACATACACATAGTCAAAAGAGGAGAGGAGAGAAAGAAAGGAAAGAAGAGGGAGAAAAAGAGAAGCATAATCTGAACATATATGAAGCGAGACATGATCACTGTTGTTGCTCCTCCGCCCTTCACTCCCTCTTCACATGGTAGCTGTGGAACTTATCCACTCAAACAGGGGCCAGGTTTTCTTATCTTATGGACAATTTACATGCCCAGCTACTGGTTTTCCTCTTCAGACTCTCCAAGCCAAAACAGGGATTAGGATAACATCCTCCATCCTCGGCCTCTCCAACATACCTTACTCAGCCCAACTCTCTTTAGAGCATTTCAATAGGGCTGTTTTGTTATTTAGATCAGCTGTGGTGTGAAATGTTGGGGCTGGGGATGTTTTCCCAGTTTAATTGGCCTCATGTTTTGCTAAATTGTGTACACCCCTGCAAGTGGCTTTCATACTGTTTCTTCAAAAGAGGATCTGTTCTTGCATTTCTCTTTCCCACTGCTGGTCTCCTTTATGCCTCATGCTGCTCTCTGTTTCTTCTCAAGGTTGTCAAGACAAATTAATTTCAAATTTGGTGTGAACCATGCAGGCCCTCATTTGTTAAATGAATGTGATCTGAAGGAAAGGAAAACACTGTTGAATCAGGAAGGATGACCACATGAATGGTTCATAGCTCGATTTTTACTGCATTTGCTGTAGGTTAGTATCTTACCCCTAGAGGGAGGAGAAGACCTGGGACTAACCACAGTTCCTTTCCTTTATGATTTCCTGGTTTGTTTAGTTTCCACTCTACTTGCATTTCATGTCATAGTCTCCACTCTAGTATTCTGTAAAGAATTTCTGAAGGTTGGTTACAGTTTTTGCACAATAATGCAAAAAGTGCTGTTGGATTTTTGTTTTAGGGATATCCAGTTAAAGTAGGAATCCTTAGAAGAATTGTTTTACTTTTTCATAATCTTCTGGCAGATACCAGGATAACATAAAGAAACAATAAAATAGACTCATCCCAATACTCTCTAAGGGAACACAATGTCTTGAATTTAAGGGACAATGCTGAGGTTTTCTTCCCATTGTTTTCCAAGTAGAGGTGGGCATGAAGCAGAAAGCCAATGGTTGGGTGGTTCTGCTTCGGGTCCACCCTCGGTTCGGTTTGGTTTGGGTTCATATGAATTTAATTTGTACGAACCCAAACCGTACCAAACCGGTTCATCTTACCTGATGGTGGTGGTGGCGATCCTGGCAGCGGCAGCAGCAATCTCAGTGGTGGTGGCGGCGATCCTGACAGAGGCAGTGGTGATCCTGGCACTGCAGCAGCGGCAGAGGCAGCCACCTCTGGAGACCCAGCAGTGGTCACATCAGGCAGCGGGAGGCCTTACCACCCCGCCACCCCCTCTGGAGGCCCAGTGCTTATTTATTAAAAAAAATTAACAGTCCCAAGGCTGCAGGGCTGGCTTCCCCGTGCCTGGTTTTTTTTTGGGGGGGGGGGTCTGGTGACAACTCAGGGGCCAGGTCAGTGCTTTATTATTATTATTATTATTATTATTATTATTATTATTATTATTATTATTATTATTATTATTATTATTATTATTATTATTATTATTATTATTATTATTATCTCTGACCGCATGGCCCCAGAGGCCAAGTTGGCACTTGTTTATTTATTTTATTTTTTAAAATTTTAATTTTATTTTAAAAAGTCCCCAGCTGGGGGCTTTTCGAGGCACTGGCTTGGGGCCAGGACCTCTACAGGCGCTAGCTTCCCCATGCCTGGGCTTTTTTTAATTTTTTTTTATTATTTTTAAAAGTCCTCAATGTGGGGCTCTTTCCCCCCCTTCTGACCAGTGGTGGCTGCCGGAGTTCCAGGAGTTCCAGCAGCGGTGACAAGTTGGGGTGGTGGAAATGAAATGAAATGAAACAGAAATTTCCATTTCATATCATTTCATTTTCCTTTGATAGGCTGGTTCATTATTTATTTTTTTAGCTAATGAAATCAATAACAAATAACAAAACAAATTAAAAATTCATTTTGTGCCCATCTCTATTTCCAAAGGGTCCCTCCCTAAGAATGTTCTTTTGTCTCCAAATTCTGCATTTGCTTTTTATGCTACTATTGGCTGAAAAGAACCTCTTCCCCTGTGATCTGGAATAATTTGTCTCCCCCCACCCCGTCCAGTAAGTGCTTAAATTAATATACAGATTCAGATCTGTAGGAAGTCTTGGCGAGAAAGATAGTGCTGATCCATCAAATGGTCAACAACAATAAAATTCAGAGAAATTATTTACAGTTTCATGGGGCAGAGATTGCAGTGAAGAGAGTACCCATAAAGGTATCACCTGTTGCCCAATTTTGAACTTTTTTGTTTTTATTATTCTATTTTTGCTCCTTTTACTGGGTATCTATCATTTTAAACCCATAATTATCTGTGTTTTCCTGGCCATTCCTGAGGCCATCTAGGTAAAATTGGCAACCACTAATGTTCAAATGAGAAAAAGAGCTGCAAAACTTGTAGAACGAAAACAGTGGCCAAATGCCTGTTGTGTAGTTTATTCCAGTGCAAGGAAAACACTGTAACTTCCAGGGGCTAATTAATAAGGCCCAACATGGATTTCTGGTCATGCCATAAGTATGCAACAGGGTACCTTTCCTTTGAGAAAAATAGAAGTTACTTTTTAAATATTGCCACCATTATTATGATAATTGTTGACATCTTATTTGCAACCTCACATGCAGCTTGTAGTTTGACTGAGAGGAACTTTTCTAGGCTGAGGTGATTATCTTACGAGCACTAACCAATACGACTTTCCACCTTTTGAATTCCAAAAGAGCCCCACCATTTTGCTAAATTCTTTCTCTCTTTTTTTCCTCACTTGGACATCAGTTCTTCGTTTGCTGCTGACCTGTTTAATTGGTTGTGAAGTACACAGACAATTTCAAGCAACTGTAAAGAAACAAACAATTTAATTTTTTTTACAAATGTCTCAGAGCGACTTACTGAGACTTGAAGTGCCAGCTCATGAGAAAGGGATGGACAATTTGGGAAATTTGTAGCTAGCTATATGTCTCTGTGGATCTTGCACTCCTACTGAGTAAGAAAAGTAATTTGACCATTAATTCAAAGCTGGACAGCAATAATCATCCTTTTGCTTTGTGCCACAGCCTTTATTGCCAAAATACCCTCTCTAACTCTGGCTAGAACTGTGAACTGGTAGAAGATCATATTTTTACACAGTTCATACAACTGCTACTCACCTGACTTGCCATGTGTAAATTCAGTGAGTTGTTATCTTAAAATGGCTCTGGGTCATCACCAACAGCAAACAAGTTATCTCTCTTTGATTAATATTGTATATGCAAAATGTTAATTGTGATCAATGGAAACAGTATTTGGATTGCTGAGCTTTTCACGGGAATGCCTGTTTTGAAAATGTGTTTTGTCTTTGGCATTTCTGCCAATTACAGTGTTTCCATTTTCCTCTAGGGAGCTTTAACCCCCCCCCCCGTCATCTGCTGTATTAATTTAATGAATGAAGTTCCTTATTTAAAATTTGAACTTTCTCACTCCCTCTCCTCCTCATCTCTGTGACTCTCTTCTAAAGCTTTGAGTCTTTACTGCACAACCCAGAAATAGCTGAATCATTGAGCCATTGCACAATCAGGCATGTTGTATTCACAATAAAAATGTTCATGCTAATGAAAAGAATGAAATGAAAAGAGAAAATGTAATATTTGTAGGCATCCAAGTCTTTCAGAACAATGTGTTGAAGGGAAGATGTCACACCCAGGATGACTGTTGCCCAAGTAGGCTGTGTATGTGTGTGTGTGTATGGCGGCGGGTGGGGGGGGGGAGACAACCTTTGCAGTGTATTACAGTTTCCTAAATGTGAATCTTTATTAAGATAAAATAATGAACATTTTTTTAACTAGTGAATAGGAACAGGTGGCACAACGCTTGCCCAGTCTGAAAAGAAAGTCTTTGCTAAAATACAATGTAAATAGTATTTCAAATAGGCACAGGGAGAATACGAACACTAATTCACATAAATCATCTTCTTGTGTTTTTCTGTGTCCTTCTGGCATGGGCTGAGGAAAACAAAGTACAACACTATTATGCACAATTTCATAGTGCAATATTATTGTATAGTCCTCATGATAAAAATGCTATCTAACTGAAGGCCCTTGAAACTGGATGGGTTGAATGCAGCAAGTAAAAGATGATTTATGATTACAGATTACAAATTTATGAAATGGATTGCTACAGTGTGAGCACTAATTATGGTAAAAGCAAAGCTTGGGAAATTACCTTTTTTTGGAATACATATGTCAGAATCACTCTGTCAGCATGGTGACTGACTATGCTGGCTTGGTGGCACTAAACAAATGTAGCAGAGTCTAGACTAGCAGGAAATCTTGGGTGCTATATTGGGAGGGACTTTAGTTCAGTGACAAAGCACAGTCTAATTCAATCCCTAATGCACTGAGGTCTACCCTGTCTTGGGCTGAGTGTGTCACAGTCCTGGGGATGCTCTCTTTGTGCTGCTGCTGGTGGTTTGTTGGTTAGTGGTGGCTTAAAAGCGTAGAGAAAATGGGGGAATGTTGGTGGTGAGGATTGGGGGAAAAAGAGATGGAACGAGAAGTTGCATAATCCTAATTGACGTATTTCGTTGAGTCAGTTCTGACTCGGCAACCATTTTCAGGGTTTTTAGGTAGAACAAACACAGAAAAGTATAATTGCAGTATAGTGTATTCTCTATACAGTGTCCTAGAAAGGTGAGAAGAGTGCAAGTGGAAGGGTTCAAGGAAAGATCAGGAAGAATACCAGTGTAGCATCAATTGAACGTTTGACAGCCAAATGGTCCATCTAGTGTTGTTATGCTGAGTTCAAGACCTGAAAATAAAATTTGTCTGTTTTGTGATTTAATCACTAGTTGGATCTGTTTTGATCAGAGGAGCTGTTAGATTGCTACCACATACTGACTGAACATAAAAAACAGACAACACGGTCCTTTGGTAGAACTCCTTTATTATCTTTAGGAGGTGTTGAGTGGACATTAGAAAGAAAAATAATGTGAGACCTATAGGTCTCTGGTAAACATGCAGTGACTACCAAGGAGTCAGGGGGTCATAGCCAACTTTGGCAAGTAGGGATAAGAAACCCTATTTTGTTAGACACCCTGGAAATCTGCTGCCAGTCCAACATGACAATATTCAGCTTGAAGAAGTTTCAGAACTGACAATACTGCTTGGTATAAGGCAGCTTCCTGTTCTTAACTTTCCATTATGCATTGAAGGATAGAGCTTTTGCTTAAAGGCATCCCATAAATGAAAAGAATAACTGTCCAAGACTAGTTTACAGATAAAGACTCATAAGAAGATAAGTATGAATCTTGGAGACGACAGTCAACAGTCATGACCAAGACCGAAAACCGATCCTGCCACAAGCAGCCATTTTGTTATCATCTTCTCTGTTCTGATATTACAGATGGTATTTTTATGTAAATTGGAGGATTTCCCTCTAAATAAATGTACATTTAAATATAAAAGTTAGAATGCACAAATTTTATGCAGAGATACATCCTCTTCTGTGACTGTTAGGTAGAGGGACTCTTAAGTGGCCACCGTGTTCATTATTGATGCCCATATATGTGGCAGACATAAGAATCATCAGAAATAAGCTTTTGTGCAACAGATCTCCTTATAAGGGATGGGCAATGCGTTTCAGATACCACTGGTTCCGTAACGACCCACGCGAGCCCAGGTAGCGTTTGGAAGCCTCCGACACACAATCCTCTTCACCTGCACAGAGCTGAGTCCATCGAGGAAGCATGTTGCAATGTCATCTTTGCTTCTCCGTGGTGATGGTCAATCAGGAACTGTGCAGGAACAGGCATCATCCCACCTCCCTGTCTGATTCCCCAGTACCATGGAGAAGCAAAGATGACATTGCAGCCTCCTTCTTCTTTGGACTGTAACCCTGTGTGATCCCAGACCAAGGTAAGAGATTGGCTGATTGTGTGCCAGAGGCTTTGAAACACCACCTAGGCTTGTGTGGGTCGTTTCAGAACCAGAGGCATAGCTAGGGCTTCCAGAGACTGGGGCAACATATAATTTGGATGGCGGGTGGGGACAGTGGCAGGGGGGTTGGTAGGCAATTTGGTGCCTCCTAATTGCTGCGCCCAGGGTGCCCCGCCCCCTTGCCCTTCCTAAGCTACGCCCCTGTTCAGAACAAGTAGGTTCCTAAACTAATTGCCCACCCCTACTCTTTTAAGAATTGGTTGGGTGTTAAATGTTTCAGAGATTAGCAGAGTTATACAGTGTCGTGGAAAGATAATTGCTAAGTACAGATTTGAAGCTGGGAGACAGAAGTAATCTTTAGCATAAAAGATCGTATTACATATACAAATACACAATGAGATACACACAGCATAAATATTTACAGAATAGTGGGGAAACTGCCAAAAAGCAGTCCCAAAGTAAAATGAGTTACAATCCTGCCTTTTATACATATGGCAGACATCATATAAATCAATCACATGAGTATACATAGGCAGACAATGTTAAGCAGTTATTCATGCCACCTGGATATAATTATTCTGACCTTTTCATGTGATTACACTATTCACCTATGTCTTGGCAAATGACTATGCATTTATACACAGAAACCATTTTGAATCTGTTAAATATTATATTACATACATTTAGTTAAAAGTTACATTACTTGACATACTCCTTATTATTAAGAATAGCTTAGAAATCACAGTCCAGGAACAGGTTGTGCTATTTTATAAGGCAATTAGGCCATTTACAGGATTTTCTTCCTATGAAATCAGCCACTTATCTAGTAATATCTTCTGTTCTTCCAAAAGCCAATTACATTTCTTCTCCCCCTTTCAGTGCTTTGTTATTCTTAGTTCTTGTGAACTTAAAACAAATGGGATATTTCTCTTTTCTTTTTGTTGGCTCGGCAGAGAAGTCAAGAAATTAGCTGAGTACAAGACAGTTGGCAACTTTCTGCCTTATCTTGCAGATTAACCGTCCTATTTACTTCTTCTGCAGATGTACAAGAAACCTAGAGTCACAATTTCAATGCTGCAGAAGTTAATTCATTCCTTGGGGAGAGGCCTAGGGCAGTTTTTAAAATCTCCTCTTGAGCTTTACTAGTCACAGTGTAACAAAATGTATGAAACCATAGAATTGCTATAACTCTCTTGAGGGACTCTCTGTCATCATCAAGCACCAGTTGTGGGGCTTGACACCAGTAGATGATGTCTTCTGAACCCAATACTTAGCCTAAATGATTAATGGTTTGCTTTATTTGCTACATCCACAGGTATATTTAAATGCACATGTAGATATGTGTATATACTATCAAGAACCAATGTAAGATCTTTCAATGTTGTAAGTAGAGATGGGCACGAAATGAACAATTTTTCGTTTTTTCATTTTGTTACGTAATGAAACGACAAATGAATTTTGTCTCTAAAATGAAACAAAATGAACAGAAACACCGGAAATTTTGTCGTGTGTTTCATTTCCGTTAATGCAATATGAGTGAATTGCTTAAAATCCCTTTAAAAAATCACAAAATTGAAATAAATGGTAACAAAATGGTAACAAAACGAATGAAAACAAAAATGAATTTTTTGCAAAAATTTGCGAAAAACGGAAACGAACTGAAACGGACCCTCCAAACGACAAACAAAATGCCATTTTTTTTTATTCGTGCCCATCTCTAGTTGTAAGCATAGAAGTATATGCTTTTAGTCAGCTTTACATCATAGCCCTTAGGTTGACTTTATTAAGCTATGGCTGTTGGAAGGGAAAAATCCATATGAGAAACATATCCAGTCCTTAAAATAAAAAAGACTTGGAGGAGATAGTGAACAGATGCTAAGAAAATTTTGCTTGTGTGTATGAGAGAGGGGGAGGGGTTTGATCAGTAGACTGTTGTGCAATGTTTGAAACAAATCTCCTTCTAGCTCTTTGATGCCACAGGAATTGAAGGATCTGCTCTAAAGAGAAGAGGGAATTTTTGTGAGGACGTTCAGAGAGCCAACAACAGTCTTCCTCAGCATGGTTTGTTGGAGGCACACTTTTGTGATATTTCAGCTGGACTCACCAATGATGTGATATGATATCAAGTGCTTGTTGCATAAGTTTAATTTTGTTTCTCAGGCATTGCCGTTATGTTGCCTGCTTTTGAAGTAGATAATTACCTGTTGCCTTTACCCTGATGTTTGGAGTCATTTTGGAAGTTCTGTATGACCTAGCCTAGTTCAGCACAAGAGACTCAATTGCTTTGGAAAACTAAAATGAAAGTAAAGCAAAGGAAAATGTTCTGCTTATATACTGCCCCATACCACTTCAAGTAGTCCCTGTCCAGTTTACAGTTTAATTACAGTATGCAGGCTCCACATTGCCCTCCCCCCGCAGCAAGCTGGGTACTCATTTTATCAACCTTGGAAGGATGGAAGGCTGAGTCAACCATGAACCTGTTACCTGGGGATTGAACACCAGGTTGCAAGCACAGTTTTAGCTGCATTACAGGCATTTAACCACTGTGCCACGAGGTTCCTACTGAGTACATCAAAGATGTTGGCCATTTTGTGTTTACCAAAAGATTATGTACTAGAAAGGACTCCAAAATGAAAGAGGTTCCCACCTGAGAGAATGCAAAATGAAAGGAAACTGGTGGTTCCCTCTTCCATATCACTACCAACCAGCTTTTGGGATTAGTACCTTTTTTCGTCAATTTATAGGCTGCCTGTTTCCTTAAAAAATGCCTATATATTGCAGGATTTTGTATTTCTCCTATATTGTGCCTTTATCTTACAGGCACCTGGTTTATATTTTGAGGCTTAAATACATATTTCCAATATAACTCACCATTATCCTAAGGCCTTCTTACTAATGGTGTTAACCTACAAAGACCTGATTATCCTGGGTCCATATTACCTCAAAGACTGCAACTTCCACTATAAGCTGGCTTGAATGCTAATCAGGAGAAGCCTTTTTCTCAGTCCCACCACCTTCATAGGTGTGTCTGATGAGAACCTATGAGAGGGCCTTCTCTGTTACTGCTCCCAGACTTTAGAACTCCCTCCCACAGGAGGCCAGACTGACCCCATCATTGCTGTCTTTCTGCAATCAGGCCAAGACCTTTTATTTCAGGCAAGCTTTCTCTGAATGACTGAGTACCTTTAATGTGACTTTTAGATAAATTATTGTGCATTATTTCTTGGACTGAATTGTATAGTACTTCAGCGGGTACGAAACGCAGTAGCCAGATTGATGATAGGTGCGGGCAGATTTGACCGCATCACCCCAGTTCTGGCCGGCTTGCATTGGTTACCCGTTGCATCCCAAATAAGGTTCAAGGTGCTGGTTTTGATTTGCAAAACCCTCCATGGCTTGGGACCTGAATACTTGCCGGAGTGGATCTCCCAAAGGTCAACTGAAGCCCAAACCACTAGCAGAGATTAGCAGCATTGTGGAAGAAAAAATGCACTTAGTGATTATGGAGTTAGGAGACAAATGAACAAGACCATAGAACTTAGGACAAAACTTATTATTACATATGTACACATGACAAAGAATAATATACAATAACAATATACAAAGCACAGCATTTAGAAAAGACAACAGAACATGGGGAAAAGCTGCCTCTCAATTTAGGCAGTCCCAATTTTACATTGGTTTGCTTGATACCTTTATACACACAGCCATATGGTGTAAGCCAATCACACACTACATGGGATGAGATGATTTAGCTATACCACTTGTGCTTAATCATCCTGACCTTCCAGTACTGATGATTCTTTACACCTGTGACCTAGACCTAATACACATTCTTGTCTAGCTCATGACAGAGCATTTCACACCGGATCCATTTTGTAATCTGTTAAATATATATTACAGACATTTTGTCAAAACTACAATCTTTGACAATGCCAAGTGAGTTGTGCCTAGCACAGTCCCTCCCTGAATTCAAAAAAGCACTAAAGACCTTGCTTTTCTGAGAGGCATTTGGCAGCCATTAGGATTTATTATTCCCCCCTTTGTTCCGCCATCTTGCTGAGTAGGTTTTTTTTGTATTATGTGTTTGATTTCTGTTCTTATTGTTATATGTATTACTGTCAACAGCCCTGAGTTCTTTTGGGAAGATGGGTGGCATATAAATAAATAAATAAATAAATAAATAAATAAATAAATAAATAAATAAATAATCCCTTGCTATGATGTTCTGTTTCAAATACACTCTATGCACCACAATTCATCATTTAGCTAGGATTCAGGTTTAATAATTTGGAACAAAGTAGATGTATTTTTCTACTGTGGACAAAACCCTAACAGACAATATACCAAATGGATT
The DNA here is from genome assembly GCA_023846285.1 of Phrynocephalus versicolor. NCBI lineage: Eukaryota > Metazoa > Chordata > Lepidosauria > Squamata > Agamidae > Phrynocephalus > Phrynocephalus versicolor. The sequence goes on along the minus strand of JAHTLZ010000379.1, from coordinate 12,272,237 downwards.
TTAAATTATTTATACCCCAGACTTCAGTTTAATCAGCCTCATCTTGTTTTAAATGACTACTAAATCCAAGTGTCATTCAAAGACATTAATGTTAATGACTGGACAAAACATTAGAAACTCCGCTCATGGTTCAGGTTTCTCAGAAAAGTGTGTGTTTTATATATTTCTTACTTGATAGCAGGTTATAAATATTCATTATGATGGATGATATGAAATTCTCAAGAGGGGGAAGGGAATAGCAAAGCAAACAGATACCTGTCAGCTGCAAAGGGTATAATCTGAAGGAGTAGAGCCACCAAAGAGGGGAAAATACTTTTAAAATCATTTCCTCTTTCTTTGTTTTCTTCCCAACCCCCAATCCGTCCCCCCAGATTAGATAAAGGTTTCGTGGCAGTGCCCATTTGGGGGGGGAGGGGTATGAACCAGCCATGGTGACTCCAATAGATTCAAACAACCATTATTCCTGAAAGTAATCCCAGAACAAATATCTTTTGCCACAAATCTCACTCCAGATTTAAGGGCAGATGGTTTGTGTCCCTCCATTTTAGATTTGACCTTGTTTGCATTAGTTATGACCCCCAAAATATTTCCTTCTGCCCAGTTCCAATTTTCTTCTGGGTAACCCAGTCGAAGGATTTCAAGGATGGCTGCATGGCAATGAAATAAATTAAGACCTTTGTATATGAAGCCTTCCCCATGTCTTGCCTATTAGGAAGAGCTCGCTTTCCTCAGGTCAGATATGACATATTTGGCAGAAAAAAACTCATAAATGTGCAGTCAAGCAAAGAACTCTGCCCTACAGTCCAGACAAAAATGCAGCTTCCAGTGCTACCAGCCCTTCAAACTCCAAGAACATGTAATTCAATAGTAGGAAGAAATTGCAGAAGAGTAAAGTCTCTAAGAAGCAAAGAGCTGTCAAGGTAAAAAAAGGAGAAATAAAAAGCAATGAATGCTTCTTTCCTCCTAATGGGATTTTGAGTCTGTTTGAGTTATTAATTGGCTAATAATCCTGAACCAGTTGAACATCTAGCTGTAGGCTCCTCGTTCTGAAGGCTGCATCAGCAGCAGTCAAGGGACACATCAGCAAAAAAGTGAACTTTATCATCCCTTCTGGCTGCATTGTCTTCTGCTAGTTTGATTTGATACGAGTGCTGAAAATACCCAATAGACACTCTGGGACAAAAAGAAAAAGAAAAAAGGAAGGCCCTTGTGTTACAGTGGCTTTCTCTTAGCAGAGTCTGATGCAGTTTGGGGGAAAGGACATGTCACTGCTTCTCACCATGCTTAGGCAACAGCTATCTGTGTAACATAGATGATCCAGAGGAAAGGCTGCAAAACTCTTATTGCCAAGGGCAGTCTTCCAGAGCGTGGTTTCCCTTAGCTGTTTTGGACCGCCGTCTCTGACTGCTGCCCATGGCAGGTTATGTAGCCCTAAACATCCAGAAAACAAAAGGCACTAATGAACAAAGCACACCCTATTTCACATCCCTACTCTTTTCCCAAGTCTCCCTGGTGCTGGCCTCAAAGTGCATAGTTCAGCTTCAAGCAAACGAGGACAGAAAAGCTTTCTGGGTCAAACAGAGAGGTCCATAATGTAGGCACCACACACATTTCAGCAGGAGCTGTCGGAATGCATCTAGGAAGCTGACAAGGTCTTATGATCGCGTGGCTGACAAACGAATGCAATTGTTGCCATTTAACTTCTTCTAGCATTATACCTTTGTAGTGCGATCATATGTGTGTCTGAATCACGTCCCGCTGAATGCAGAGGAATTCACTTCCAGGTAAGGGTGGAGCACTAAAGAGCCCAGTACTCTTTGAAAGGGAGTGATGTGAACTATGGGAGACAGCAGGGTTTCGTTAAAAGTGTGCTTAATGTTTGGCTGAATGCTTTGCACATAATAAATCAAAGCCATTTGCTGAAAGTGCAAGCAGCTGTAAACAGGCAAGTAACACTGCAGTGCTCTAATTTCTGCTGCTGCTCCCCTGCCACTGCCATCAAAGGGTTCACCTAAGCAGGAGAGAAAGCATGTAAGTTAGATCTGCTGTTGTTTGACACTGTCGTGAATCTTATCAGCAGAGGGCTAGAGAGAGACCGGTTTCTATCACACTGATACCTGCTTTATTATCTCAAAAGAAATATACCACATATATTAGTGTTTTTCTTCAAAATGAGTCTGACATACATTTGGAGGATTTAAAACATTTGTTTTCTGATGCCTTCCTGTCACACTGGTAGAACTTCAAAGACAATTATTTAATCATGTGGGTGAAAAATGCATTAGCCTTAACAGCAGCAACAACAATGTGGTTACCAGCATTCCAATTATAGTTTGCTTCATGGTTGTTGTTTTAAGAGGACTGTATCCTGTTCTCCAAATCTCTCAAAGCATCTCTGCATTGTTAAATTACTTAAATCTTCCAAGATACTTATTCTGGTTGAATGATGTTCCTTTGTGCATATTTTATTTGGGAAACACAGCATTAACAGAAAAGCAGCATAACTGGGGATCTCTATCTATTGTCTCTCCTTTCCCTTTTTTGTTATGAATAGACCTGCCAGCCGTGTCAAAATAAATTAAGAAACCAGCCAGATCACAATAGCAAATGCAGAGAGGATTGATATATTTCAGATGTGTTTGATAGGCATGGTGTGCCTCCTGAATCATCTGCTGGTTTATCTGCTTTTAGGATTTTAGGTAGTTTATTTCTAGTTCCTTCATTTTGCAAGCTTCTGCAAAATGAAGGAACTAGAAATAAACTACCAAAAGACCAAAATCATGGCCTTTGGAAGAAGACAAAAGAAAAGGTCTTGGATCATTAATGGGCAATCCCTGGAACAGGTTTCCTGTTTTAAATACCTAGGTATGGCCCTTCAATCTACTGGGTCTAGAAATGCCCATATCCAATATGCAGCTAACCAGGGTGAAAGAACATTACACCTAAGCCTCTAAATCGCCCATCTTATTTTGCTGATTTAACGAACTTTGAACATAGAAAAGCATTTACTCAGGCTCGTATTGATATGCTACCACTTGCCAATCTCAAGGGCCGTTATACACAATCCCCATACCATGAGAGAGTCTGCTCTTGTGATAAAAAAAAAATCTGTCGAGAACTTGGTACATGTCGTGCTTTATTGCCCACTATTTGGAATCCATCGTGAAAGGCTTTTGAAATTAATCTTAGAAAAATATCCTGGTAGATCTGATGAAGAAAAGCTCAAAATCTTACTCTGTGATAGAGATAAATTTGTTACGTTTCGAATGGCAAGATTCTGTTCTTCACTTATTAAAATGAAACTTGCTTTAACTACTTATAATAGTCAAACTGATATCTAGGTTTCTGTACCCTCAGGCCCCTTTTCATCTATTTGTATTGTTATTTTATTGATATTTTTATTGTACTGTTTTTACTTGATGCATTTTGCAATGGCACTGTGAGCCACGCAATAAAATTTATATGATGATGATGAACGTCAGGTTAAGGATCCTGAGGAACATAACTTATGCTAGAGGAAAGGTGATGATGTCATGAGCAGAGAGAGGTGAGGGGCTTTTTTTTAGTAATGGAAGGGCTCCTCCTTCTGTCTCAGGGATTTCACACAATGAAAGAGGTTACGTGAGAGTTGGAAAAGCTGCAGGAGAGAAGCAGGAAAAAAATAATTGCCAAAAATTGCCTCCTGTTGATATTATCGCCTTTCCACAGGCATCACCACCTTAGCCAAGAGGATTTCAGGTTGTGTGTGTAAACTAATACAGTGGTACCTTGTGTAAAGAATTAATTTGTTCCAAATGAAATTCTGTTAAGCAAATTTTCCTTTATACAAATTTCCCATAGGAATGCATTGAAAATGGAGTAATCCCTAATCACAACCATTTTTAAGTTGTATGGATTCACCCCATAGGCGATTCTGTTAAGCAAATTTCCCCTATCTCTGGAATGTTTTATGTTGTACTGATTTTATGTTATACAAACTGTTTGTTATATGAGGGTCCACTGTAAGGTGAATTCAGGCACTGTTAAGAATTTGCTGAGCTGTAATTATTAGACGTTTACCAAAAGGGCTGCCTCGAGACAATTTGCAGTCTAAGGCACAGCCACATATGGACACAACTTTATACACCACATACAAACCTGGCTTTACATTGAAACCAGCGCTGGTGACATTATTTTATCATACATGAGGCACAGATTCTTACAACTGTCTTTCCCCATCTGTGATAGCGAAAAGCCCATAACAGTATATGAAAGAACTAACCATATGCTGCCTATTTATGACATCCAGATTCTGCTGTTTTAATGGTCGAGTTAGCTTTTCTTATCCCCAAAGAATGGTGTAAATAAAAATGCTACAATGTTGAGGTAAGCCTATGAAGTTTCACATATGCTCGTTTGTTGCAGGTCATATGGATAGAAAATGGGAAAACGCTAACAGCCACTTCTACTTGAGGCAAAAGAGTCCATATTTTATTCCCCATAGTAAATGCTCAGGACACTCTAGAGTTCCATATGCACGTATGGTGCATAGATAAACTTTTCCCTCCATTTCAATTTCACTTGAAACATTGCATGTGAAGTGTAGAGATTATCTGTGGAACTAGCCCTAATGTTGAAAGAGATGGAGAATATCTTCCTCACACAGAAGACTGTGTGTATTATAGTCTTGCATGTTCTACTGGAACAAATGAAGTGAATCGGAACTAAAATAATAGGGTTAACGAGTTTTGTTTTTTAAAACAAAATAAAGCAGTTTTTTACTATGCCTGACAGCTGGTGAAGTTTTCCGCTTACTCAAGATAATAAAACACATATGTTTAACCAAACACAAACATAACCCTCTTCCCTCTGCAGATTTACTGTTGATTTGCTCATCCTATATAACCTGGGACATGTGTATCCTCGATTTGTGGTCTTCTGCTAAGTATATACATGTAGACACCAGTTTAATTTTGTCATCATTTCGGAGCATCCTTTAATATAGGAAGCATTTATTTGTTGCCTAATTGCTTTTGTATTGCCTTAATTTTTCAGTTTTCAGAGTCCCAAAGAATTAGCAAGAATATTGATTGGGTTGGACTAGTCCAGATGTTGTTGGGCTGTATGTCTAAGTATTGTTCACCACTGAAAATGCTGGCTAGGGCTGACAGGCATAGCACCACAACAACATCTGGATGACCACATTATGTTCATCACTGTAATACTTGCAGTGGCCCTCTCCCCAGTCGAGGGATTGACTCTTCAGCTGGTGGATCGAGTGAGAAGTCTGGGCGTTGTCCTGGACCCAGCTTTGTTCCTGGAAGCCCAGGTGGTGGTGGTGGTGTCCAGGGCAGCCTTTTATCAGCTTAGGCTAATTGCCCAGATTTGCCCATACCTAGATGTGGACTCGATTAGGATGGTAGTGCAGGCATTGGTGATCTCGCGGATCAACTACTGTAACACCCCCTACATGGGGTTGCCCTTGACCCTTATCTGGCATTTGCAGCGGGTGCAGAATGCGGCGGCCAGGCTGGTGGTAGGTGCGAGCAGGTATGCCTGCATCACCCCCATCCTGGGCCGCCTGCATTGGTTGTCCATTGCCTCCCAGATAAGGTTCAAGGTCATGGTTTTGGTTTACAAAACCCTCCATGGCTTGGGACCTATCTATCTGGCGGAGCGGATGTCCTAGAGATCAACCTCGTCCCGACCAACCAGAGCTTCGTCTTCCCTTTCTCTCAGAGTGCCGACACCGAGAGAGGCTCATAGGGCTTCGACCCGGAACTGGGCCTTTTCGGTGGTGGGCCCGGCTCATTGGAACAAGCTGCCAACTGAGATTAGGCAGGCGGATTCGCTGTCGGCCTTTAGAAGGGCCTTAAAGACCTGGCTCTTCAGGCAATGCTTTGGGGCCCTCTGAGCACACTGTCATTGCGGTTGTGGTTGCTATTATTTTTTTTTAAACTGTGGGCAACAGTCTTTCTTGCCGGATTCGACTCAGTCTTGGTCTATGGTGCTATGATTATTATATCTGCCATTTGTTTTAGTATTTTCATATAGTATCTGTATAATGATTTGTACTCTGTTAGGTTTTCACTGTTTATTTCTGTTGGGGATATGTTTTGTGGTTGTAGTTGGGCAGTCACTGTTTGGGTGATGTGTTGTACACCGCCAGGAGTTCCCTATGGGAAAATTGGGCGGTCAGTAAGTACAAGAATAAATAAATAAATAAACCACACAGGTGACAAGGACTAGCACAAATAGAAAGATTTTGCCAGCTAGCAGGAAGATGACAGCAAAGGGTTCTTTGTACAATCAAAATCCTGAAAAATCAGAGTTCCTAACCATATGAAAATACTTTATAACTCCAAGCTTTTGTCCTCTTCAAATTTGGTGGCAACTAAGATAGAATGTGAGGATCTAGCTTGTTCTTTCTGCTAATGGTTTAAATGTAAGCTCAAGTTCCATTTGGCGTAGTGAGTACTGGTATGTGGGATTGGCATGATCAGTCCTATGACACTTGCAGTCTTTGGAACTTGCAGCCTCTGTTTCTCACCTCCTTCCTGTTGCATGTTCTCCAGTTGGGTGTGTAAGCAGGGGTTGTGCACTGCTCCAAATGTTTTGAGGCAGATGTAGGAAGAAGTAGTAATTGCCAATTGTGTTGCCGCTTCTCTGTCAGAGAAATAAAAACCAGGCTTGGGAAAGAGTCAAGGCAAAGCCTGAAACAGGAGCTAGAACAGCTTCTGGGCCTGATTGATCCAATATGCAGATATAAAATAGTCCACTCCATTTCTTGTTTCAAACAGAATGGCAGACACAATTGCATGCATTAACTGACTCTACATCCTTTTCGTCATTCCTGGCTTTTTGATTCACTAATGTTGCAGTAGCAGAAGACATATACAGACACTTCAGTGCTGAAACAGTGATCAGTAGTACTTGGGGAAATGAAAAAATGGGTGTTTACGCTTTCAAATTGTCCCATATATAAACATCTTCCTCCTTCTCCTGCAGCACCATTTGTGCTGAGATGTCTTTAACCTCAGATGACCTGATGAGGAATAGTTATCAACTGAGACTTCAGCTCATGCCTTGGAAACCCTAGGGCATAGCAAGCTTAGAGTTGGGAAAATTAATAGAAATAGGCTAACCATTTAGTTAATTGTTATTAGACCCCAAAATCTAATTAGGCTAAGTTTAAGTTGAAGAAGGGAAATGTTCAACAGTTAAGTAGATGCTAAATTGCTCTTTAAGTTAAGTGACTACAATAAAACCTTACCAGGGAGAAAAGTTCAAGAAAAAAATCATTGTTTATTTTACTGCCCTTCTCTCATTCCTGTTTTGAACTTCAGAGTGAAGAGAAGCTACATGTATGTTTGACAAACTTATTTTCCACCCAACCCAACCCCCCCTCATCAACTCATGTTTTTATCCTCTTTATCATTTTCTGATTTCCAAGAATATACCAACAATTGTCCAGGAAGTCAAAATCCAGTTTTCTGGGACAGATGAGGATTTTGCATGGGATCTCTAATGTTCTAATACAAGAGGTCTGTCAGCTTGGTGAAACGAAAGCACACATGTCTGTATTTTTTCCAAGTTTTTTTTATATAAACATTTATTTTTGACTAAAAGACAAATTTCTGGAGATATTTTGTGTGGAAAAAGAAAGATTGTAATTGAAAGACACTTAGCAACAAAACACCCTACCCTCCATATATATATATAATATACACACATGCTTCCTTATCATATGGAACTAAGGGCGTTTATACACGACCCCTAAACTCCGGGGCAAATGGCTCCCAGCTCCAGAGCTTAAAAATGTTTCCCCACCAGCTCCGGAGTTTACAGGAAATTAAGTGCAACCACGCCCACTTTAGCGCGTCCCAGCGCACCTTTCAAGTACCTGCTCTCTGGAGGTGGAAATTCCTTGATGCGGTGTAACGATAGTGAGTGCGGGGCTCTCCTCACTTCTGTTTGTTGTTGTTTTGGCTCCTGCCCCTTTAAGAGCTACTTAAGAGACTGGAATGTTGCCGCGGCAAGAGCGAGAGGCAGAACGGAGGTGAGCCACGTTCTTTCTTCCTTTTTCCCCCCTCCCTACCCTCAGGCAGCCAGCAGCCAGGAAGTGCGGAGGGGGTGGGAACACAGGAAGAGCGACAAGCCCCTAAGATCTCTGGTCCGAATGCAAGTGGCCAGCGGATCTTAGGGGTCGTGTAAAAGCGCCCTAAAAGTATTTTCTGTTCTTCTGTGTCAAAGCAAAGCATAGTAAAAGGCACTAACTATGCAGGTGAAGGGACTCATCTACATGCCTGATAATGGGCAAGGAAAATTAAATGTCCTTAGTCTTCAAGAAAGCAATTTTTTTCTCTGATTTATCACAGTATGTTTACACCTCCCACCTCTGCCTTTGTAAGATTTCATGAACATTTTAATGCATGATTAATAAGGTTAATTTTACACATTCATGGCAGCCAAGAATGTGAATTTTGAAGGATTAATACACAAACGAGAGAAGAGCCATGCAGTCTGGCATATACAGTAGTAAGAGAATGTTCAAAGAGTTCTCAGTGATTTCATGTTAAATTAGGAAGACATCTTTTTACTCTCTATTAAATATGCAAGAGTTACCTTCCTAAAGGCAAGATGAAGGGACAGGAGGCACTGAATTAAAACAGACAGTTGATTTTCCTTACATGACGATGGACAAATCTGTTGCATTTTCTATAATGTTTGCATTTTCCCCCCAAATAGTTTTGTTATGTAAAAGAAAAAAGCCTACACAAGAGCCATATGCATTTAAATGCCCACAAAAATTCACTATTTTGCTAATACGCATATATTTGCAAATATGAATATATCCCTTTTCCTCATATATGGCATGTTTTTTAGAATAAAGCACCAAACATGACAGTATGGAGGCCACTGCATTTGTAATGAGTAATATGGCATATAGTACTCCACCATTCATCATGGGAGTTAGGTGTCTGACCCGCCCGTGATAAAGGAAAAACCTGTCTTTGGAAGTGCACGCCAGCAGCAGCAGCAGCCCAAGGTCAGTTTGCTGAGGTGTCAGGAGAGGGTTAAAAGCCATTCTTTGGAAGCCTGCCTCTCTCAAGAAAAAAAAATCTGTGATATACTGAGACTGTAATATATGGACTGTATTACTTCTACTTAGGAAATACAAAATCTTTGTTCTTTTTGCCTGTGGGCTGTGGACCAGCTACACACTCCCAGGATGTCCCTAGAAGAAGGGAATGGTAAATGACTTATGTGCATTCTTTACCTAATAAATCCTGAAAAGGGTAAGCAGAAGTTGGACTTGACAGCACACAATTATTACATTACATTACAGTGGTGATGCACATGTGAACATAACATGAAAAATGGTGTGTACTACAGCCCTTCTCAAAACACTCAAAATGCCAATCTGTTTGTGACGTATTAGCTCACTTCTTAAAAGGAGAATGAACAATATCATTTTCAACAGTCTATGCTGATAATATAGCTTAGAAATGTTGAATGTTTGTTCCTGTCATTGCTGGAGTATGCCCTACACTGTTATACGTTGGTGTTGTCTAGGGCTGATGGGAGTTGCAATTTAACCTCTCATTGTAAACTACATGGTCCCCATTTTATTTATTTATTTGTATATAAATAAATAAATAAATAAATAAATAAATAAAATGGGGACCATGTGGTCTTCCAATGAGAGGCTAAACTGCAACTATACTATGACTCTAGTCCTGTTAAACCACTGACTAAAGGTAAATTTCCACAGATTAAAGGCAATGTTGTGGTTTATGTGGCATGTAAACTGTGTGACAAAGGAGCCTGAAATTTTGAAAGGAAGAATTTAATCAGTAGCAATTTACTGGTGGTGGTGACATTATTGTGCAGCAGTGTTTCAATCTATGTGTAATAGCTCAGTTGTTTGGTATCTGACTTCAGAACCAGAGCTTGGGAGCTCGATTCCCACCCACCCCCGGCGTGTAGAACCAGCTTGTTTGGTCCTGAGCACAGACATGGGATGCCACCAGAAGAAGGGAATGGTAAACCACCTCTGAGTATTTGCTTCCTGGGAAATGTATTTATTTATTTATTTATTTATTTATTTATTTATTTATTATTTACATTTATAGACTGCTCAACTTTCCCATAGTGAACTCTGAAAAGGTTTACCAGAAGTCAGAACAGGCTTGATGGCACTTCGTTCTTATAATTCAGAAAATTTTGACAAGAAAACATGTTACCAGAACCTGTTTCTACTAGTTCTATATTAGGTGTCCCCTGAATTAAAACTAGAAGTAGAATTAGAGCTATGTTTTTGGTTATTCTAGTCTTTTTTCTTTTGGAACTTTTTTTTTAAAAATTACTAAATCTGAACTCCTTGGATTTCATGTGATTTCCCAGTGTAACTAAATTCATTCAAGTCTCTGAGTGGCTTGTTTAAACTAAGAAGAATCCAGCTGGTTTTCAACCCCTCTTCATTTCTTCATTTCTTCCCCACCAAAACCTTCACATTCCATTAGGATATTATGTCTCCCAGATTGATTTGTTTCTCTTTTTCTTCTTTTTCTTCTTCTTTTCTCTCAGGTCTGTTGCAGGCTTGGACAAGGAGCCCGACCTGGTACACATGGAGGCTCGGACAACAGATGGACGTGAGTGTCTTAGCCCCAAGCATATAAAATTGGAAAGGAAGAGATTAAATTTCATTTGGCTCATTTCAGTTTCTTGATTTGCATTTTAATTGATACTGAAAATGTGAGTTGCCAGGCTGAATTTGCTGAGCATTTCTTATCCTAGACTCTGAGGGGAGTAAGAACTACATTTCATTTGTGATAAGAGGGGAAAAAAAATCTTTTCTCAATTAGAAATCCAGGACTGAAAACTTCCTTCTTTCTGCATTTGTTGAAATATTATTAGAGTTACAGAAAAAGTTCCTTCTAATATTTCTTCAAGAAAATGACTTATTTTCAGCAGTTTGCTTTCAGGTCTTTATACATGTAAGCACATAAGAACATAAGAAGAGCCATGCTGGATCAGGCCAAAGGCCCATCTAATCCAGCTTCCTGTATCTCACAGTGGCCCCACCAAATGTGTCTGGGAATGTACTAGACAAGATATCTGTCTGCTGATACCACTCCCCTGCATATGAAGGCCCTTGAAGTATCTTGGTTCTAAGCCTGGAGAATAGGGATGGGCAAGAAACAAATATGAAATGCTGTTTTGTCGTTTTGTTATGTAATGAAACAAAATGAAATTAAATGAAATGAGGAAGCAGCATTTCATTATAGATGAAACAAAATGATATTTTTTCCACTGAAACAAACCATTTCATTCCATAGTTTTTGGGCTCCTGCTGAGCTGTCAATGGCTGGACCTCTTTATACCTGGCCCAGTCGGCACCAGGTCATCCCTTTGGTGCCAACTAGACCAGTTTTAAAGGGTCCAGCCAATAACAGCTTAGCAGGAGCCCTTTAAAAATGGCTCCCAGAGTCTGGGCACCAAGTCCAGGGGAGCCATTTTGTTTTGTTTCATTTTGTTTCATATGAAAAAAAAATTAAAAATGTTGTAAGAAACAAAACAAAACAAAACGTGGGTAAGCAGAAAAGAAAATGAAACTTTTTTCCCATTTTGTGCCCCCCATTACTACTGGAGATTACACATCTCCATCATTGTTTTTAACCTGTGATGGACTTTTCCTCCAGGAATCTGTCCAATCCCCTTTTGAAGACATCCCAGCCAGATGCCATCACCACATCCTGTGGCAGAGAGTTCCATAGACTAACAGGCTGGGTTAAAAAAATATTTTCTTTTGTACAACGGCATTATAATGTTGGCTGTTTTGTTTTCAATCCCCTTTTTGATCATCCCTAGCATGGAGTTGGCCTTCTTCACTGCTGCCACACACTGGATAGTAGAGATGGGCACGACTCAGGAAAAAAACCTCGTTTTCGTTTTCTTTTTCGGCTAGGGTCCGAGTCGTTTCGTTTCCGTTTTCGCGAAAAATCGGAAAACATTAGTCGTTTCGTTTTTTGTTTTTTTCGTTATCGTTATACTGGTTTTTTTTGGGGGGGTAGCGGGCTCCTGGAGGCACCTCTGTGGGGTGGGTGCCTCCGCCGGCCCGCTATAAAGGAAGGGACAGCAGCAGCAGGCTCCAAGAGACCCCTCAACATGGGGGTCTCCCATCCTCACCTGCTGCTGCTGCAAAATGGCATGCACAACCATATGGTTATGCATACCATTTGCAGGCAGAGTGAGACCTGCTCGAGTACTTGATACCGTGGTACGAGCGTGTCGCCAGCCATTTATTGCAGGCCAGGCAGTGCCACTGCACCTGCTCAAGCACCTTGTCCCACGAGCGGGTCGCACCTGCCATCACGTCCCACAGAAGGGAATCGTACTTGCGTGTGTAGTGCAATGCAAGTCGATCTGGCTATGGGCTAAGGTGGATTAGGGTTAGGGCTAGGGTTAGGCTAATGACGGGTAAGGTTATGGTGGGCTAGTGGGTTGCACCTCTGGGTGCCTCTCTGACCCACTAAGAAGACAGTCTGTGACGTATGGGTAAGGAGTCAAGGATTAGGGTTAGCGGGTTAGGGGGCTAGGGCAAGTTTTAGGGGGCTTTTTGGCACATCCCAGAAGTCTCAGTGGCCAAGTGGCCATGCGATTGGTGAGATGGCTCCAAAAATTTGCATGGTCGTCCCCTCCCACATGGCTGGCCAGGCCACTGGGCCAGCCCATCATTGCACACTGCGCAGGTGTAAAATAAAATAAAATAAAATAAAATCAATGGAGGACACAGGATGAGAGGAGAGACATTTTGTTGCAAGAAAAAAACCACTGCTACTGTGAAAAATCTGGCAGTTCATACATTTCCGCGTGTTTCTGTTGTGCTTGTGTGTTTTTGGACCACGATTTCAAAAACAATATTGCATTCGCCGCCCCATTTTCGATCCCCCGCCCGCACCGCATGGCATGGCGACGAGGCGACTCGAGTCCGGCTGCCCAGGACGGGGGAAGCCGGGACACCCCCCTCCAGACCAGAAACCCCCCCTCCGGTAGGTGCCCTACTGAGTGAGTGCCCTTAGTCAAGCGGGCATTTTCCGCCTGCTTTTTGGCCCGGGAATGGGTGGGGGGAGAGTTTAAAAGTTTTTTCCTGCGCCGTCCGTGCCGCTTGCGTTTGCGGCGGCCGTCGGCGTCTCGGCGAGAGTGGGCTTTTTGCGAGCCTGCGGCGAGTCCCACCAGACCAGAGCAGCCCAGGACGGAGGGGGGGAAGCCGGGACACCCCCCCTCCAGACCAGAAACCCCCCTCCGGTAGGTGCCCTACTGAGTGAGTGCCCTTAGTCAAGCGGGCATTTTCCGCCTGCTTTTTGGCCCGGGAATGGGTGGGGGGGAGACCCGGGGGAGAGTTTAAAAAAGTTTTTTCCTGTGCCGCCCGTGCCGCTTGGTTGCGCTTTGGCGGCCGGCGGCGAGACTGGGCTTTTTGCGGCGGGCGAGTCCCACCACCACACCAGAGCATCCCAGGACGGAGGAGGGGGGGAGGCCGGGCGGGGACCTCCAGAAACCACCCCTCTGGTAGGTGCCCTGAGGCACGGCAGGCATTTTTCCGCCTGCTTTTTGGCCGGGAACCGGGCTTTTTAACTTTTAAAAACTTTTTTTTCCTGTGCCGCTTGGCATCGCACGCGATCGCGCGATGCAAGTAACGAGCACGACAAATCTGACCAAATTGTTCGTTCGTCGGTTCGAGCTCGAAGTCTGGCGGAGTAATTCCCGTTTCCGTTTCCGTAGAGTAACGGAAACGAGTAACGGAAACGGAAACGGAAATACCGCTAAGTCGTGCCCATCTCTACTGGATAGACACCTTCACTGACCTGTCCACCAGGACACCAAGATCGCTTTCCTGACCCATCATGGATAGCTCAGAGCCCATGAGTTGATTGATAAAGTTTTGATTTTTTGCCCCAACATGCATTAATTTATATTTTCCTATATTGAAACACATTTGCCATTCCCCCAGTTTGAAGAGATCCTTCTGGAGCTTCACAATCTTCTCTGGATTTTACCCCACAGAAAAGTTTTGTGTCATCCACAAACTTGGCCACCTCACTGCTTATCCCTGTCTCCAGGTCATTTATAAACAGATTGAAAAGCACTTGTCCCAGGACAGATCCCTGGGGGATACCACTTTTCACCTCTCTCCATTGTGAAAATTGCCCAATGACACCTTCTCTTTCTTTCCTGAATCTCAACCAGGTCTCAACCCATAATTGAAGTGCTATGATGATTTAAGAGTAAGTATTTTATAGGCAGATAGAATAACAGATTTGGAAGGGGATTATAAATCCCCTGCTTAATGCAAGAATCCAAATTAAAGCAGATCTGACATATGGTTATCCAGTTTTCTCTGGGATGCTATTTGACCCAATTTTGTGTCATCCACAGATTTAATAAGCATTCCCTCCACTCCCGTAGAAATCCCTGTACTTGTGAGATTTCTGGAAGTTGTAGTCTAAGATCATTTAGGAACCCAAGGATGGGAACCACTGCTCCAATGCATCACTAGAAATGCAGAGACTCATTATCTCTGTGTGAGAAAAAAAGATGGCAAAATATGTGTAAATGTTGTGTGTGCTAATTTACATTTATAAATGTAAATGTATAAATTATTTTAATAATTTAGATAGAAATGTAGTTCATATACGCACAGGTCAGGAGACACTCTCAGGAAAAAAAGTGTGGGAAATTTTGCCATAACACCCAACAGGATGTTATGTTGTGGATTTCATCACAGCTACAGAATCGGCCATTTACAACAACAATCTGCCAGCAGCAAAAGCTGAACTACTCAGGATAAAAGTCTCTGCTGCACTCCAATGATCAGCCACCATCATCCAACCTCACCAGGAAGGAGAGATGTGCTCTGACATCCCTCAGCAGTGATGAGAACATCACCATTTTGCCTGTGGACAAAGGAAGATGCACAGTCATCCTCAATACTGTGGACTACCACAAAAAGGTTATCTCACTTTTAGATGACCCACACACATGTGAAAAACTGAAAAGAGACCCCACCAGCAACTACAAGTTAAATGGAATAGAACACTTAAAACTCTTGTAGAAAGATAACACAATTGACAGGGTGACTTGCCACCGGTTATATCCTGAAGAGACCATCCCCTGCTTTTAAGGATTTCCCAAGATCTACAAGCAAGGCATTTATCTCAGACCCATCATCAGTCATATAAATTCAGTGACTTACAACATTGCAAAATACCTGGCGACTATTCTAGCCCCACTGGTTGGATTCACAGAGCACCACGTGCACATTTCAGAGGAGTTTGTTTCAAAATGAGGGAGCTGAAAATGGATACTGAAAAAAACATGGTATCCTTTGATGTTACATCAAAGTGTTCCCAGTACCAATGCCCTAACAACTGTAAAGAGAAGACTAAGAGAAGACACCACCCTCACCTCCAGAAGCAGCCTCAACCCAGACCAGATATGCCTGCTCCTTGACCTGTGTTTAAACACCACATATTTCATGTACAGAGGGGACTTCTACAGATAGAAGCATGGTTGTGCCATGGGTTCCCTAGTGTCATCAATTGTTGTGAAACTATACATGGAAGAAGTGGAGAAGAAGTCACTCAACACCTTTCCAGGGACAACACCATCCCACTGGTTCAGGTATGTAGATGATACCTGGGTGAAAATCAAGATTCATGAAGTACATGCCTTTACAGACCACATCAGTGCGGTGAACCCTAATATTAAGTTCACTAGGGAAGACACCCAAGACAACAGGCTGGCTTTCCTGGATTGTGCCGTCATCATCAGACCTGGCTGTGGCCTGGGAGTAGAAGTTTATAAGAATCCCACCCACACAGATCAGTACTTATTATCTCCCACCATCCATTACAACACAAATTAGGACCACAGAGCAAACAGCATTCCCACCTCCATAGAAGCCAAGAAGAATAAAAATAGGCACCTGAAGATAGCACTTAAGGCCTGTGGATATCCAAAGTGGGCCTTCAACAAATCAGTGTGCCAAACCAGAAGAACAAGGGATCAGCCTGAGACCCAGACCCAAAGAAAGAACCTGGTCATTCCCTACATGGTTGGAGTGTCTGAGAAGCTTAAAAGGATTTTTGTCAAACACCACATCCCTGTTTATTTCAAACCCACAAACACACTAAGGCAGAGACTCGTCCACCCAAAGGACCCGATACTAAAACACAAAAGGAGCAATATAGTATATGTGGTCCAATGCAGTGAGGAGTATGCAGACCTCTATATTGAAAAATCTAAACAGCCATTAAACAGAAGGATGGCCCAACATAGGAAGGATAACAGCTCAGGATCAGAATCAACAGTACACCTCCACTTGTAGTACAAAGGGCACTCATTGAAAGATGAGGATGTACACATATTACACAGAGAAGAGAGGTGGTTTGAGAGAGGGGTCAGGGAAGCCCTTTATGTGAGCATTGAAAATCTCTCTCTCAACAGAGGTGGGGGGCTCAGGCACAATCTATCTGCCACTGATCAGGCTGTGATTTCAACAATACCTAGACAAATAAAAAATATGTAGGGTTCAGCATTATATATAATCTCCATCAGAGGCAGTGAGGGCTGACTTATAGCAACGATGTTCTTTAGTGGAAAAGGATGATGATAGTGCACTGAAAGACTTATTACAGAGTTCCCAAGTATTTTAGTGGATTTCTTGAAAGCCTAAACTCATTTTTGGGGAAACACCAGCACAGTGACATGTCTCAGGTAAAAATTCCTACTTAAACATTGATAGCTACTGGAAATGTCATGTGCAGTTAGACTATGAAATCATATTTACCACTTCACCAATTTGAGGAAACTGTTATTGCTTTACTGTGGGAGGGGATTCAGAACATACCTGTCACTGTAATATTCCCACAAAGGAGATCCACTAGCTTAGACTTTATAATCAAACAGAAAATTATGCATTCAGCCATGAAAATGGCCTTCCTGTTCATTCCAGTGTTATTATTTAAAGACTAGTGTGTGGTTTAAACAGACATGCTAGTTGCCTCACGTCATCACTTTGAATGATTTCAGCAGCTTTCTAAATGTTTAGATGCAGTCAATGGAACTCCATATATAATCCCAACATAAAAAAGAAGAACAATTAAAATCAGTGCACTAGATCTTTTATATTTTGGACCTTTATGATGAAGAGGCCAGAACTACCATAAATGCATCTGTGAAAATGAATTCTTCATATGGAGAACTCCCTTGACAAATAGCAGCTTTGCTATTCAGTAGCTGGGAAAGTACTTTTCATTTTTTATGGTGCATAAACATTAAATATGTAATACCTAAATCTAAAATTCCATCCATTCTTCCATATGAATGGAGGTTGCATTAAATTTGGCTATAGTGGTGGAAGGCTTCCAAATTATCAGATGTACGAGGCACTCTAATTTGGTTTTATGACTAGTCTTGCATCCTTATAGCTCTCTTTGACTTGGCAACTGTAATAACCATGGGAAGAGTTCAGTGGACCCAATTGGACATTGTATTATGTAAAAGTAACATTCCCAAACTTTGTAGCTAAAAGAGTCAATAGTAGGGAATGTAGTTCAGCTACATCTGGAGAGATGCACTTTCTAATCCCAGCCTAGAGCCTTTGGGGGGTCTGCAATTCACAGAATCCTCCAGGTTGCATACTCACTATTCTCAGTTAATTTTCTTCAAATGTGAATGTTACAAGCCACTGGTCTATCAGCTGGACAGTGGGTGCATGTGCAAAAGCAATGGTCTGTCTTCCTGGGTCTGGCCTCCATCTCTCCAAATGAACCTCCCACCCAGCTGATAGGCAGACATGTGGACAGAGCTCGTGGGACCTCTTGTCTCTGATCCTAGTGGTGGCAGTAACAGCAATACCAAGTAGGGAGGTGACGGGGCAATTGGAAGGTGCTGGGTGGGCAGGCAGTTCCCCCCAGCATCAAATTGGTTTTGATTTTTGGAGAGTTTGGCTTGTTTTGACAAAAGCCATCAAGAATCACAGCATTTCCAGCTCATGCCCATCTCTAATAATAACAAAAAAGCTGATAATATATCACATATAATGAATAACAAGTATGTGCTGTCTAGTATATTCCAACTTATGGCAACCTTTGATCAGTTTTTCTCGGTATTGAGTGTTCAGAAGTAGTTTAGCAGTCCTTCTTTGGGGAAGTACTATGCATTTGTGCAGCTTGTCTGAAGTTACAGAGACTGGCTTTTAGCCCAGGAGGCACCACCGGAGAATCAAATTTGTGCTTCCTGGTTCCATAGTACAGTATTCCAATTCGCTAAGCTATGTAGCTGGTGTATCACAAAAGGAACCATATTAATGAAGTTGTGCACTGCCCTTTCAACCCAAACTGTGCCCAACTGAGAGTGCACAGAGTTCCACCCAACAATGGCTTGTTTTCGAGACATTCTAACTTAATCTTTATTCAGTTCCAGGCTCATATTTGCGTGTTTTTATATGTCTTGAAGAATATCTGTCTATGCAAATAGAAGAATGCAAAAAGGATATAGCCACCAAATTATCTATTTCTTATAAAACTGTTTGCTAACCTTGAGTCCACAGAACACATGGAAAAGAGAATCTTTTTCACTCACAGCAATAGATCTATGTTTTCTCATTTGTGTCATGAAAGTGGATAATTTAATATGCAGCTGTATTTAAATGTATCTTGATTTGGATAATATTGATATATGAAATATTCCTGTTGCAATGCAGAAGAAGAAGAAAAAGAAAAGAAGGGATATTTAAAATGGAAAAAAACTTTAAAAAAACATTACTGTGAAATGTTTTGCTGCATGGCCTTGCTTATTGGAGGATTAGTAAACAACAGTAATAACTTCACCAAATTCTGAGCTTATCTTTTCTGATAGTTTGCTTCCCTTTCCTAATAAAGACCTAGCCATTACTCATTCTCTATTCTATTCCATTTCCAGATGCCCATTATATAATGTGTAGGATTCAAGAATGTTCAGAGACGACCAAAAGAGGACCGTTTTTGCACTCTATTGATACAAGCTCACTTGTCGTCCAGGATGAGTACATTTTCATTCAGGTATGTTGACAGAAAATTGATACATTTGGGTCTTTTCAACGTGAAGCTCTGAGAACACTATCTTATAGGACAATAGCTTAGTAATATGTAGAAAGAAAGAAAAACTCAGCTCCTTTACAAGGGACATTTTCCATGCTAAGCACACCCAGATGAAACTGCGGAACAAAGTACACTCTTAAGTACTGACCACAGGGTGGAAAGATTCCATGGCAACATCACAATGGCATCCAAAGCCTTGCCAGCCTACAATAACTAGGGTAAAAGGTGGACTAGGGTGTAAAAACCTTTGAAGTGAAAAATCTTTCAGACCAAAGGGAGGAAATTAACTGTGCCAGCTGCAGTGGATATTTCTGACACATATCATGGAAAGGAGGGAACTTTAACACATCCCCAACAGATCCACAGACAGTCCATTTGGCCCTTTCCATAGAACACCCAGGACAGGTCAGTGACTGCAATGTAGCGTTCTTTCACCACACTATTGTGGCCTCTGAACACCATTTCCCGCTTTACCATGGACAGGGAAGGAGAAAGCACCTCATAGACCAATACGCCCTCATGGATTAGTTTGATCGAATATAAATGAACACAAAAATTCAAATGATATAATGGTGTTATGCTTTGCACCTAGTTGGGGGTAGCACATATTTTCAGAGTTATGGTTTTAGTTTGCATTTAAATCTACCTCCACTAAAAAAATGACACTGAAGTGGTGTTGACCCTTTTGGCACAGTACTGCAGTACTGCAGCAAAACTCTGTTCATGACCTGAGTTTGATCCTGATGGGCCCAGGTAGACAGTTCAAGGCTGACTCAGCATTTCATCCTTCCAAGGATGGTAAATTGAATACCCAACGTGCTGGGGTGTGTGGGGATTGGAAGTGTATAGCCTCTATAATGAAATTGTAAACAACCCAGAGAGTGCTTTAAGTACTATTTGGCAGTATTATTTATTTATTTATTTATTTATTTATTTATTTATTTATTTATTTATTTATTTATTTAACCTTTCTTTTGAATCCTTCATTCTGTGTGGAACTCTGATAACTCTTAACACCATTTCTTTGTGTCTCTCTTGATCTCTCTTGGTCTCTCTTTTTCTGGAATGAACAAACTCAATGAAGATATTAATCACCTCCTTCCTTCTTGGTAGTTTATATACTTCTATGCAACTTCCCCTATTCCTATCCTGTCTCAATATGAGATAAGTGACTACTGTCTAAAGATGTAATGCTTAAGAGTATTTGGTGTTTTTTCCTGTCTTTCTTTTTCTGTTCTGGGGCATAATTGGCATCTCCACTTGGGCTGATAATGGACTGACATTCCTTGAAACTGCTAATTTTCACAGCTGGACATTTTACTATTTCAAGTTTATGATTACAATCCTTGTTGAATCCTATAAACAACAGAAGGTTATTTGATACCTGACACTTGGTGATTGCAATGGCTTGCTGGGAAAACGTTTTTGAGTATTTTGGGGAGGAGGAAAGGATCTCTGAGAAAGAATCCTGAATTTTGCCTACCAGGATGCTGCCTTGTTATCTTTCAAACTTCTATAGTGTTCAAAAAGATTCCCTTCAATGTTTGTCCCAGTCTCCCTGCACTTGCTGTATTGCTATTGTAGTGTCTTTTTCCCCTTCCGGTGCATTGGTTTGGTATATTTCACATATCCCAGTAGGATGGCAGGAATACGAAGTCTGCCCCAAAGCAACTTTGTCTAGAACAAGGCTAACAATTGGCTGGACAAATCAAACCAGATTTTCAGCCATGGAGCAACTGAGTGTGGAAGTTCTTTATCTGAGGGGGAAACATAAAGGAGACTATTACAATGCCTGTTTCAACAGGAGTTTCAGATCATTTCTTTTTGGGCCTCATGTAATTTTTTATCTGAAGAAGTAGAAGGAATGGATTAAGGGATGATGAGAATATGGACTTCTTTGCATTTAGTGTTGTTCACTGTTTTCCTCCCTCAACAAACCAGTTCTAAATTTTATATTTAGATTATTACTTTGTAAAACACCTTGTTGCGAGGGGAAATTGTCATTAGTTATAAATGTTTGTGCATGTATTATGTAAATAACAGATATAAGAGTGGGAAAAGATTCAGCAGCTGTTGCATGTAGACATAGGATAAAATAGGAAGGCAATTGTACTGGTTGCATTTGCACATTCTGAATTCCTGAAGAAGAGATTCCATTCCTAAAATGCACCAGCAACTCACTGTATTAATAAATATTAGTATGGGTGGTCTGACCCTCTTTTTAATTGGGTTAAGTGTTAATGTTCAACTATTAGAAATGATAGGAACTGGTAGAAGTTCATTTCCTATAGATAGATTATTATTAGAGTGTTAGCATCTATGAACTGCCTATAATTGGTTATTCAGCTGGTTTAATTTATTGTAGCAGAGAAGAGCCATATTGGGCAAATCTGATTAATGAGTTGCCACCACCCCACGTTTCCTGATTGGTTCAGATTTTAATACACCTGGAGTTAGGAGAAAGATTGTTTGCTTGCATAAAAGGCCAGGGCCAGGCCAGGGATTGAAAACTGGATGGTGAGCCATTGGAACCTGAAGAAGAAGCCAAGCAGAGAAGAGAGTCCTGAAGACCGAAGGAAATTGGACTGAGGAGTGAGAGAAGCAGGGAGCCATCCTCCACACATTTGAGTGGAATCAGCAGAGAGGCAAAGGGTAAGAATGTTCTGCACCAATAATGGTGTTGAAGGGTTTTGGGGAATTAGCCTTTACTAATCTTAGAAGACTAGTAATGAGTCAACAGTTGGATCCAGAGAACCTATTGCTAGAACACAAGACTTTCAGAGAAAACAAAATTGAAAAGTTCTGATCACTGTTTATATATTTATTTTATTTTATTTTTTCCTTAAATATTTATAGTGTCCCTTTAGCAGAAAGCATTTTTCTTGGTGGCTAGTAATGACTAGAGATGGGCACGAAACAAAAAAAATGGTGTTTCGGTTTTTCGTTTGTCATTGAGAGGTCTGTTTTGGTTCATTTCCGTTTGTCGCAAATTTTTTGAAAAAATTCATTACCGTTTTTCTTTTTTTCGTTTGTCGTTTCTACCCGCTTTTTGCGCAATTTTTAAAGCATTTCCGTGGACAGGCATCCCCCAATGCCCCAGACCAGAGGGAAAACACTAAAAAAAATGGATGCTGGCAGAGACACAGTATAGACTAGGTATGCAGGGAGGCTGCAAAGGCAGAGGCGGGCATTGCCCAGGGTGCAAAGCAGCCGCAGAGTGACTGCACTGTGGGGCAGGGGAGGGTACTCCCTGAGAGGTACGCAGCACGCACGCACACAGGGAGGCTGCAGGACTGAAGCTAGAGTCGCAGAGACAGCACTCCCACCCTAACTCCCACCAGAGACTGCAAGGAGGACGGGGGGGGGCTGCCAGCGCTTTTTATGCCCTCTGTGGCTGCCAGACCTGCCTGCCCAGTCTGCAAACTGGGCATGCTATTGGTTGAATATGATCCCATCATATGGCTTGCCTCCATTTTGTGGCTGGTGGCGACATCCATTTTAAAGGGAAAAGAAATATACATCGTGTTGGGAGAAGACAAAAACAAACTTTTTAAGGACCCCAACACCCCTGGTAGGTATTATCAGACAATATAAATAATTATCACTGCATTTTTACGGATGTCCAGGGCGTTTTTTAACATTTAAAACAGCTCATTTCATTGTGCATCGCCATTAACGGAAACGAAACGTAATGACCACAATTTTCGTGGTTCCAATTTTCATGGTTCTCTTCATTTTGTTGCATTTTCATTACAATTATCGTTTGTCATTTTGTTACGTAACAGAACAACAAACGAATAACAGAAACGAAAAAATGTTCGTTCCGTACCCATCTCTAATAATGGCCAATGAATCCAAGAATAAAATGACAAAAGAGTAGAACAACTATAATAAATAATAAAGCAAGTTAAATCACCTGAAATAATAGCGGACAAGGGTGGCACAGCATTAACCCATAATTGAGTAAAAGGGAAAGGGCAAAATAATGTAAGGTTGTTCTCAAAGATCCCTGTAAAAATCAGCATCTTGAGCAACTGGTTAAGCACTTGTTGGTTAAATGGAGGTAAGTATGATGATGCAATTTAACATTAGAGCTGTAAGGGTTTAAAGTTGTACAACTCTTCCCCATTGTAGATAGGAGTTTAAATAGTTGTATTAATTGATAATGTTACTGTATTAGCTGGCTCTATATTTCAATGAGGGTGCAACTAGATAGGAAGGCTCACATGGAATGTTTAATTATGCCAGACAGTTTTTAGGCAGCAATTCACACTACATCTCAAACTGCAAAAAATCTTAGTGGTATTACAGATCATCCAACGTCTGTTGTTAAAATTTTGGTAAGTGACATAGCACTGAACTGATATAACACTTTGTGAAATTACAGTATTAATCTGACATGGTGCTAAACTGGAAAAGCATAATTTTAAACAAATGTTCAAGTGAGTACTTCTTGTTTCTCTTCTGAATGATTTTTAACACTGGGTTTCCAGTGAAGTGGGATGTCAAATTAGCACTGCAGTTTCGCAAGTTGTTATATCAAAGCAACAGTTTCATCACTTCCCAAAAGTGTACTAAAAAAAGATGCCCAACTGTGAACATCTCCCTGGGAGACACTAGCCACTGGCCCTTTGGGCTGATACAAGTGATCACACATGCTGAAAACTAGGGGCGGGGGAAACTATGCAAGCAGAATTGTTGGGTGGGCAAGACACAAACACATCCTGAGTTCTGTATCTTACTGAATAGTCAGAGGTTGATAATTTGATTCCTGGCTGTTCCTCTTGGGTAGAGGATCTAGTCCATTGTTGGCAATCCCAAGGGGGCACTTGGAGCCCTTTCTGTGGGCACCCGACACCGCCCCTTCACAGCCACCTGTAATCAGGTAAAATTGCTGTATTGGCACTTTGTGAAACATTAGTGGGTTCTGATTTGCAGTTTGGGCCCTCAGCCTCTAAAAGGTTTGCTATGACTGATCTAATCTGTGTAGCTTGGGGAAGTTGCACTTTCTCAGAGTGCTCACAGAAGAAGGGAATGGAAAACCACCTATGAGAGTATTACAGCTCGTACACCCTGGAAATAGCGACAAATAGTGACAAATTTTCTTAATGGAATATAGTGATGATATGTAATTATTATCAATTTACTAGCAAAGTGCACACATGGATAGGCACAATTATATTAAATTATTATTACTGTTAAAATATTAGTGCTAGTTTTAAAAAATCAAGTTTAAAAATCTTAATGTTTTATTCCACACTTCAGGACTATAGCCTGACACATGGTCTGGAAAAACTGCAGTGTAAAAAGGTTGATACACCGCATTGTGATGATAGCAGTGGGTTACTAAAGAGCTTCCTTACCAATTTGGTGGCAAAAGTAGAATATCCTCCACATTTGCAGGTAACAGTTATTGTAGCAAGAAGTAAATATTAGAAGGAAATAATATCAGTAAAATAGCATGAACATAAACCTGTTTGATGTCACTAGACATAACTTTGCTAATACAGTGGTACCTCTTAAGATGGATTTAATTCATTCTATATGTCATTTCATAATACAAAAAAGTCATCTTGAGAAACTCTATTTCCCATAGGAATGAATGGGAAACATTAATCTGTTGCGGAGGTTGTAAAAAAGGAAAGAAAGAAAGAAAGAAAGAAAGAAAGAAAGAAAGAAAGAAAGAAAACCATTTTGTCCCCCAGACCTCTGTATAAAGTATACTTTAAAGGCATGCAGAGCTGGACACAAACACAGTGGAAACCCCCCCCCACACACACACACACACAGTGCAATGCAAACATGGACAAAAGCAGGCAGCAAGACATATCCCAACCTGTTGCTGCAAAAGTGCAATGAAAAGCAATGCAGATGTGGACCAAAGAATGCAGCAAGACAAACCCCAGGTTGATCCTGCCAAAAGTGCAATGAAAAGATAAAAGCTCCAAGAAAACCCCCAGGACATTCCCACCAAAAGTGTGTGTGTGTGTGTGTGTGTGTGTGTGTGTGTGTGTGTGTGTG
>JAHTLZ010000379.1:12220030-12245059 GCA_023846285.1 Phrynocephalus versicolor | reverse complement strand
AGTGTATGACATTTTAATTTTACATCTTTAAACAACATTTCTATGACTTTTTATTTGGAAATGAGTTCAATTGCATTCAGTGAGGCTCAGTCCCAGGAGGATGTGCATAAGAGTGCAGCCTCAGCTGTAGGTGGCAATACCACTGACATATACAATTATCTAGATTAGAATATAAATTGTTTCCATCTTGTAATGGTTGAATATATTATGCATCAGCCATGTCCACAAGGAATCCTCCTCTGTCTCAGAATGTAGAATGATACTCTGCACATCTACAATCAGCGAGTTTCTAAATCCCCTCAAAATTTCCATTTTTATTCTTTTTCAATCTTGCACATTAATCACAGTTCAAGCGGAACTATGTAAAACTCTCAAGGACCTGTTGGGAAGGCTTCGGGGAATTGCTAGCCTTCAACAACTTTCTGCAATTGTTCCATTGAAATAAAAAGGGGGAGCCGTGTGGCCATTAAAAATATGCAAGACTAGGCTACAGGCGATACTTTTATAGGCCAAAAATGAAAAAAGATTATTTAAAAAATTACTGCAAGCTGTCATGGCCTATTTCACTTCTTTAAGGTAAATGCCAAAAGTCCAAACATGGCAAGATGTGGTTTTTCCTGGAGGTTAATATTAGAGTTCTTGCCAAGATGATTATACGCCAGTACCCATTAAAGAGGACCGTACCCCAATCCCCTTTAAAGATTAAAGAAAAAGATAGATTCTGTTTTTGTTAATCTGATCCCAGTTGGATATACATAATCCCCAAATGGAGCACATAGGTTTTCGCATCAACTTCAGCGGGAAACAAATATGTTTTGAAAAAGTGCCTCTCTCTCTCACACACACACACACAGACACACACACACTCACACAGACACACAGACACACACACAAACACACACACACACACACAGAGAGAGAGAGAGAGAGAGAGAGAGAGAGAGACCTATGCCCCTTTGTTTAATGACTGGGATATAAAACCTAATCCATGGCTTCAGGTGCAATTTAACAACAGTCCTGCTGCCTCCTGCATCAACGAAGAAGATGTGCCTGGCAAAAGTCATCATATTTTTGAGTGGCAATCTCAGAAAGCCTCAGAAGCATCTTGAGACTTCTTAACAATGGCAATTCATGTTCATGTCTGCAGCACCACACCTGGGGCCTGAACCAGAGGACATGGTTTAGCATGCCATTAGAAGTGGAGCTCTCTGAAGAAGGAAAAGACTTTCTGTTCAGATACAAGATTGCCTGAAGTCATGTTTTTCAAATAGCTTGCCATCATTGTTTTTAATTAATTATTACATGAGCTATGAGGTGGATTCAGACTCCTCAGTCACCTACCACTGACAACTTTGTGCACATGGAGAGAAAACGTGGCACGAGCCAGAAGCAGGCATCTTTTCACCATAGACTTACTCTGACCCTGTGAGCACCTAGGACAGGCATGTCCAAACTTCAGCCCCGCAGATGTTTTGGACCACAACTCCCACAGTCCTTTGCCATTGGAAATACAGGCTTAGAATTCTGGGAGTTGTGGTCCAAAACATCAGGAGGGCCAAAGTTTGGACAGGCCTGACCTAGGAGCTTTCATTGTAGCCTTTCCCCACTTAAATCTCAGCAGATATTGGCATCTGTTTCTGGATGCAATCCTTTGCGGTTTTAAATTGAGAGACTGTTGCATCATTAACCACAGGGAGGTCGAAGAGGGTGACAATAAATTAACATTATCCAGCTATGTGGTCCAAGAATATTCTTTATCTTTTTGCCTCACTGTGCACATTTACATGAAATGTACATGAGGACTGTAGAGTGAAGCGGCTCTGCTCTGTTGATTGTTTATGCTGTCTGTCACTCCGCCTCAGTTGCTTTTCCCCCTTACATGTTGATTTCTTTTCTGCGTCACTCTCATTACCCAGTTTTGTGCCTACTTAAATATTAGGCAGTATTTCCTCTTTGGCTCACATTTTGCCAAACAGAGAAGAGTGATTCTCATCTTCCCCTTGATAACTGAGACTTGAAACAGTCTGTTCTGATAACAAAGAATCAGGGCTGCATCACTAGCCGCAGATTGCAATCTCTGGGCTTGCTCTCTCTCATTGCTGATGATACTGAAAAGAGAGTTCAAATGATGATGGAAAGGGAGGGAGGACCCTTTGATTCCCTCTGATGAAGGGTGTGTCTTTGACAATTTGTGCTTGATGAAGGAAATTACAGGTTGAGACACTTGAGCACTTGCGATATGAAAGGCCTCAGTATCTCTTTGTAATAGTCCTTCAAGGCTGTCATCGGCACTGCTTAATTTTTAAAGTAGCACTTCTGTGGCAGGAAGTCTTCTGTGGTTTGTGTTGTATTTTTGTTTTTAAAAGTGTGAGGGAAGTTTCTTTCTCTAATTGCAATGCCCGAAGCATGTCATCCACAAAGACAGATGCCCATTTGCATGAGCTCTGGAATTTAAGACACTTGAGACAAGCTATTTACCTAATACAGGAAATTTCCCCCTTAATACCTGAGCATCTTATAAGAGTTACTGAGTTTAAGTGCCAATATTTTAAGAACGTGACAACCATCAATGAATAGTTACGGCCAATGGTGGGCATTAACAAGAATAATTCATTCTTGTTTTTTAAAAACTGAAATTACTAAAACAAATGCCTATGAATGCCCTAACAATATAGCAATGAAATTCCATGCCATACTATAAAAATCAATAAAGTAGGTTTCATTTCTTACCCCTCAGTAGATAATTAATATTGGCTGTTGCTCAGACCATTTATCTGTGCTTGCAAATAATTGTTTTTTGTGTCCTCTGATAATATGTCAATTTAGTTAACAGGCAATATCCCAGACATTTCTGATGATCCAGACACTTCCAATGTGTTTTTTCTTTATTTTTTAAAGTTTCCAAAGCCTGTAGCTATAGGCAGATATCTGGCTAAGGTTGCATTTTTTTTAAAACAACTAATATGTTAGAAGTACTCATTTATTTTTAAAGAAGTATATACCACCTTTTCCTTTGAGGCAAGATATTACCATTGGCTGAAATCTCATTAGGCAGCTCCACGTTCACATTGTGTAGCTGTGGCAATGTTAGGGGACATTGCTGTTCGCAAAACACTTCCAAATGTTTGCCATTCAGTGGGTGAAATGGACGTTGCATGGATGATTGTGCAATCTAATTCTACAAATATCATCATCATCTTAGAACTAAGTCCAGCCCTTCTCAGAGAGGCACAAAGTAGGAACTGAATTCCCAAACACTGACCTCATCTGGTTTACATGAGGTTTTATGCCTGTAATGTTTACTCTGAGATAACTTTATGTCACTGATAGAAGAACCAGTAAGTAGTAATTTGTGTCTTATTTTCTGTTGCTTCCACCTACAATTCAGAAATACCTGGCAAAATAGATCAGTGGTCCTATGATTGATATATCTCCTGATTACAATATGCATCCCTCACCCTGCCTCACCACTGAACCAGCATCAGCAGCTTTGACACAGATCTTCACAGGGTTACAATTTTGGATGGGCATGAAACAGAAAAATTGTTTTTCATTTTGTTTCTTTTGTTAGAAACATTTTTTAAAAAAATTCATATGATATGAACCAGTAATTAACTGGTTTGTGATTCTATAAAATGAGTCTTCTGGGCCCTAGATACCCTCCCTGGACTCTCCCCTTTAAGCCCTCCAAATTTGGAGAGATTTGGGGTTCAGGAGGCTGAGTTATTCAACTTTAAAGGGAGTGCACCATAAAAACATTTCTAATTGCAAAGTTATGCACTTGAAAATAGTGATCCCAGGCAGCCAGCAACGTGGAAATTACAGTGGAGCTTTCTGAAGCGCTCCCCTTGAAGTACCTCCAATTTGGAGAGGCTTGGGTTGCATGGGGGCACATTATACAACTCCAAAGGGGTGCCCCAGGAAAAAAAAGTTGTAATTTAGAAGTATTTGAAAATACTGATCCCAGGGATCTAGCAGCATGGAAATTGCGGTGGAGCTTCCTCAAGCACTTCCCTTTAAGGAGTCTGAATGAAGCTAAATGGACGCCCCCAAACTTTATGGATTCATATCGGCACCACCTTTGGAGTTGAATAACTTGGCTCCCTGTACCCCAAACCTCTCCAAATTGGATGTGCTCAAAGGGAAGAGCTTGAGGAATCTCCACTGTAATTTCCATGCTGCTAGATACCTGGGATCACTACTTTCAAGCACATAACATTGCAATTAGAAATGTTTTTTTTTCGGGGGGGGGCAACCCTATTGAAGTTGAATAACTCAGCCCACGGAACTCCAAATCTCTCCAAATTTTGAGGGCTTAAATGGGAGAGTCAAAGGAAGGTTCACAGCAAATAGGTGCCTCTAGGACCCAGGGGAGCTATTTTACATCGACATGAATAGGTTCATTTTTAATGGAAAAAAACACCATTTCATTTCGTTAACAAAATGCTGCTTCCCCATTTTGTTTTGTTTTGTTTTGTTTCATTAACTAATGAAATGGCAAAACAGCATTTTGTTTTTCATTTGGTGCCCATCCCTAGTTATGATATAGTCATACTAAATCAGCTTTCCAAACAGGGCTTTCTCCATTAACTTTTTTATTTAGAAAGCGATTATAGATTCCATTCCATGGAACCATGGACACACACTAGAGCTGGATGAAATTTTAGACTGGGCTCTTATAGTTCAGTTGAGGTTATATGATATGAATATATTATTATTTTCTCTACCTTTTAAGTCGGAGTTATCACGTTTTAAAGAAATCAATCCACCCAATTTATTTCTAACTTCTCCCTCTTTAGCTTCAATTGATTTTATCTCTGTGATCAATGGTGACAAGAAAGCTCTGGCAGGACTGCATGGGTCAGCTCCTTGAAACTTCCACTGAACCACTCATTAAAAGCTTATTATGAAACTAATAGGATAAAAACATTTCTGGGATGAACATGATTGTGGCTGTTTTGTTGGTGAATACTGTCTGATAGCATTCATCTCCTGATTACCTTTTTAAAAAAATGCAAAGAAAGGTATGGATTGGAACACTGCCATTAAAAATCCAAGAAGACTTCAAACCATGAATGTCCAGGTCTGTGTTTTAAAAATAGCAACACAATCGAGACATATGCTATGTGTACAATAAAGTAGTTTCTCACTCTCAAATGACCACTTTTCGTTTCCTGATATTTTTTCATCTGCTCTAAAATATTATTGGGTTTGAAAACTAGAAGACATCTATGTTATCAAAAACAGATTAACATGTGTCTCCTTTTGCTACCTGGTTTTTGTTGCTTTTAATCTCAACATTTTTAATCCATTCCTTTTATTCCTTCTCAGACCTTTTGTTCTGTTTTTTTCCCTTTTGTATGAAAAATATGTGCAGAACACCCACCAGAATGTTCTCATGTTGAAATGATCAATTGAGCTGATTTAATTGTAAACATATATAGTAGATGTATCATAGAGGGTTTTACTCGAACAGAAATCTTATGTTTGGCTGTGAAAGTCTGTATGGAATTCTCTGAGCAGATGGGAGCAGCATTTAAGAGGTGGAAAAGTGATAAGCATCTTAAGAACATAAGATTATAAGAAGAGCCTTGCTGGATCAAGCCAAAGGCCCATCTAGTCCATCTTCCTGTATCTCACAGTGGCCCCACCAAATGTGTCTGGCAGCACACAAGACTAGATATCTGTCTCCTGATACCACTCCCCTGCACCTGGCCCTTGAAGTACCCTGGTTTTAAGCCTGGAGATTACACATCTCCATCATTGTTTTTAACCTGTGATGGACTTTTCCTCCAGGAATCTGTCCAATCCCCTTTTGAAGACATCCCAGCCAGATGCCATCACCACATCCTGTGGCAGGGAGTTCCACAGACTAACAACACACTGAGTGAAAAAATATTTTCTTTTGTCTGTTCTCACTCTCCCAACCCACACTTTGAGTTGATGTCCCCTAGTTTTGGTATTTTGTGAGAGGGAGAAGAGTGTACCTCTATCCATTTTACTCATGCCCTGCATAATTTTGTACCTCTCAATCATATCCCTCCTCAGGTGCCTTATTTCTAGATTAAAGACCCCAAATGCTGTAGTCTTTCCTCATAAGGGCAGTCCCCCAGCCCAGTAATTAATTTAGTTGCTCTCTTCTGCACCTTTCCCAGTTCCACTATGTATTTTTTGAGATGCAGTGACCAGAACTGTAAGCAATACTCCAGGTGTGGCCTTACTATTGTTTAGTACAATGGCATTATAATGTTGGCTGTTTTATTTTCAATCCCCTTTTTGATAATCCCTAGCATGGAATTGGCCTTCTTCACCGCTGCCACACATTGGGTAGACACCTTCATTGAGCTGTCCACCAGCACACCAAGATCTCTTTCCTGATCCGTCACAGACAGATTGCTCAGAGCCCATGAGTTGATTGATAAAAGTTTTGATTTTTTTACCCCAACATTACTTTACATTTTCCTATGTTGAAACACATTTGCCATTTTGCAGCCCATTCCCCCAGTTTGGAGAGATCCTTCTGGAGCTCTTCACAATCTTCTCTGTTTTTACCACACTATCTCCAGGTCATTTATGAACTGATTGAAAAGCACCGGACCTAGGACAGATCCCTGGGGTACACCACTTTTCACTTCTCTCCATTGTGAAAATTGCCCATTGACACCTATGCTTTGTTTCCTGGATCTCAACCAGTTCTCAAACCATAGGAGAACTTTCCCTCTTATCCCCTGACTGTGCAATTTTCTCAGCAGCCATTGAGAGAGACTGTGTCAAAAGCCTTCTGAAAATCAAGATAAACAAGATCCACCGGTTCACCGAAATCTACATGCCTGATGACCTTTTTAGACTTCTAAAAGGTTTGTCAGGCAAGACTTACCCTTACAGAAGCCATGCTGATTTTCCCTCAGCAAGTCTTGTTCTTCTATCTGTTTTAATATTTTTCTCTTGGATGAGGCTTTCCTCCATCTTCTCTGGGACAGATGTAAGGCTAACCGGCCTGTAGTTTCCCGGGTCCCCCCTCCTTCCTTTTTTAAAGCTTGGTGTGATATCCGCTATCCTCCAGTCCTCCGAATCTGTCAGCTAATATTGTTAAAGGTTAACCAGCATTGAGTTTCTGTGGTATCAGGATCTTTCCTGACCCATCCAACAAGTCTGTTGTAAACTGTCCTGAGTCCCCTATGAGGGAAATAGGTGTGGTATATAAATGTGAAAAATAAATAAATAAATAAAATAAATCCCATCCAAAAGCCCCATTTCCTGTGATGCTTTGCAGCTTGTCCACAAAAGATATAGTTGTTAATGAAACAGAATTACTCTGTTAAAAAACAGACTAAATTATAAGTAGAATACTAGTTGTCTTTGGGAACTGCATCATCTGTCTTGGATTATAATAGAAATGCTGTAAATTGCCCAGGCTCAATTTTCAAGTCCTGGATATCTAGCTTATGGCGAATAAGATTCCTGGGCATCTCTCTGTCTCCTGTCCAGAGTGCTTAATTTGTTGAACTGTTGTTGAAATAAATTTAAATGAGAAATGGCTATTGTGCTAGAATATCCTCTTATTAAAAAAGCTTACTAATTTATTATTCTGGAGCCAATTTAAAAAAAAAACTTGGTGAAAGCAGCTTAAGTATGAAATAATGCAAGGGGTGGGACTGAATCTGGAAGAGGATGTCAGTGCATAGATCAGGGAAGACAGATGTGTTTAATGACAAACACATTTGTCCAAAGGAATCATTTCAGTTGGCTTGCTTCCCAATTAAACTCATAAAATGGAAAGCCAAAAACCCTCCCAGATTAATGAGCCTATCATTAAGCAAAGGAGGAGGGGGGAAAGGACAAACCCAGCTAATTCTGGACTAAGCATGATGGATGACAGCAAGGAAAATAATTGGATGGCATTCATCAAATATAAAATAAAAGATGGTGTCAGTGGAGAAAAAAAGCTGTAATAATCTCTGGGATTCAGTTAGGCAAGTTTGCTCATAGGAAAAGTTCATCAAAATAAATTAAAAGGAACTCCTACTGAACTTCATCCCTGACCAGAGAACTTCGCATATAGTAATGAAGGCTTGATAATTGCTTGTGAGTTTTATTACCCTAGGTGTAAATCATGGAAAGGCCATCTCCTTGCTGACGTAAGCTCCAAATTGGTCTTACCAGATGAAGGTTTCCTTTCATTCCCTTAGAGGAGCTCTGCTAAGTGAGCACACATCTGAGCTGACCATATTTGTATCTCCTTGATGATCCCTGCTCCTTCCAATAATACGTTCACTTTTTTACTCTGCAGTCTGAGAGACAAGATAGTCCCTCAGACAGTGGTGAACTGGAACTGAGAAATCTAAATTTATAAAAACAAGCCTTAACTGAGAGCCAGAGTACATTTTGCTTTGCCACTCTTACCCTCAGGAATAACTATTACCAGCTAAGAATCATTTCGTTTCCCATTTAGGACAAATATCTGTTTGGAAAGGGGGAAGGAAATGACAGATTTGAGGACCACAGAGGGAGAAACCATAATACTACAAAATCACCTCTGCCTTTGTGCTTGATGCAGCTTTAGCTCACCTTTCCTGTGATTCAATAGACCATTTCCTCACATCTGACATGAAGACCAGTGCATCTAACCTTGTATGATTCCTTATTACTGGTACAGCCATAAGGAGTAATGCTGGAGTGGACATCATGGTGTCCTTCCAAGCTGAGCTGTGTTGCTGCTGAAGTGCTGGAGATTCAGGACAGCTACAGCTCCACACAGCATGTAGTAGATAAGGCTGTAGCTGGACAAATACATAGATGGCAAGGCTACTTGTGACTGCCTATATTATATTCAGTCTCAGAAGTAATATACTGTATTTCTGAACTAGACACAGGTGCACACAAGCTCTGCTTGTGCACTTCCCATGTACATTTTGATGATCACTATGTGAGCATAATGTTGGGCTAGGTTCAATTACTGTCACTCCTGGTGTCCATGCAGCAGGAAAGATGGTCGTATTGTAAGATTGTGTGCAACAGTGGTGCAATGTCTCATCTTATCAGCTGTGGTGCTGATAACATCTGCCTTTAGGATTTTTCTGTGTTTGGAAATGCTATTTCCTGAACTATCTCTCTCAGAGTTCTGAAAGATCCTGGTACATTGTTCAAAAAGTAACTTTTCTGACATCTCACATTAATTTTCTGTTTTTTTTGCCAGTTGCAAATTCCAGACAGAATGAGGATCTCCCTACATGCGTGGTTTAAGTGTCATGTACTGGAGAATTCAAAGTAAACTTGTATCCCAAAAAACTCTTTTGCTGCTTTTTTAAAAAAGTTTGTTTTTACCTTCTCTGTAAGAAGGCAGAGTCTTCTACAGAGTGAGTCAGATATGATATCTTAGTGCATTACAGCTAGCCTTAGCAGTCCCCTTGAATGACAGCTTCTCTATAAAAATACACCTCCATCTACAGATGATATGATTGCTGGGGGTATTATTGATGCTAAAGCAATATTTCAAGCCGGAGTTGCAGAGGAAGTAAAAAAGGAAAACATATCTGCAAAGGGAATGTTGTGTGCTTTACTGAAAATCTTAAAAGCCAGCAAATGTTTGATATAATAAAAAACTCCTTTGGTGTACTGTAAAAGTGCAAGCTTCCAAAAAAAGTACAGTATTATGGAATGGGAGTTTCTAAGAAATTTTCAGCTGAATGATCCTCTAGTTAGAAAACAAAATACTTTTCCCTGCGTAAAACCACCAGCCTACTGGGGGGGGGGCAGGATTCAATTCTATCACTCTAGAATAATCTGGATGTAAAAGAGATATTGCCAGTCAATGTGATCAGTCATTTGACAGGGAATTATGAATTTAAGTTTTGAAATTACATTGCTATTCTTTCATTCAACCATAAGTCATGTCAAATACCAGCAGACTTTAAAGGAGACATTGTTTTATATTTAGAATGTGCCTGTAGATTTTGGGCACATCATGTAAAGACAGGATTCCCTGAAAAAGACAATAATATAGGGACCGGTGGAATGCAACAGGAAAACAGAAAGACCAACTAACTCCCTGAAAGAGACCATGGGGTTGAGTCAGCAAGGTCTGAGCAGGGCAACCGAGAATGGGATGTCTTGGAGAGCAATCATTCCTAAGTCATCATGAGTCGGAATGACTTGACAGCACATGACAACAATAACACAAGGCTTTGTGTGGCTAGACTTTTCCTTGAATGTTGTGTTTCTCTTGATACTTAAGGCTAGAAACTAGAAAAATTATTGTGAATGCAAAAATGTTGCCAAATTGATTACAGTGTGCTAACTTTATTTATTGGATTCAAGCTTAATCTTCAACATTACATCTACAGGATGCCAGGTTAAGCAGCAATGGTCAAACTTGTTTCATGCACATCAGAAAGCAATGCTTTAAGCATTCTTTCACAACACTTGGTGGATGGGACATTGTGAAAGCAGTATCATTCTTTCCATCAGAGCACAGTTTTCATTGTCTCTCAAATTAAATCGGGAGACTTCAGAAACTAATTACATCTTCCTTCACACTCTCATGCAGGAGCACCAGTCTTGGCTGTGAAAATCACCTCAGAAGGGACTTTTAAAGGGGTCTAGATTATAAATGGGGATGAATCATAAAAATGGTGATTTGATTTGATATGTGCTTCATCAAGATCAACAAATAACAACAAAAATTATCATGAATAAATTTGTAAATTTATTCACAAATTCATTTATGATTTAAACCTATAAATGGCCTCCAAGGCATCTAAAGAAATCAAAGTTCCAGGGAAGATTAACTCACCTCCACAAGCACTCAAAATCTGGTGACAATTAGGTTCTGTATGTCTGAATTTTGCACTTCCAAATAACAACCCCCACCAGGAAAGTGCTCCTATGAACCTAGAGACATCAAATTTGCAGGAAAACCTCCCATGAGTCTCCTATACAATATCTCCAAGTTTGGTGAATATTGGGGCTTAGACATCTGAGTTATGCACCCACAAATCCCCCCCCTCAAGGATGCTGCTCTTTAGCAACTTGTTTGGGAAATCTTTGCCAACCCAATCTTTGGAGTTATTGTAGAGGAAAGTCAGAGGAAGCTTCTCAGCAAGTTTAGCATCTCTAGATACCTGGGGAAAACTTTCCTGGGGGTTGAATTTGGGGATGTTTATTCAGAAACCAGAAATTCAGTTGTCCCGAAACATGTAGTGGTTGTATAGTAGAGTCAGGACACTGCAAATTTTGTGTCTCCAGGTGCCTTAGGATCTATTTTACAGCCCAAAGAATCAACAAATCTAAAATAACTTAAAAAATCATCAATTTGTATTCATTGGGGTTATCAATTTCTCTGAATATGAATCGACAAATTAGCAATTTTTCAATGAATTTTGCAATTCATTTTTTAATTTGTAACAATCTCTATTCTAAATGACTATTTAAAAGCTATTAAGATTTTCAAACTGGAGACACTCATTTTTCCATTTTCCTCCTAATCATACTCACTAAATATAATACAGAAATATTTCAGTGAGACTAATTACATAACTCAAAGCATTTTTCAAAATTTACCTGTTGCCAATGAATGGTGCGAGCATCCACTTAGCCTTTATAATAATGTCTTCATGTTTCTCTAATGTTTTTAAAAATCTGTTTATACTGCTATTTTAATCTAATTTGTACATTTTGATGAGGTGAGATATAATGAGTGGTTTAGGTAACATGACCAGTATTAAAAAGATGTGCATCAATAGTACCTTCAAACTTGAGGATTTGTCTGCTGGGTCAGTGTTCGTTCTTTGTTTTCACAGCTCATGAGTTCTGGGTGGAAGTACATACTTGTCTTTTTCTTGCATGCCTTATCCTGTCTTGAATGTGTTGAACCAGTAGAGCGAGAAGCTGCCAACTGGATGCCATGCAATTGCCAGCATTCATTTTATATCATATATTTGTATCCCAGAAATTTCTGTAACTCTCTCCCCATGAGCTCATGATATCACAATCATACTTAGCACCATAGTCTATTCAAATGTCAGCAACAGAACTTTTTGCTTATTTGATTTGATTTGATTTGATTTATATCCTGCCCATCTAACCAAGGGCTACTCTGGGGAGTAAACAACAACATAATGAATATAAACATAATGCAGTCACAAAAAATAATCTCAAACAGTTTTCTTATTTCTGTTTATATAACGTTTCTGTTGCTCTCGATGCATTTCCATAGAACCCAGTAGATATGAGAATTTCATTTTGGAAGGGGTCTGGTTCCGAAATGAAAGATGACAACACAGCTGCCATTCAGAACCAGGACCCACCCTCTGGAATGAAATCAAACACTGACTTACCTTCCTTTGTGTCACGTGGGGTGAAACTCCAAGGAAGCACCTTCCAATGCATCATTTTCCTTCTCCCTGGTGCTGGCCAATCAGACAGGGAGGCAAGATGATGCATGTCTTTGCACAGCTCCTGATTGGCCAGCACCAGGGAGAAGGAAAGATGACGTGTTGGAGGCTGCTTCCTCATTGGAGCTTCACCCCACGTGTCCCAAAGGAAGGTAAGTCAGTGGTTGATTTCTTTCTGGAGGATGGGTTGTGCTGCTGTGAATGGCAGTTGTGCTGCCATGTTTCATTTCGGAACTGAACCCCTTCCAAAATGAAACACCCATGTCTAAAACCCGGTTATATCAGTCTCTTCTATCCAAAATAGACTTTGCTACTTGGGTCTCATCCTGCATGGTGAAGCAGAGAAAAGCCTTTGTTGTAAGGGAGCTGAGGCTTTATTTGGTGGACAGAAGTGAAAAATTAAGCTTCCCAGGAGAAAGTCCTTCCCAAAATTATTATTTGTTCAAGAGAATGTCTGTGGAACAGCAGCAGCACACAAATCAGTGGTCTAAATAGGACAGGGGAGATGTGACGTAGGAACCGTGTAATATATATCAAGAAAAAGAAGATGTGTGAATTCCTAGAGAGGGAAAGTTCTTTCTTGGGTAAAACATCTGGTGGAAAGGGAAACCCAGTTACATGAGTGTCTGTATGGTGAAGGATGCCAGCAGCAACTCATTGAGCAGCTGCAATTCACTACTGTCATTTATGACATAGCTCACCAATAGGACTCTAGTCAGTGACATGGAATGTGGTTGCTTCAAATCACAGCATGGCTTATTCAAATACAACATATTTATGAAAGAGAAAAAATGTCAACGGCTCCCACTGATTACAGATATAGAGGCCTATTTATCTCTTAGAAATCCCAGTAAGATGAATATGCATAGAAAGGAGAAACTGGAGCTGGAAGAATCCTGCTTCCATGTTGGCTCATTGTAAAATTTGACTTCCACACAAGGAAGGCTCACCTCTTCATGGCAGGTATTGGCACTGTGAAGACCCCAACAACAGACATAAACAGAAAATACTCATATAACAGGCTGTTGAATGCAACACCTCCTTGTAGGTGTGGTCACAACACCCTCCTTTGCAACATCTTAAGAGAGGTTTAAGAGAGAAGGGAAGAGTTGTGTGGAAGGAAGGGAAACTATTCTTGAGGGTCTCCTAGAGGGGCTATCCTGAGATAGGTTTGCTTCTGAGGACCATTATCAATGAAAATTGAAATTTATCCCACCTTGCTGGATGAGTTGATAGTAACTAGAGGCAATTTTGGAGCTTTATGATCTCCACAATAATTTGTTTTCAGTTCTGTTTGCTATCATAAAAAAGGCTTTGAACCTTCTGCAAAAGTATTGTGTTTGACTTCCACAAACAGCATTACAAGTTAGAATGTAATATCTTCTATCAGTCTTGACATCTAAATGAAAGCAAAGGTCAAAATACAATCCTATGCTTTGTGCCTGGTAGTAGGCCAAGTTTAGGGCATGTGGTCTGGTGGAAACCAAGATGTAAAACATACATTTTTGTTAGTCAGTGAGGCAAACCATTTAAAAGAATCTGCAGCAAGCAAAGAATCACTATTCATGTATTTGTGTGTGTTCAAAACATCACTGCTGGTTGTTCATCTGTCCCACTAATAAGTTTGCAACTGTTTTAGTTTTCTGTAGGAAAAAAAATCTTTTTATTCTTATGGCTGAAGCATTTGAAACCGCATGCTTTTATCAGATACAGTGGCATCCCGACTTATGACCAGCTCGACTTAAGAGCAATTTGACTTAAGAGCAGAAAACTGTTGGCATTTTAACTGCTGCCTTACAAATTTTAGATATAATCTGCTCGACTTAACAATTTTTTTTTCATTTTTTTGATTTTTTTTAAAGTTATTTTTAAATTTTTTTTGGATAGGTATCCCAACTTAAGAGTAGTTTGACTTAAGAGCATGCATTTGGAACGGATTAAATTCATAAGTCGAGGTACCACTGCACCTTGACAAGCATCTGAAATGTGTATCATCTGAATATGTGATGTACATGCTCTGTGTTCTTCTATTTCACTGAAAGTAAGAATGGGGTGGCTCTACAACTAACCTTTTGTAGACTCTCTATAGAGGCCATTTATTGATTTGTGCCCAAAGAATTCCCCCTTTTGCTAATATATCAGTATATCCCCCCATTATTGCCTCCCTTTTGTTTACTCTGAGACAGTGTTATTTAGTGCTGTGTAAAAAGGAGAAGCTGGATTGTGCCAGGGATATTTTCCTTGTCCACTAAACCATCTGCTCTCAAAAGAAGATATTAGATCGGTTTAACCTGTCTTGTTCTTAAGAAATCCATCCTGGCAGCTAGCAATTTCCAGGGGTATAAATTGATTGCCTAACAATTTGGTCCAACAGTTTCCCAGGTGTTGAAGTCAGACTAATGAGACTATAGTACCCCAGGTTAAGTTTGCTTCAATACTCAGGAAATTGTTAGAACAAATTATAAAGCAATCTGTCTAGAAACACTGCAAGGAATAGAAAGCTGTTTCAGAGATCAGTTAGCTTTGGTGCAAACAAGCTTAATTTTCTTCAACTTTTCTCCTGATGTTCAGAAAGAAATTAATGTCAAATTGTTATGTATTCCATAAAGAATGTGCAGGAAGGAGGCTACTTACCCTACAGTTTGT
The DNA here is from genome assembly GCA_023846285.1 of Phrynocephalus versicolor. Taxonomy (NCBI): domain Eukaryota; kingdom Metazoa; phylum Chordata; class Lepidosauria; order Squamata; family Agamidae; genus Phrynocephalus; species Phrynocephalus versicolor. The sequence continues at coordinate 12,230,021 of JAHTLZ010000379.1, read as the reverse complement.
GTTCGATTTGGCATGGATGAAATGGAATTTTAATTTAAAATATTAGCTACACATTGTAAAGGCAGCCTCATGGCGCATTGGTTAAATGCCTGTATTGCAGCTAAAACTGTGCTCACAACCTGGAGTTCAATCCCAGGTAGCAGGCTCATGGCTGACTCAGCCAGCCATCCTTCTGAGGTCGGTAAAATGAGTACCCAGATTGCTGGGGAGGGGGACAATGTGTAGTCTGCATACTGTAATTAAACTGTAAACTGCCCATAGACTACTTGAAGTGGTATGGGGCGGTATATAAGCAGAAGCAGAAAGCTAATCATGGGGAAGCCCAGTGTTGTGTGGTTGATGTTTTAGTGGGAAAACAATCTGTTTTTGTTCAGCCAGCAGGGGGTAGATTTTCTTCCTCTAGCTCAGCTGCAATTCACAACTCTACTAAGAACACATTGAAAGCAACAAAACTGCCATAGCCCTGTTTAACAAACAAAAAGGACCCCCACCCTCTTAAGCTGCCAGTCACTTAGGAAAAGTGGCCTTGAAGAAAAAGACATTTGTCTGGTTTCAGAAACACAGCAAAGTTGGGGCCAGAATTTGGGAGTTCCAAAATTTGAGAGCAGTGGCAGAGAAGGCCCTATTTTATTTCTCTATTAAACTGATTTCTGAAAGTGCTGAGTCTGAGAGAATGGCCTCCCTAGTGATTTTGAAACCTGGGCAGGACTTATAAAGGGCAATCTAGTCTCTGAGATACAGTCACTTGGACTGTTTTAGGGCTTTGTAAGTTAAAGCCAGCATTTACAATTGTGTTTATCTAGCCAGTGAGCTGCTGTAATAGAGGGATTACGTGACTCCTATAAGCAGCCCTTGATGACAGTCTGACTGCAGCATTTTGAACCCTCTGCAGCATTTCAAAGTACTTTCCGAAGTAGAATGTGTTACACTAATCCAACTGGGATGTGAATACAACTGGTGCCACCACGGCCAGAACAGACATCTCTAGGTAAAGTTGTAGCTAGCACCCTAGTTTTTACTGGGCAAATGCTTTCCTGACCACCACCAAAGCCTAGGCATCTAGACTCAGAGACAAATCAAGGAGTACACCCAAGCTTCACACATATAACCCCATCAGCACATATGATTTTTGTTTATATTCATACAGATGACTAGGATCTCACCCATGGAAACCAGCAGGGATACAATTTAGGGGGGGGGGGGCTGGGTTTACTTTGCTGTATAGTCACACCTTAGGTTATAATTCAGAATAATGTGATTGTGGATGAATAGTTAACCTGTATCAGTCATGCGGATTTCACTTTTGTTTTGCTGACTCCATTCACCCATGGTGTAACTACTCTTTTAGAATTGCTAAGATTAACAGTATCATTGGTGTTTAAATGGGTGTTCACTGTATCTTTCTATGGTGTTTCTACAGGTGACTGCTGGTGGAAGAGCAAATTACTATGTGTCTTACAAAAGGGAGCCCTTCACTCAAATAAAATTGCCCAAGTACTCACTTCCAAAGGTAAATGTATCTTTCCTAAGTAGTCTTGATAGACACAAAGCCTTCTATAGGAAGAAGTTCCCCCTCCCCCAAGTTTGCAACCTAGCATTCCCTATTTCAATTTCAACTCCTTTATGATCTTTCTATCAATTCATACTCTTGTGCTATGCCTGCACATCTTGTAACTGTTTATGGCAGTAAATATTCCCTTTGTACCTGGTCAGCAAAATCAGAAGGCATATCAGGCTTCTGTTGAGCTATCCATTACACATGGCCACTGAGCTAAATTTAACCTGGGGGAGGGGATACCTAGACCGAACTAGGAATGTGTTTCCTCTAACCTGTTTTCCCTCCTGAAATGGAATTTTGCTAGGTTCACTTTACAGTCAGATTTACAAATTAAGCTCATGTTTACTTTGCAGTAACCAATCACAAAACAGCATACTAATTGCTATGAAATAAGGTTCAGAAAAGCACATGCTATGAGATATGTCTTTTACCACTTGAAAGAGACCTCTTTTTTAAAAAAAAATATTCATTGTCTAGTTAGACCCAGAGCCACGAGAACAGATGTTGCTGTGAAGCAGAAGTTGGTGGTTTCTTTTGGGAAGCAATCTGAATCTAGGGATGTAGTGGATTGAAGTTTAAATTCCATTCTTGTAGCTGGAGCAGAGTGCATCCCTTATTTTAAAATCCCCTGTTTGCTGTCTTGGCTAGCTTGACAGTGAAGCTTTCTACATCTTCAGGGTAAAAAGAACCCTCAGGCTCTGAGCCTGTGAATCTTGGAAGAACAATAAAACATCCAAAGGTATAAATAAAAAATGAAATAAGACGAAACTCCTTCAAGGTCTCTGGAATATCTTTTCTCCTTCCCTATTATCTACCCTGCAGCCATTTTAAAATTAAAAACACACAAATAAGAGAGCCTGAACAGAGTAATTTATTGGCTTGATCTAATGGAAAATTGTTTAACACCACTCATAACTCATGGTCCTTCCCCGGCGGTGGCATAAGTCATAGTAATTGCTTTGTGTCCCAAAGGGCAAAGAAATATAAAGATCAGGGGTAATAATCCTTTTATCTTCTTTAACAGGACATGCATATTATCAGCACAGATGAGAATCAGGTGTTTGCTGCCGTTCAGGAGTGGAACCAAAATGACACATACAACCTTTACATCTCTGACACCCGAGGGGTCTACTTTACCTTAGCCTTGGAGAATATTAAGAGTAACCGAGGACTGGAGGGGAATGTCCTAATTGACCTTTATGAGGTATGCATCCCAGGTCACCTTGAGGCACCCTTTCGTCTTGTCAGGGTACAAATCACTTCCCAATAGGGTTGTGAGCAAATTTAAAGATTGTATTGTGCTACCTATCAGATGGGTTGAAGACATCTTTTCTGGTAGAGCTATGGTTCACATTAGAGATAGTTCGTCATTTCATTATGTAACAAATCGTTTTGTTACAAGCTGAAACGGTAGGACACATTTCGCTACAAAACAAAACAAAGCACATTTTTTCCCTTGAAGGATGAAACAATTCATCCTAGAGGAACCAAAATCGCAGGGCAGCAAATTTCTAATTGAGTTGGAATGCGGCACAATTAAGTGGTTCCTGACTCAATTAAAAATGATTTTGTCCTAGGGAGACCCCCTTTAGAGTTTAATAACTCAGCCTCCTGAACCCCAAACCTCTCAAAATTTGGAGAGCTTACAGGGAAGAGTCCAAAGAAGCTACCTTGTGATTTTGGTGCCTCTAGGACCCAGGGGAGCTATTAACCATTCATTTTATTTCGTTCTGAAAATTCTTTAAATATTCATTACTAACATAATGAAATGAAAAACAAAACACTATATTTTCATTTTGTGCCCATCTCTAGTTCACACATAGCAGATCAACAAAACCTCTGACTCATAACAGTAATAACATTTTCTCATTCACTGTTCTGAGTGGTATTGCTGATTATTTTTTTTAAAGCCTAGGGATTATCAGAGTCAAGGGAGTTTTGTGTGGGACTATAACCTATATTTAGTTCTGGTACTCAAAAGAAATATTCAGGCTCAGAATTCATGCATTCCAAATGAATGTCTTTACAACATGTTCCACGGTGGTAGATCTCAGGGTTCTGTTTGTTGTTGCTTTTTAAGGTAAACTAACTCTGACCTGCCTATATTTGATATACTTACTATATTTTTTTTCAATAAAGATCTGAATTCATAGTATTTGCAGGTTGTGAATTAAAGAAATATCTTGTGGCTATAAAATTTAAAGTCACAATTTATTTTTTTATTTATTTACAAGATTTTTTTAGCTGCCCCACTACCACAAAATTTTGTTTTGTGTAGTTTATTTTTATTCTCCTAAGCTCTAAAATTATTAGGTCATCTGGTTGCAGAGTCATGGATCTGGGGCTACCTGAGGTTACCACAACATGTTTGGTGGATGAGTAGGTTGCACAGTGTTAGAATAACACCAGATGTAGGGAGCAGTAAATTACTTTCTAAGTATTTTATTTTCAGAAACCTCTGATACAGTAGTCATAAATTCAGATCATTTTGAGATTATTCCATTATTGTTAAACTGGACATTTAGATGACCTCTTGATCAAAAGCTCATTGGCATATTGAGAAATATTTAGGTATGCTGATAGCCACAAGTGCTGTAGCATACTTTGTTCTCTAGAATGCTACATTATATTTCTTTATTTATGTTATTTTCTTTTTGAGACATAGTAGAATGCTTCTCTGGGCCATGCCATTCTAGAGGAGTTCATGAAACTGAAAGGCATTTAATATGGGGAAGAGAGAAAGAAGTGGGGATGGAGGGGTACAGTGGGTACATTTGATATATACTTGGATCCTTAATGGTCTGTTGTCTGATATCTGTTTTTTAGATGTTGCCAAACATGTAGATTTATGGTTGGTACCCTTAGGAGTCTTCCTTGTTTGTTTTTACTGGCAGCTTTCGTTGTATTTTGAAATCTCAAATGAAAAGTGAAGATCTCTGAAACTTTACAAGACAGAGTTCCCAGATCTTTCTGCAATGTTATGTTTTGCTATGGCTATAAGCAATTCATCTTCCATTTGTCATCATTTGTCACTGCCTCTTTCACTGGGATTCTTCTGATAGCTCCATCTGCACATAGCTATTCTCCTGCATTTAATAAAATAAATATAATCAGAATTTTGAAAAATCATCAGAAAGATGTCCTGACTGTTAGATAGTTTAAGATTCTTCTGTTTACTGTTTATAAGATAAATCAGGATAATGTTCCATTTGAAAACCCAACACCAGATGTCATCTGAACACAGCTATCCTGTTCAGTTTGTTAGTGGCATAATGGGAATAACAAAGTTATCTCATAACACTATACTTTTTAGAGGAATTAATATCACACAGCCCTGCCATTTAGAAATATCTTACTGCAGCCAGGGTTTTAGTAAAACAATGTATTTTTTCATTATTAAGGTTATTATTCTAATATCGTTTTATATTATCTGTTGTTGAATGAGCTGTAAGTAATAAAGTAGCAGGAGAAAATATTCTAATTAGAGCTTAAAGCAACAGAGAGTGTGTCTAAGCAACAGGCACATTAACTGTGATTGATTGGATTACCCAGTGCTGAGCAATTGCCTACTCTATGTACTTGCTGTTCTTATGACAAGTTGACATAGGCTGGCTTTGGAATTGTCCTGTCCATTCTCTTCTCAAAAACGTTACATACTATTTTGTCTGAAACATTAAATCAATAAAATATAATATAACCTATTGCATGGCCTGATTCCAATGGGATATTTGACATTTTAAATGAATATATAAGTCAATTTAGTAATAAAAGTGGATTACCCGTAAAAGAAGACACGACCTTGATTTTGCAAGGCTTGAGCTGAGTGGTCAATGAGAGGCTGCATTTTTCAGTATCACACATTCAGTGGACTCCACATTCATAACTGGAGGTGAGGAGGCTCCGCTTAAATCCTTAAATGTTCTTTGTAACCATGTTTCGACCCATAGTTCATTTTAGAGTTCTCTTTGTTCATCTGGATCTGATAAATAATGTCAACACAAATATTGGAATCCAATTTAACCAAGGCATTTGAAAAAAATGCATTGCAATAAAAAAGTCATGACAGCAACAAAATTCCCAGGGGATTTGCATTCTTTCTGAGCTTGAATAAACCAGTTTGTCCAATTACGGTAAATTAATCCTTTTAGACTCATTTCCACTGTTGTTTCAGTGAGGATCTGAGTAGATGCATCCTGTGTTCACAGTGTGTTACAGCCAGTAATGAATGTGAGAGGGCAAAATTTAACGGTTAGGCCACTCTCAAGCCCTATTCAGGACGGGTCCTGGGTTCATCCACATGTTTGAGGTATGTACCTGTATGTGCAAAGACCTGCTTCCTTTATCATCACTTTGCTCTCATGAACAATAACAAGCCCAAACAAGAAAAGAGTCCTGATCATTTTTTGTTCCACCTGCAACCAAGACCCTAGATTCTTGAGAGTCCTAGGATGCACATGATGAGTATATACAGGCAGGCATCTCTGCTCTTTAGATTTGTTGTAGGTTGTACAGTAAACCCCCGCCTATCACGGGAGTTACGGACCCACCCGACCCGCGATAATTGAAAATCCACAATATGCGGATGCAGGTCTGATGGGTGGACACAATTCTAAACATTGTACATGGTGCACAATGCTTTAAAAGGGTTCTCAGCCATGGAGCCAAGCACTTGGCTCTGCAGCCAAAAAGGCCTTTAAACGTCGCTCGCTGCACACCTGCACCCTCCAGGGGAGGGCGGGCTCACGGCAAGTGATCTTTGGAAAGGGCTACCGGCTGCGGAGGTGAGCGCTTGTCTCCACGGCCGAGAGCCCTTTAAACATCGCCGTGCACCCACACCCTGCAGGATAGGGCGGGTGCATGGTGAGCGATCTTTCGAAAGGGCTCCCAGCTGTGGAGACAAATACTTATCTCCGCGGCAGAGAGCCCTTTAAACATTTTGCAGGGACTGCGGGCGAGTGGTGCACCATCTTTAGAAAAGGCGCTCAGCTGGTTCCCCTTTCCCTCAAGCCCTTTTGGCATATTGCAGTCCTGCAATATAGCGGGACCGCAGTATGTGAACCGCGAAAGGGCAGGGGACCACTGTATGAGCAAAGCCAAGGCGGGGGGGGGGAGGACTAAATATCTATTGCCAAGAGTGTTGATGAATCTGGAGGCAATAATCCTTGAACTGAGCTTCAGTTGTGCCTGCATCTGAGTTGGACATTTCCCATCTGCAAAAAAATGGAACCCCACCCACCCTTTCTAGAACTGATTATGTCAATACGGCTGTTTCTTCTGTCCATTTGTCAGCAGCTTTCCTCCCAATTCTTTTGTTGTCTGACAATAATCTTGAAAGACATATTGTTTTCTACTAGTATACTGTATTATTGGTGTGGAGTAGAAGAACAGAAAGGAAATTCTGGGAAAAAAGAGAGGGGAGAAGAGAAAGCAGAGGGAAAAGATAGAAAAGGGGTGGGGGAGAGAATGGGGCCTAATCTAGGTCTTCAAGGACTGGAATGGGTAGGTTATACACATCTGTCTCCTTTCTACCCCTGGGCATGTTTTGGAATTATGCCTGTAGCATTAACTGGGTAAGGTCTGTGAATAAATCAGAACAAAATGGGCATGTAAATTCCTTTTCTGCGCAGAAAGGCAAAAGTGATAGTTTTAGGAGTTCTGCTGCCAAAGAGGAATTCCTCTGGCAAAGAGATTAAAGTCTTCTTACTGCATTCTTAAGAAGCAATTTGTTTTTTGATAGGGTATTTTGCACTCACTTCCCCTGTGGATTTCAAAAATAGGTCTCTGCCTTTACTTGGGCAGTGTCAGAAGCCTTTGTAGGAAATACTTTCAGTATTTGAAATTAGACTCATTTTCTCTTACCCTTTTTCTAAGACACCTTTCCCTTTCTGTGCCAGTAAAGAGAAGGAACATATAAGTAATTCTGCAAGGTGATTATAGTATAAATTATATTTCTGTGCTATGTAGCCAGTCAAGCTTTGGGAGAAAGAATTCTAAAAGCAGATGCATTGATAGTCTTCCTAGCCGTCACTTCAAGTACTTGATGTTTTAGCAGTAAAACCCAAATTCTTGTCAGATTTTACTAATTTCTTATCATAAGAGCTTCTCCTCTAACTGTATCATACAGTGTGATTTTTTGCAGAAAGCAGCGGTGCAGGTTTACAAGAATCGTGAGGTTTCTGCCATAAATCTAGAAATTGAGGTTGTGTGTGTGTTTTGCCGTTATAGTCGTGACCGACTCTTCGTGATCTCATGTCCATGGAGTTTTCTTGGCAGGAATACTGGAGTGGTTTGCCAGTTCCTACTCCAGGTGCCAATTCCCTGGTGGTCTCCCATCCAAGTACTAACCAGGGCTGACCCTGCTTAGCTTCCGAAATCAGGCAAGATTGGATGTGCTTAGGGCATCTAGGCAACTCTAGAAATTGAGGTTGCTTGGTTACATTGAATACATGAAGAAACTTCTTGAATATAATGTAATGAATGAAAACATAAAGATTTTGCTTGTGCCCTACAAAAGAGTCATGAAAACATTCAGAGTTCTTGGGGGTCTACATGACCCCTAATTTCATTTTGAGAAATAGCAACAGGTATTTAGACTGGAAATAGTTCCACAGAACATGGTCTGCACATTTTGATTCCATTCAAACCTCTTTAGAGCACAATGGCTTAATCTGCTTACATTTTCATTTCCACTCTCTCAAGAGGATGGCAGAGCAAAAGCTGAATTCTGAAGATGCTGAATTGTATTTTTATTTGTTGTATGTGTAGTTGTATTTTTATTACCAGGAGGAAGGCGTAGGGGGATATTTTTCTTATTGTTTCAAAATAACCTGTTTTGTTTACTTGGTGGTACCATTAGCTCTCCTACCTTATACAGGACTAGGTTTTGGGGCAGCCCTTCTCCTCTTTTAAATACAGTGGTACCCCGACTTAAGAGCAGCTCAACTTAAGAGCAGTTCAAATTAAAGAGAGGAAAACTGTTGGCATTTTAACTGCCGCCTTACAAATTTTAGATATGGTCTGCTCAACTTACATTTTTTTTTTAATTTTTTAATTTTTAAACTTAGTTTTTCAATTTTTAAGATAGGTACCCCGACTTAAGAGTGGTTTGATTTAAGAGCATGCATTTGGAATGGATTAAATTCGTAAGCTGAGGTACCACTGTATGGCCTGGAAAGTCCTGAACTAAATGTTAGAATAATGCATACCAAATTTCTCACTCTATTTTTTTTTCCAAGCAGGCCAGATTATTTAGACTTTTTCCATAAGATTATTTAGACTTTTTACATAAGGTTTATAGTACTTCAGATCTCATTCTTCTGTTCCTTGTAGTTCATACAAAAGGCTGACTGGATCACTTGCTGAGTATTCACTCAGGTGAGGATGCAGACACTGCCACCGAGTCAATGTTGCCTAGTTCGCTGTTCCCCTCACCACTCAAGAACACTTTACAAGGATGGCAATTATGGTAGCAGTCTTGGCTGAAATTGTTTTGAACATAATGAGAAAACTGAAAGGGACAGAAGGGGTTGGGATTGAGTAGAGGTGGAGCAGTTGTGGTATTTTCCCATCTCAGGCAGAAGAAGAGCTTCCAGAGTTCCAGGACTACTGCTTATGAAACCAAGGATGTTGTTCTCCTCCAAAGAAAGCAAGTATGTGGGAAGCTATGGAAGCTGGTTGCAAAAAGTATAATTGCATTGTGTCATTTGGATTCACCTGGACCTTTAAGGCAGAGTGCTCAAGACACCTGGGGTCAAAGCAGACACCAGGTGCATTGTCTTCAGGCCCTGCTTCATATTGAACCATTCTTGGAAGTGGAATATCAAGGTAGATGGGAACTTGAGCTCTCTCTTGATGAATTCAGATAGTACAGAAGTGATTGTAGACATAGGTCAAACTGTGGCTGTCCAGAAGTTGTTGAATTATCTATCCAGTGGTAGGCTGACTGGTACTCATGTGAAATGCATCCTAGCATGGACACACACACATTTCCAGGGTTAATATAGGCCAGTGATGGCAAACCTTTTAGAGACCGAGTGCCCAAACTGCAATTCAAAACCCACTAATTTTTCACAAAGTGCCAATTAGAGATGGGCACGACTTAGCGGTATTTCCATTTCCGTTACTCGGTTCCGTTACTCTACGGAAACGGTAACGGGAATTACTCCGCCAGATTTCGAGCTCGAACCAACGAACGAACAATTTTGGTCTGATTTGTCGTGCTCGTTACTTGCGTCGTGCGATCGCGCGATGCCACGCGGCACAGAAATTTTTTTTTTAAGTTTAAAAAACCCGGTTCCCGGCCAAAAAGCAGGCGGAAAAATGCCTGCTAGTTGACTAAGGGCACAGGGCACCTACCGGAGGGGTGGTTTCTGGTCTGCAGGGGGGCGGTCCCGGCCTCCCCCCATCCCCCGTCCTGGCTGGGCTGCTCTGGTG
>JAHTLZ010000379.1:12183634-12216741 GCA_023846285.1 Phrynocephalus versicolor | reverse complement strand
AATAATAATAATAATAATAATAATAATAATAATAATAATAATAATATCAAAGGGGGGATACCCAACAGTGCCATGATATGTCCTGAGATCTCATCAACGTGACATTATTAGCTGCAGTAAGTTAGACAAATCTTTCATGAATACCAGTAGGATTCTAGCCAAAGCTCATCAAGTTTCTAGAGAAGGAATTTCCACATCTGTAAAGTCAGGGGTTTGAAGTGAAATCCTCACTCTGCCTCCTGGGTAAGAGGCCAGCCAAGAGCACCCAGACGGTGTGTGACTGGTTTGGTTACAGGCGTTGTCAGCTGTACAGCCTTGAGGAAGCTGCTCAGTACTATCAGAAGGAGGGGCAGGTGAATCACTTCAGAGAAAACCCTGGAGTGGTTGCCACAAGGTGCAATTGACTTGAATGCACATTGTTATTGATTATTAATTACAAAAGTCAGAATGCTGCAACATTACTCTCAGGTATAAATTAACTTCAAGAGGGCAATATCAGTTTATCTTAGGGAAGACTTCTGGTGTGGGCAGCAGTGGAGATGACGTAGGTCCCTTTGCTCAGGCACACTACTTACTACCTGGAAACAGAAGTAAATGGGAATCATAATGCTGAGATGGTAGATCATTTATTTATTTATTTATTTATTTATTTATTTATTTATTTATTTATTTAGCCAACATGCATTTCCATTATTTTCCTTTCTCTTTCAGCCCTTCTGTTCCTTGCATTTGCACCTGCAAGTCTCTGAAACCCCCTATACTTCAGGCAGCATCTCAAGCAAAGAGACCGTTCCTGGACTTCTGGTTGCTACAGGTATGACTTTGTCTCTACTAAGCTGTCTCACCCTTTTCAAACATAATTCTCTTGTTCGCCATAAAATTTCAATCAGTTACTCTACAGTGTTTAAAGATGAGCTTACTTCATTTGATAGATTTGATCGCATCAGTGCAAGCTTTTTTTCAATGAGAAAAACAAACATGAAAACTCATGTGCCTATCCTTGATCTACTGTATCCATACAGCCAGGCCACAGTAAATATGTTTTCTTGTTCTCATGTACACATTAACTCTAGAGTACAGAGAGCGCTTGCTAGGATAGGTGTCTCTGGAAGCAAGAGAATGGTTGCAGAGATTCTTTTTAAATGGTGCCTGCCTACTCTTAAGAGGTAGAATCTTTATTTTGTGAATGTAAGCAGAAGTTAGTTGCTGTGTGTTTTTTTACTGTTTGGCCGTGTTCTGGAAGCTTTTTTCTCCCTGAGATTTCACCAGAATCTGTGGCCTGCATCTTCAGAGCAGAAGTATTTGTCTCTTAGCTCTGGGTTATATTTTTCAGGACATGCTTACATTTCCCTGGCATTTTAAATTGGGAAATGTCTTAGCTGGCTGTATCTGTTGAGTTTCTGCCTTATTCTATCAGTATGTTTTTATTGTATGTACTGGTGTTTCTTAAGAACTCCTATAGACTGCTATGAAATTTAGAGGTTGTTGAGAATTAACCACATGTTTTAGTTTAATAAATTCCCAAGTATATCAATCAGTTTGGGTATCTGAATTAAGTCCAAGAATGCGGTCACAATGACAGTACTGTATGTTCAGTTTCTTATGTAATTTATATTAGCATGCTATATCAGCATGTTGTACAGCAAGTATATTCATACTTGCTGTAGAAATTAGCAACATGCACATAAATTTACACATAAACTTGGACATAAAATGCTATCACTATTCCTGCCTCCATATCATTGTATTCCTAATTATTATGCATGGGTTTGAATGCTGGGCAGTGAAGAAAGCTGAGAGGAAAAAGATTTAGTTGCTCAAAATGTGGTGCTGGAATAGAGCTTTGCAGACACCATAGACCACCAGAAAGATGAACAAACAGATCCCAGAGCACTTCAGGTTGGAAATATCTCTAGAAGTGAAATAATGTAGTAGAATCAGTCATATGTTGGGCATATTGTGAGATTGCAAGACTCTCTGGAGAAGACAGTGCTAGAATAAATTGAGGGTAAGCAAGAAAGAGAAAGCCCAAACATGAGAAAGGTTGACTTTATAAAGTAAACTATGGCCTTGAAGTTATAAAATATGAGCAGGGCTATTAGTAGGATTTCCCTTTGCAGTCTTAAGGCTATTAATGTTGGGACATGGAGGTGTCACATATTCGTCTTGTCAGTAGAGATGGGCATGAAACATTTTTTTTCATTTCATTTTTCTTTTTTCAGTTCATTTCAGAGCAAAACAAAAAATGAACTGATTTGTAAAGAAAAATGAAATGAAATGAACTGGAAATTTTTGATTTGTTCCATTTCGTTTTTCGTTAATGGCAAGATTTCCCATAGGAATGCATTGAAAAGTAATGCATTCCTATGGGAAACCGCTTTAAACAACCCACACCTTCCCACCAATCAGGCGTGTTGGGGGGAAGGCGCGGGTCATTTAAAATGTGTTTGAGCCACCAAGTCTGCCTCAGTGGCTCAAAGACATTTTAAAAACCCCGTGCCTCCCCGACCCCAATTGGGCACACTGGGGGAGAAGCATGGGTAGGAGAAGGAAACAGTAGCCCTCTTCTGAGGGCTGTATACCTAGAATCAAAGTGATGGCGTATAATTACTTTTATTGATAAAGCTTTCCTTTGGATTATGTATATGACTTTCCCCCCTTTCTTATTGTCCTTGCTACTGACCCCTTAAAAGAGAGACATCCAAGGGTACCATCTTCAAACACCCTATCACCCCAAGGCCAAAATATCATCTTCTGCCCCTAGCCTGTACTTTATAAAATCCCATGCCTCCCTTCCTTAAAGAGAATGGCTTATCATGGCATATTAAATAAGAAAGTAAATACCCTGCTGCATCAGCCCAGAGTTTGAGTTGGCATCAGTGATCAGCCAGAGGCTGGATTCTGTGCTTACATGTATTATTATTGTTGCTGCTACTGTTTTTATATTTTTATATTTAATTTGTTTTGTTAGGGGGTAGTGTTCTTTTTTTGGGCAAGTTGCTTTTGAAATTCATTGTACACCACCCAGAGTTCCCAAGGGAAAGTTGGGTAGCTAACAAGTATAAAAATAAATAGATAAATAAATATAACAAAGATAAATAAATAAATATACATATAGACAGCATATCAGCATAACATAACACCATAACACATTACAGGCATAGAGCATGGCAGAATGGGTACCTTCTTATCAAAGGTCCAAAGACTACTGATTTCTGGTGCACTTTTATGACAACCAATCAGAACTCTGGTTACATCGTGCTATTGCTCCTACATTTCATCAGCTTTACCTGTTATATCTGCTCTGTGCACCTGTGTAAAAATGACTGAGTATTACATACTGGACTCCATTTTACAAATCAATTCAATATACATTTGATACACCTGCATACAAACCTATTCTGTTTAATACATCATATTTTTCCTCACTAATATCTGACACCCCTCCTATTTACTTGATTTGAATGCCCTACTGTTCCCTTAAAGGCATGTGCTTCTGATTAGAAATAGGCTTTGTGAAAATATATGCCACATTATTATCCCGGGCAATATTCTAGCTGTACCAATTTTTAAACAACACAATCTTGGACATTGTTGAATCGGATTCTGATATGCTTGCTTCTGGAACCAATTTTCTTATCTTGTGCTTCTTGGATACATGAATAACAGTCATTAAATTAGTTCACAGGCAATTTTACTTTCACATTTACATCTTTTAACAACTATATGAACTACATGACCTCATTACACACATCACTCAAAGCGACATATTCTGATTCTGCTGTACTACACACAATAAACCTGTTTTCTTGATTTCCACTCAATAAATGCTTGCCCCCAAGATAAATTACATAGCCAGAAATTGAATTTCTATATTCAAGGCATGATGCCCAATCTGCATCAGCATAGCAAACTAAATTAAATTCACTAGATGCAGAAAGTTTCAGTTTAAAACCTATAGTGCCTTTCAAATATCTGTGCACTCACTTCAAACCTAACCAATATTTATTTAAAAGTTTTGCAGCATGTTGACTCAAAATGTTTACAGCAGTTGAAATAGCTACTAAACTTTGCTACAAGAGCTGATTTGCTCTTGACCAACTTACACAGTCCAAATATCTTATACAATTTTTCACCTCAGTGTCTTCAGGACATGATGTCTTCTGCAAAACAGAAAAATACATATGCAAAATATGTATACACATATCATGCAATGGAATATTCTGAATTATATTGACATTTTGTTCAGCATCCAATACAAAGCTCAAAGGGCTAGCCAGCGTTCCCTGCTGGACATCTTGCCTCTGACAGCTGTGAATCTTCCAGGCACAGAATTATAACTGCCATGGCTTTTTAATCTGAAACTTTCTCTTCGTGGTCATCTGGAGGATCATCTACAATGTCCCATATGCCTTGTGAAATTAAGAAAAACTGCATTTTATATGACCATCGCATATAATTATGGTCCAACAAGCATATGAGAGGCAAATTGCTTATCCGACTCCCTCTAGCCTGCATAGCTGCTGTTATCTGTCATCCAATGGAGCTGCAAGGTTTATGGACATTTGCCAACTCAGTGTCTGCTTTGACATTGACAGATATCTCTTCCTCCTCCGATTTATTTGCTTTCATTACTTAGCCACAAAACTCTGGAAGACATCAAAACCTGTGAGTTCTTACACTTAGATGCTCACAGTGACACCAAGACACACTTTTCACTGTTTTGCTTTCCCAAGCAATCAGCAAGTCCTGTTATCACTGCCCTTAAACCTCCAATTCTTGTACGCTAATAACCCTGACAGAGTTTAGAAAATTATTCTGCCAGCAGAAGCTAAGACTTTATGGAGACAAAATCCACATGAAGCAGCCAGAGTTTCTTAAAATCAGCTATATTACATATGCACAAACATAACAGAGTTTCAACTTCATATCACAGAGTATATAGAGACAGCATATCAGCATAACATAACAGTATAATGTATTACAGACATAGAGCATGGCAGCATGGGTACCTTCTTACCAAAGTTCCAAAGACTACTGATTTCTGGTGCACTTTTATACTCATGACAACCAATCAGAAATCTAGTTACATCATGCTCCTACATTGCATCAGCTTTACCTATCATATCTATTATGAATACCTGTGTTACAATGATTCAGTACTAAATACTGGACTCCATTTCACAAATCAAATATTCATATGAAACACCTGCAGACAAACCTATTCTGTCTAATACAACATATTTTCCTCGCTAATATCTAACATGATGTCAATGAGTTGTGATCCCATGGAATAAATGGCATAATGGTAAGAAGGTGAGTCTGGGACTTGAGAAACAAGATAGCACCATGGGTTATCTTGGACCAATCCCTTTGTGCCAGCCTTGTCTATTTCATCATGTTATGAGGATAAAGTACAGAGGAGGGCCATGTGTGTTGCCTTGAGCTCACTGGAAGAAATGACAACTGCAAATGTAGTAAATGATTAACTAGTATATAAATTGGTTGGTTACAGAAGGTACTTAGTGTTCTATTCAGTTACATAACATGTGACTGATGTTGGAAAAACAGTATAGCTCCACCAATTGGATAAACGTAGAAATCCCAATTTAATTAAAGTGCAAGGAAAGCTTGGCTTTTGTAATAATATAAGCATTTTAGAGTCACACAGAAAGGCAAGCAGCCATCTTGCTAGGTTGCCTGTTTCTTTCATATCTGACGTGAAAATGCAGAAGTAGGAATGGGCACCTTTTGAAAAACAACACACCATTTTGTCGTTTTGTAAGCTTATGAAATGTTACAAAATGAAAGAGCAGTGTGTCGACAAGAAATGAAACGAAACATCATTTTTTGTTTCAGAAATGAAATGATTCATCCTAGTGACAAGAAGCCTCTTGATCCAGCCATCTTGTGAACAGGAGGTTTATTTTTAAACTGATTGATTTGTTTTCCTTCCTTCCCTCCCCTAGCTGTTGAGCTAGCTTATTTCCGATCTTGATCTGCCTGCAGCTAGCCAGGAGCAGAGCTCTGCTGCTCCTCCCTATCTCTGGGTTGCAGATATGGCAGTTTTAGGACCACTTTCCCTTCCCTTCCTTGCACTGGCTGTGCCTGTATCTGCAAGTTGATTTATTAAACTGAATGGTTTCCTTTCCTGATTAAGTAGGACTGTGGAGGGTTTTTTATGCTTTCCTTCCACTGATCAGCTGTTGAGTTTATCTCTCCAATCTCTCCCTGCAGCAGCTATCCCTTGGGTTTCCTGCTTGCTTACAGAGGGTTCTTTGTTTGAAAGCAAATTGATTGGAAGGTTTAAGGAGAGTCTTTGATTTAGGGCAGTGGGCTCCCTGTTAAATAAAAAAAGGAAAGCTCCCAATTA
Source organism: Phrynocephalus versicolor (assembly GCA_023846285.1). Taxonomy (NCBI): domain Eukaryota; kingdom Metazoa; phylum Chordata; class Lepidosauria; order Squamata; family Agamidae; genus Phrynocephalus; species Phrynocephalus versicolor. The sequence continues at coordinate 12,210,368 of JAHTLZ010000379.1, read as the reverse complement.
TTTATAGCCTTACGAACCATTTTGTTTCGTTTAATTTTGTGATGAAAATTCTTTTTAAAAACCCATTATTAATGAAACAAAATGAAATGAAGACTGAAATGAAGTGAAACGAAACACTATGCTTCCATTTCATGCCCATCTCTATACAGAAGCAATTAAACTTCTGTGAATGACCAGATTTAAATTTGGAAAGTTACATTCTCCCTTAACATCAAAGCTTTGAAAAGTTAATTTCCTTGTACTGCACCTCACATATTCCCTTTGGCCGATTCTATGAGGTAACAATAAAAAAGGAACTTTTCAAAGTTTTAGTTGATATGTCATTATCATGTCAGTGTGCCAACACAGCTGGCTCTCTTAAGGCTTGAAAAGCTTAGAGGTTTTAGCAGCCTCCAGTACTTTTTCTGTGTCTCTGCCTCATCATCTCTTTATCCATTTCTTTTCTGTGTGAAGGCTTTGTATGCCCATTGCTGTGGTGTTTCTCATGTTGGAGGCAATTGACTGTGAAATAGCATTGATCCATGCTGCTGTGCTTCACAGAAACCTTTCACCCAGTCCTACAGTCTTATTTGCTGCCAGTTTGGCCCACCATGTGATTGAGTCTGGCTGTCTTCCACCCCTCACTAGCATTCAGCTTTGTATTAAAACACAGAGGTAAAATTCTGAAGATTGTCTGACATAAGGCACTGAAAACACGCTGAATATTGGTTGCTGAACTAATGGCATATATTGACAACATTGGGGAAGTTAACTTATTGGGGAAGTCTGATAATCCTACAAACAGAAGGGCCACTTGACATGCATGCTGGGGGATTCTGGGAACTGGAGTTCTTTCCCCAAACTTTTCTGAGTTTTCAAATGTGGGTACTCCCAGAATTGCCCTGTTGAGGATCCATCCTTCTTTAATTAGTGCCTGCAATGTTGCACAGTGTAGAACGAAACTATTATCACAATCAAATCTTGAGCTGGTGTCTAGTTCCTTTGAAGTGTTGCTGCTCAATGCACTGCTTAATCTAAAATGGGTTGCTGTGCAGTGGTGTGACTTTCCAGTTTAGTAATGGTGCATTCAAAGTTTCCAGTGCAGTGGTTGGCTGCTAGAAATGTCGCTTGCCTACCAAGGGTTGCCCTGGAGAAAGGGGGCATATTTTTTTCTTCTTAGTATAAAGCTTTTGGGACATTCCTGTGCTTTAAACCTTCATGGAGATACTCCCAGAGAATTACAGTAGCTATAGAGCTACATCTATAGTAGTATAATAGCTGTTTGCCCATAATCCATGGCCTGTTTTTCCCACCAGAAGAGAACTTGAGAATGCTCAATACACTGGTGTTTTCTGCTTGTCAGTGAAACTGGTCTTCGGCCAATTGCAGGATTCAAATGGCAGCTTGTTATAATGTTATATGCCAGCAGTGCCCAGACCCTGGTAATTAGTTTGACAGCCATCACACCACTTTTATGTCTACAACAGCCTGTTTACAGTTGGCAAGTTCATCAAAATGACCAGGCTTATCCAGGATTATGCACTGCTGTCACAATGTTGAGTTTGGTGGGAGTTTCTGATGTAACCAAAACAAACAAACAAAAAACAAAACAGAGTTCCCTTTGGGGAAAATTGGCTGCAGTATACAAATGCAAAAATAAATAAATATAAATAAATATAAAACAAAAACACTTGTTGAATGGTTGTCACTGTAGATAATTTGTATGCATAACATGGAGTGTGTTTTGAGGTTTTACAGAAATACCAGCAAACTGACATAATTCTAATCACAGAAGACTATGGTGACTTCTTCCACCTCCTAAAAGGGTGACCCTAAACAAAACAAATTTTGCATTCACAATTCTGAGGCGCTCAAACTCAAGAGTAGATAAGGATTTTTTTAAATTTATTTTTATTTTGAATATTTTTACCCCACATTTCTCCTTGGGAAAGGACCCAAGGTAGCTTACAATAATGAGGGACAGTTTGGACTGTGCAGGATGATGGACAGATCAGCTGTAGTCTATTAGTCTTGGGGTACCCTGAAAAAACCTGAGGAAGTAATAGAATGTGCAGTCCAAGAGAACACACATCCTTTAACATTACAGTACTGAATAGCAGATTATCTTCTTCACAGACAGTCCCCAAACTAGGAACTATATGACAAATGCATGAACCCCAATGCAACTGGCCTGTTTCAGGTTAAATTCAATCTGCTGGTTATAGGGATAGGGTCAAGTCCAATACAAGCCTTCTAAGCTACTAGGACCTTCAGGGGAGGCTCCCCCCCCCCACTGATTTCACATACAGATCTGAACACAGGAGAGGTTCTTCCACAGGCTCCCACATTGTGGAATGCTCCCCTCCCCTTTGCCCTTTTGGCATCTGCTAAATTCATTTCTTTTTAAGCAGGTTTTTAATAATCAAATTGGATACCAAACCTAGCCTCTCTGTGAGATGGTGCTTATGGTTTTAATGAGTTCTTCTAGCATTTATATATAATTAGTTTTATATTATATATTTTTCAATCTTGTATTTATTGTCTTTTCTGTTTTACTTATGAACTGTCTTTAATCTCTTGATGGGAGCAAAATATCAAAGGATGTAAATGAAAAGGACATTGAAATGCTTTCCTTATACATTTCTATGCCCAGAATCTAATACTGCTATCTCACAGTGGCTTTGAGGCATTTATTTTGAAAAGATGCCTTCTTCAGTCATGTGGTAGCATGCCCAAAAAGGTGCTTTACCTGTCCTCTCATCCTTAGTGATAAAAACCACCCTTTAATGTCCACAACAAAGAAGAGTCACTGTTTAAAGGCACCTCTGCAAGCCTTGGAGCAAAGTACAGTCCATAGCAGTGGTTCCATGAAAAAGCACTCAGACGAGTGAAGGGGGGCGTAGTCACCTCTTTCTGAAAGAAAAGGTAACTAGTCATTAGGAGATTTAAAAAAGGAGCACCTCTAACCGTGGAAAAAAGCCCCCAAAAGCAAATGTGGGATGACAGCCTAAGCTTCCTACTTGGGCTCCAGGGCATTTGGTCTTCTATCCAGAAGACTAGGACTTTCATGGCTTCTATAAAGAATGAGGTCGACCTTCACAAGAAACCTCACATAAAGAACATATTACATAGGCAGCATGGCTTCTGAGTTACTTTCTAGAATATGTTTACAATGACTCTAGATTACAAGAGAGTTAAGCCAGCAACTAAATGCTAAATGGCTGTGAGGTAGGTGGATATGAGCAGAGTACAACTGGGTCTGAAAGGGAATCATTCTACAGAAAATTCATCAAGATAATCTTTGTGTGTTTTTTTTACCTAAATCTAAATTTAAATGTAGTGATGAGATCTAGAAACTTGCTGGAATGAAATGTTTATTTATCAAATAGGCTTTATCCCCTGGAATAGTTCTAGTCTGGAATGAAGAAGCCTAAAAGAGCTTCTGTCCACTAACAATCAATTTACTTGCGAATGAATCTGTAATTTTCTCTTTAAATAATACCATAGTGCATAGAGAGAAATTCACATTTAAAAATTGTCAGTCTCCACATGTAAGAAACTGCTCACTGAACCATAGTGACCTTTGGAAAAAGAGATATGTATGAAAGAATAGAGCTAGTCAGACAGGATGGAATGGAGGTAAAAGAGATTTAATGTATCTCATGGTGATGATTAGAAAATAGAAGCCAAAGTCCATCCTATTATATGCAAGGAGTCTTGCTCTGATAGAAGCATTCTGTCAAAGGGTTGTGGAATGTTCTGTCTTCTAGATTTGCATTGCAGCTTCAGTCATCCCTTGCACCGTAGTTAAACATGAAAGTCAATGAGTGTTGCAATTGGACAAGATTCAAAGCATTATATGTTCGCCATAACTACTCTATGAAATACTATGAAATAATAATAAACTTTATTTACTTTAAATATATGAAATTCTTGGGATGCACAGACTAGTCTTTTGCAGGGATGGGGACTCATGTTGTGGGACTTGCTGTCAAGTGGACTTGAGTCACACTGGTGAATTCAGTCAGTGTTTTAAAATGATTTGGATTCGATTCAGAACCCTCCTTGGGATTGGGATTCAGGACTTGATACCAAAGACTCAGAGTCAGACATGAGACTTGGACCCAAAGACTTGACAACATCCCTGATTTTTTGTAGTAAAATTATCACTCTAGGTTCGTCTTTTAAAAAAAGGAAATCTACTCTGAGTTATCAGCTGTAGGTGCAGTGATAAGTGGGAAAGAAGAAGATAAAAATGGAGTCCCTGGCATACAAGGAGGCTGCATTCTGTTTCTCAAAAACTGGTTACAGTAGAAGCAAAGTGGAAGAAGGGGTTGTCCTTACGACAAAGATGGGAAAGCTTTACTAATCAATCAAATCATCTGTCAGCTTCAGAGCAACACTTCCTGTGATGTTTTGTGTTGTTACAACCCTTTAAAAGTCAGATTGTGTTTTCAGCAATGCAAGAGTCATTTGACATTGGTAAACTGCATTCTCTGTTCATTAGTGGAATGTAAAACTGCATCTGGGCATTAATTCTTCATTTTCAAACATTAAATGTCAGGAGCTTGATTAACATTTTTATTAGTTTGTATTTGTTGTGTTCCTCTTTTAGCCGAGGTAGTTTGGGACTGGCTCTTCTTTACTGATTTTTAAGTGAAAAGCAATGTATCTATCAAACTAGTTTTGTAGGGTGATATATAATATATATATATTATATATATATTATATATAATATACTGTATATTTATATTTTATATATATATTATAAGGGTGATATTTTATATATATAAACACACACACACACACACACTCTCTCTCTCAAAGGTCAACTTTCCTGAGGACTATGTAATAAAGGCATGTTATTAGCCATTCCAGTTTTAAAAACTGTACAGCTTTGAAATTGATTGCCACATGAAGGCCTTTTATCAGTTATGTTGACAACTTGGATTATTCCAGAAATTTGTCTATAGGCTAAATGAGAGTGCATTCCACAAAACCCTCCCACCCTCCTTTTCTTGAAAAATTCAGTGAAAATGTCTTAAGCAAAAATGACAAATGCTAGCCAAGTTGAAAAAATGGTCTGTTCTGTGATCTGAATTATACCCTGAAGAGCTATGGTGATAATCAATGTTACATTAGTATTGTTGTTATTTATACTTAGATTTGCTTCCAAGTATAAACATGTTGATGCAGTTTCAAAAGTGAGCATTGTTAATTTCAGATTAACCAAAAATACATTCTTGAACCATAGTGGTCACCCATGGTCTACACAAGAAGGGGAACCTGTGCCACAGTGAGGCTCACATCAGGTCAAACCATGGGCCACTAGTGCTAAAACACGGATCCAAGAGGTTGTATATCTTCTCTATAGTCCTGGTAGAGTGCCATATGTTGGGAGACCTGTGATGGGGGTTCCTGCATGGCAGGGGGGTGGACTAGATGGCCCTTGAGGTCTCCTCCAACTCTCTGATTCTATTATTCTAAATCAGAGATCAGAAAATGGTTTCTCTGAGATTTTTCACGCAATTAGATGAGTATTGCTTTTTTGCGCAATTTACACATCCAATTAAGCCAGTTTAGGAGGAATACTGGTGGCTTGCATCCAGTATGTCTTCTGAGTATAAAGGTACTCTGCAATTATGGAATTTAGTTCTGTATTGAAATGAAAAATGAAAACGAAAAAACAAACAAACCACTGTTTCATGCCCATCTCTAGTCAGATACCATAAGTGCAAATGAGTTGGCTCAAGTATCCCACCCCCCAAAAAACCCTGAAAAATCTCATTAATTGGGTTAATATTTTTTTCCACATTGTATTAAACTGTGGTATCGAGTGATAGAAACACAAGTGCATGGAGTTGTGGTTTTCACTTACTATAGTTAATTGCATATGTTTTAAGGTTTTTCATTCAGCCCTTTCTGTTGCTTCATAAAATATAGTGAGATATCACTTTCATAATTTCACTCACTTCTTGTATGAAACACAGTTCTGTCAGGCAACATTGGAGATTATTTTATCCATAAATCTGTATCTGCTTATATTTCAGGCAATGTGGGTCCAGAATTGTCATATACTGAGGTTGGCATGTTTGTTTCTTCAGATGCTGGAAATTCCTGGCGACAGGTAACTCTTGAAGAAGTGGGCACTTAGGATTTGGGTTTGTTTGCTTACTTGGTAAAACATTTCTGGGAATTTCATGGGTCTTGAAAGTACTATTCAATTTCTGCTCTACTCTTCTCTGCAGATCTTTGAGGAAGAATACAGTGTCTGGTTCCTTGACTGGGGTGGAGCTCTTGTAGCAATGAAACATACATCAATGCCCATTCGTCATTTGTGGTATGTATGGTTTCTTTTGCTTAAGAAAATGTTATTACTATAGGTAAATAAAGAGATGACACTTAGGTTCAGATTGGATGATAAATAGAGATGGGCCTTAAATGAAAAACGAGTTGCAAAATTCATTCAAAAATACTAATCCATCAATTCATATTTGTACAAATCAATACCACCAGTGACCATGAACTGAATTATTTGTGGTTTTTTATTTGTTGATATGTCAGGCTAAAGAATGGCACCCCCCAAAGCACATAGAGACAACAAGACTGAAAGGATAATTTCCCTGACTGCCCTCTATAATCCCTCCACATTTTGGTGAAGATTGGCTTTCTAATGTTTGAGTTACACATCCACAAACCATAAAATTATCCCCAGGCAACTGGAGACCCCAAACATGCAGAGAAGCTTCCTCTGACTTGTCTCTACAACCCACATCTAATAACAAAGTTAACATGTCATTACAGGTTGTGCTTCCTCAAATTATTAAAGATATTGGTACATAGTAATGTGAGCTCTTCCTTCCTCCATGTCTTGCATTGCTTGATTTTACAATTGGTCATAGGAAGGCAATTACAGACTTAAGTTCCAAGTCTGATTGATAAACCATTAATCTCCGAAGAAATTATGTTGCAGGAGGGAAATTCTCAGGGAGTATGGATTAAAAAAAACAAAAACACTTGGTTTGACTCTCATTCAGTTCTGTTAAATAATGTTAGACAATCTGAACTTCTAGTCGTCTCCTTCATAGCTCCTTTTGCTGAATATTTTGAGACAGAACAAACAGCAACTCAGATGAAGTCCACATGAGAATGCTAGGAACTGATTTTTTTAATATGTGAAAGACGACACCATATGTAATAGATCATCTAGTGATTAATTTTCTTCCAAAACAATTCCTTGCAAATGCAACTTCATACCCATTCTGTGTACTTAATCCTCATGTGCTAGAGGATAATATTTTAACCAGACTCACATTTTGCTGAAGAAACTTCACAGAACAATACCTACAAGTAGAGATGTAATGAAATGAACTTTTGCTTCTTTTGTTATTTGTTATTTGTTTCATTAGGTAATGAAACGAATAACAAACTGCCCCCTCAAGAAAAGTGAAACAAAATGGAAATTTCCATTTCAGTTTTGTTCATTTTTCGTTCCGACGGTGTCTCCTACCTGGAGTGGTCCTGGACTGGTCCGGTCCTCCTGGCTATAGCACCAGTGGCAGGCGGAGAAAAAAGCCAACCAGACCGCACTACAGCTGGTAGGCAGGCTACGTGGTCAGCAGTAAAAATAAAATAAAATAAAATAAAATAATAAAAAGGAGTGCCGACCTGACCCCAGGGAACGCACAGTCAGTGCTTAAAAAACAAAAACAAAAAAAAATATAAAATAAAAAGGCATACTGACTCGGCCCCATGGGTGGCCAGGTCAGTGCTCCAAATTCAAGAAAAATATATATAAAAAATAAAACCAGTGCTGATGGCCCCAGGAGCTTTGTGGTCAGTGCTTGAAAAAAAAAGCCGCTCCTCATAAGACATTTCTTCCAGACCATCAATCATCTTGGTCTCCCTCCTCTGGACCCATTCAAGATTGTCAACATCCTTTTTAAATTGAGGTGCACAGAACTGGACACAGTACTCCAGATGGTGCCTGACCAGAGCAGAATACAGTGGTACTATCACTTCCATTGATCTAGACATGATGCTTCTGTTGATGCAACCAAGAATCACATTGGCTTTCTTGATGGCCATATCACACTGCTAACTCATGTTCAATTTCTCATCGACCAAGACTCCCAGATCTCTTTCACAGGCCAGCCAAGTGTCTCCCATTCTATATCTGTGCAATTCATTCTTTTTTCCTAGATGCATCACCCAACATTTCCCTCTGTTGAAACCCATTCCGTTAGCTTTGATCCAGCACTCTAGTCTGTCAAAGTCCTTTTGAATTTTCATCCTATTCTCTAGGGAATTAGCAACCCCATCCAATTTGGTATTATCTGCAAACTGGATCAGCCTGCTCTCTAATCCTTCCTCCAAGTCATTAATAAAGATATTAAATAGCACCAAACTCAGAACAGAACCCTGGGGCACCCCACTGGTCACATCTTTCCAAGCTGAAGAGAAGCCATTAATGATCACCTTTTGGGTGCAATCAGTCTACCAATTACAGATCCATCTAACCATGGTACTATCATCCCACATTCTACTAAGTTCTTTGCAAGTATACCATGGAGAACCTTATCAAAGACCTTACTGAAATCTAGATAAGCAATATCCACAGCATTCCCCTCATCCACCAGGTGTGTGATTCTATCAAAAAAAGAGATCAAATTGGTTAGGCATGACTTAAAACATGCAAGTGCAAAAGAGAAACACTACATTAAGCAATGCACATGAATTAAATTGTGTACATAAAACTGTACTAAGGACAGTTCACAAAATATGCTGGGCAAGAAATAAGATGCTTAGAATGACAACAGAGTGCCAGGTAAACATTTCTAGGGAACATATTCCATGCAAGGAGTACTACCACCAGAAGCTACTCTCCCTAATTTTTATCTTATTTTTGGTGATGTGTGGAAGAGTTTGGCCTGATATATCTAAGCAGAAAGCTTGCACAAGGAAGAGTGCCTCATTGTGGTTGTGTCCCCATCTGTTGTTACTTCCTCCTAAATTGGGAAGTCATCAAGATAGAAGGGGGAGATCTGCAAATGGGTCAGAATCTGAACCCTAAAATATCAGAATTCTGACTTTTATGAGTGCTCATATATAACAATGGTTTTCTCCTTCCTTCATAGGAGGAAAACTGGTTAGACCATATGAGTGAGGCTTAGACATATCAGTTTTATATAGGATAATAATACCTGAGTAGCTATTTCTTCTTCCTTATGGACATAAACATTGTGCATAAATGTGTGCCCGCATCTCCCTTTAGCAATTTAAACTATTCTCCCTTAACTGAGAAACAATATGCTCCATCACATATTATATCAAAAAGTTATATCTTCTGCTTGCAAAGGGAAGCACGTGAAGAAAGGCAGGCATGGAGACAAAAAAAATACGAAAGAAGTTTGATTTGCTTTAGGCCATCTTATTAATTTATCTATTGTTCACTTAGGGGGTTTTTTAAATGTTCACTTAGGTTTTTTTTTAAAACTCAACTTTTGAAATCAAAAGGATCTGCAACATACTGTATCTAATGGGAATGATATGCAAATGCATCAAGAAGAGGCAGTTGAAGCAGAATGCAAATAGCAACAATTTTAGCCTATTACACACAGCTGTCTTGCCTTTTGGAAACACTGCATTTAAAAAAAATGGAACAAAAATGAGTTTCACTATATTTCATGGGGTTATGCCTAAGCAAGGGTGCATGGGATTGCATATCTTCATTAGCTGGCAGACCAAGAGCTGGTAGAAGAAACACAAGAGATCAGCCACACATCTGTTGTGCATCTGTTTGCATGGAATATGTCCTACCTGGTCCAGGTGGTGCCTCAGACAATGGAGAGCTACAGGCAGTCAGGGTTGTCATGTGGCTCCTAGATGGAACAAAGATCTGGGTTGTTATAAGACAGTTTTTTCTGTCTTCCTGTGCCTAGGGAGGTAAATTCTCATCTGTCCTCATTGGAGAGAACAAAGAAGTGCACAATTATTTCCTTCCCCTTGCGGTAGGGCTAAGGACTGTGTTCTCTGTGACAGAAGAGGGCAGGAAGAAGTTGTTTTATGGAGATTAAGAAAAATTATGCTAAATAATATCTTAATACAAACAACCTTTTAATGCAAATAACACAACTTGCATGAAATGAAAATAGTTTTCACTTTGTTATTATGAACAGTTGAGGCTGTCAAACATTAGAGAGAATGTGTGTGGGTTTTGCTTTAGAATCAGCCGTTGTTTTGTGCTTGCTCTCTGCATGTCTTTGACTTTTCACTAGTTGAGTAGGAAAGTTCATCTACATTATAAATACCATCCTGAGGCAAAATAGCATTCCTGATGAAGCTGTTTGGATGAGCTATTTATCTCTCAAGAAAAAGAAGTCCAGTTGCCATGACCCAACTTCCAGATAAACTCACCTAGATGACTGAGCATCTTCACAGAGCATTCCTTTCTTGTTTTTGCCCAGAGGCCAGGAATCATATGGGCCTTGCAAATTCTTGGTCCTGGTGTCTCATCAAGTAAAAACAGCCCCATTAGTGTAAAGCACTATTCTGGATGGTAGAGCAATATAATATAACAGAATAACAATGAAATTAAAATAAAACCAATCAATTTTGCATTCCCAGTTGTCCTGTTTGTCTTGTCTTTGTTTAAGATCTTATGGGGCAATGTTAAACTAGAATTTCCATTCATAATTACAATTAGCACTGCTTTCTACAAAACATGTGGTGTTGTGCTTTTTTCTAATGGGCCGACCTGCTCCAACATCTCAGGCTGCTAATGGAGAAAATTAGAGGGAAACAGTTTTCAGGGATTGACATCCAAATACCCTCTCTGAATCAAAACAGTTTTTCACATAGACACCTCTCTCTCTCTCTCTCTCTCTCTCTCTCTCCAGTATATATACAAAATGTGCCATTATGTCTTTCAATCAAATAATAATACCACCTTGCTGCAGTTGTAATCTGCAGATAATCTTTCTACTTGAATTTTTATTAAACAGTGTCTTTCCCTTTGTGGCATTGATACAGAGCTTTGAAAGAAGCTAATGAGCTGAAACCTGAAATTTATAATATGCTGTAGTAGTGATTTTGTACATTCAAGTGGTTAATTCCCATGGAGCAGCATTTTTTAAAAAAAATCATCGTAGTTGGATTCCAATTTTGGTGCTTTGGAATTTATTTCATCTGAACCTTGCAGACTAATATGAGGATCAAAACATAGCCACAAGATTCTGCACTTTCTCTAGCAACAGCAGCAACAACAAAAACAGGCACTTAGATAATAAGAGATAAAAACAGATACTTAGGGTTTTTAAAAATATGTTTTTTATAATTTTGATTGCCTGTACCTGATATTTTTAAATAATAAATCCTCTTAGAACTGCAGAGTTAGAAGGAACTCTATAGATTAGAGATGGGCACAAAACAAACTTTTTTTGTTTTGTTATTCATTATTCGTTTCATTATGTAACAAAACAAATAACGAACCTGGTGCTGAAAAAGGAACAAACCAAATTGAACCAAGAAAATTAGGTTTGTTATGTTTCATTTTGTTAATGGGAGGGCACGATGAAATGAGCTGTTTTAAATGTTAAAAAAAGTCCTGAATATTCCTAAAAAACCAGCGATAATTATTTATTCTGCCTGAAAATACCTGCCAGTGGGGTTTGGAGTCCTTAAAACGTTCATTTATGTCTTTTCTTACATTGTGGTGTATTTTTTTTTCCTTTAAGGGGAGTTAGGGCATCCACACAAAATGGCTGCCACATGCCTAATATTGATTTCTTGGGCATTAAAATGCCCTGGACATCTGTAAAAACCCAGCGAAAATTATTTATTCTGCCTGATAATACTTGCCAGTGGGGTTTGGGGTCCTTAAAATGTTCATTTATGTCTTTTCTCACATCGTGATGTATTTTTTAGCCTTTAAGGATGACACAAAATGGATGCCAGCCACATGCTTAATATTTCCTGCATATTAAAAATGTGCAAGGGGGTGAGGGGTGCTTAAAACATGAATTTATGCCTTTTCTCAGATTGCTTTAATTTCATTTTATTTTCTGGTATTTTTTGAGTTGATTCATAGCTTCCTTGAATTTATTTTTATTTTTTATTTATTCTTATTTTACTATATCATGCATTGAGCACAGTCACATGGGCTAGCCATGTGATGGGATCATGTAAATTGTTGGACAACTTCAACCAATAGCATGCCCAGGTTGCAGTGGGAAGGTCTGGCAGCTCCAGAAGGCATAAAAGCTCTTTCTCCCCCACAGCCCTCCTTGCAGTCTGTGGTGCAGTGGAGTGGAGCCAGGTTGGGGTGGGATTGCTGTCTGCATTGTTACTTTCACTTTAGGCTAGGCAGTTTGTTCAGTTATATCAATTTATATATATATTTATTTAGTGTTTTCCATCTGGTCTGGGGTGTTGGGGGATGCCCGCGTGCAGTAAAATGCTTTACTCGTGCAAAGTGGCTAAAAATGAAAAATGAATAACAAAACAACGAAATGAATTTTTTCACAAAAATTAACAAAAAATGAAACGAACTGAAACGAAGTCCTCAACAAAACAAAACAAAAAGAAATGCCATTTTTTAAATTTGTACCCATCTCTACTATAGATTGGTGAGTCCTTTCAAGCTCTGTCAAGGAGGCACAGATGGGAATCGAACTCCCAGTCTCTACTAATTAGTTTATTCTGTTTTTTTGTTGTTGTTGGTTTTTTTTTAATATAGCTTGTATGCTGCCCACTACCCAAAGGTCTCTGGGCGGCTCACAATCAAAGTAAACAATTTAGACAATTAAAACATCAAATTGCAATAAAATTGAAACAATAAAACATTTAAATACAATAAATACAATATACAGTATTAAAACACTGCACTAAAATCGCCATCAGGACCCACAATAATCAATTAAAAGACTTCTTGAACAGGAATGTTTTTACCTGGCGCCGGAATGTCATCAATGTTGGCACCAGGCGGGTCTCGCTTGGGAGGGCATTCCATAATCAGTTTTGACTCCCTGCTCACTCACCCTCTCTTTTGCCCTCTTTTCCTCCATTGATTTGATTTGATTATGTTTGCTATATTGTATACATTTGTTTGCTATATTGTATATATTATTTTGTATTTTGTATTTGTTAATTCTGAAAACTGCCCAGAGTGTCCTCTGTTGCTAAATGGTGTGGTATAGAAATCAGGATGCCTTCAAAAGGGGATTGGACAGATTCCTGGAGGAAAAGTCCATCACAAGTTACAAACCATGATGGAGATATGTAATCTCCAGGCTTAAAACTGGGGTACTTCAAGGGCCAGATGCAGGGGAGTGGTAGGAAGAGACATATATTTAGTCTCGTACACTCCTGGACACATTTGGCGGGGACACTGTGAGATACAGGAAGCTGGACTAGATGGACCTTTGGCCTGATCCAGCATGGCTCTTCTTATGTTCTTATGTTCTAATGCATGCATGAATGAATGAATGAATGAGTGAGTGAATGAGTGAATGAATGAATAATTATACTACTGATCTATCCAGCAGTTCATACTGTTGAGACATACAAGCAGTGACTTGCTAAGTAGTACGGTCTTGTAACACTTTTCCCTATGTTGCAATACATTTGAAACATATAAACATACATCCAACATAATGCAAAATGGAAATCAATCCTGGTATAGTTGCACTGGTGAAGATCACTACAAAAGCAGTTATACAAGAAATCTGCACAATCTATTGTGCAACTTCTTCAAAACCACTTGTACAATCAAGACTCATATTGGATATCTCCAGTGCAATGATGTCATTGAATATTGGCCATAAATTGTGCATTTAAATATTAGTTGCAGAGAAAATAGAGATTACACATCCAGAAAATGAATTGACAGTTAGTATAATAATTGAATTAAATGATGGGTTAAAAAACACTCCAATCGTTGTCATAAAACGTCACTGATTTTACAGTCTTTTTCAGCCTTATGTCCTCCAGCACTATAGCTTCCACCATATTCTAGCCACACAACCATTGCATAAATTGACTAGGGATGATGGCAGATAAATACCATCCTTGGGCCTATTACGTTAGGGAAGTCTGTGTTAAAACAAACAAACAACAAAGAAACAAAAGGTGACAGCATACCAAAAGATGGTGGATGCTTGGAACAACAAGACGAACACAATCAATAAAAATTACTCCCGAGCACAAGATAGTGCTACAGGTATGCCATTTGGGAGCTTTCTACTTGATTTGCCCTAAGATGAGTATATGGTCTTTTCATCTAAAGGTCATTCAGCCATGAATATTGCTTTCACATTTTCATGATATCTCCTAGGTAAGTACCAATCAAACATGCACATATATTCGGGAGAGGGGAGAAATAACAAAGATTAGGATTAGTGAGTTGCCCTATGTATTTCTTCTATTGTTTTTTATGGTTGAGATCCTGTTTCCAGAGCCTGACCCCAGGCAGTGAGAATATAAACATTAAAAGGAAACCAGTCAGTCAGGAAAGCATCATGCCATGTTGATAAGTAGATTTAATTATTTGAATCCAAAGCATAAAGCTTGCAGTTTGGTATTCTAAAAGAACTAACTCTTTCTCACTGATCATACAATTAAATTTAAAGGGAATGAAACTCTCTGTGGATGCTTAACAAAATAGATTTTTCTAATGAAAAAATTTGTTGATACTTAGACACATGTTCTGATAAGAACTATGATTCACTATATTTCTTAACTTTCTGAATGATGCAATGCAATTTTCCATAATCCAGATGTGTCAGGTTTTTTATTTATCATTTGAAAGACAAAAATGCATTGAACTTTAAATTAAAGCAAATACAGCCATGTTGGACATAAACCAAATTCCAAAATCCATACGGGGTAAAACCTTTACTTGACTATCTAAGAAGACATATAAATGTGGAAACCTTTGAAAATATAGACTTATTCATCAGACAAAAAGCTTCAAAAATGAGGCCAGGGGAGTGAGTGACCTTAAGGTCATGTAGTTTGCATGGTGTTTTGATATGTAATTGAAGGAGGCTTTGCCTTCTGGCTCAATCCAGATGAATACAAAATAGACCAATTTGATTCAGAAGTCAGCCGAATGATTTGTACAGCCCTATATTTTATATTGTCAAGTCTGGACATAATTTTAGATGTTAGATAGTAGGAAGGACATTAACAGACACCAAATCATCTAGTTTGCCTATGGTGTTGGAATTACAGAGCCTCATTGAATAATACCCTAGTCTCTCAAGATACCAACCTTATTTCTTTCATGTAAGCTCCACCTGTTCAATTGCTGCATTTGGCATTACTAGAGTCACACACACACACACACACACAAAAAACCACCCCACAGGGAACTCTTCTGGCCGTTAAACAATTTTCAGAATCAAAACAGGATTTTTTATTAAGCCAACTAAAAAGTCACAAAAACTGTGCAGGGACTTACTATATTTTTGTCAGACAAGAAGTTACAAATGTAAGGGAGCAGATGGGGAAGGTAGGAAGTTTTGATTTTTAATTATTATTTAAAGGCCATCTCATCTGCATGAAATCTTGAGGTATAATGGAGGAAAGCAACTCAGATATTTTTATGGGGCTTTCTCATAGACTAGCCCATTGATATTTCAGAGTCAGTCTCTGTATTATACATCTGTATTGGGTAGATGTGGTAGAATTTCAGATCTTTAATCTATGTGTATTAGGGATAAGTCTTTTGATAGCCACATGTTCTTAATTTGAGAGAAAGAAATTGTGTTACTATAAAAATTGCCAGATGCAGAACTAAAATATAAGAGAGATAAAAGATGACTGGTATACTGTCATAGTGGTTTCACATAAAAAAGTCACAGCAGATTCTGAGATCCATATCACAACTTAAAATATTTTAGACTGGTTCTGTATTATTATTCTCTGAGTTCATTGGAAGTATGTGTGACTCTGCCATTTCTGTCACTTTCTGATGTCACTCATTAGTTTATTCTTTCTATAATAATTTGCATTATAATTATATATAAATACATTTTTGAAAAATATTTTCCTTAACCATAAGCATTCCTACATTTAAATTTCATTTTACTACATTTATTGAGCTAATAACAATGCCAGAACATTTGCGGTGCACGAAAAGCAGCAGACAGCTAAGTTCCGCTCCATAGACAGGGAGCAACAGGTTCAAATTCACACGCATAAGATGGAATTATCCTCAGTACAGATGCAATATCTTCTATCCTAAAAAAAAAAAAAAAATGCCTAGTTTATAGAATAGGCTGTTTCTGTGGGCTTGTGTTGTTCAAAACAATGGCCAAAATCCCGCTGTGGAGTTATGCTGATGGAAGGGCAATGGCGTAACTCACAGGGGCAAATTGATGCTACTTAACATGTCGTTGTTGTACTAAACAAGCCACTGGCTTCAACATGCCACTGCAGGGTATGCTATTGTCCTTCTGCCATTGTAACTCTGTGACAGACTTTTGACCAATGGAGTTAAGTTGTAGCAGAGTTGCATTACAATTATCCCTTCATTTTTCTGTGATGAGGCCTATTTAAGTAACAGTGATTCATTTAACATTTAATCAAGTGCTTATTTGTCACAAGCATACTTTTAATATTGGGCTCACAATAGTTAATATTATAGCATCTTGTTAATACACAGAACCTCTCCTGTGGAGAAATAATGTGCAGCCATTCATTACTTGAACTGAAGTGGAATCCTCTTTTTCAGGGTTCTCCAGTTTCCCTGGATCAGAGCTAAACTATCATTCATCTCAGGCAATGCCGTCCCTCACTGACTTTGATAACTGTTCATGGTGCATTACTTCTTCAAAGTGCCTTGAAGCAGAGCATTAATTAATAACAAGGCAAGACTACAAAGATGGATGTGTGCTTATAAATCCAGCTACTGTCACTCACTAGCCTAAGAAGGTGCTTAATTACCTTTGAAATGGTTCCAGTGAAACCCTTTTAAATGTTATTTATCTTGTCCCTTTCAATCATAGGATAAGTTTTGATGAAGGAAGGACCTGGAATAAATATGGCTTCACATCAGCGCCTCTCTTTGTGGATGGGTCTCTCGTGGAACCAGGAATTGAGACACAGATAATGACGTAAGTTGCTCAGTTAATCACATTGTCTTGGCAATTCAGCGGAGAGGGCCACAATGGCCATTCACTAAACTGATTGCCAGGTATGTTCCAGAGTGACCGTGTTGACTGTGTTGCCCTGTGGAGTCCAGAAACTTGCATACTGGCTTTTCTGCTGCTGTGCTCACTGCATTTCATCTTTCCTCCCCTGGTGCTGATGTTTATATAATGCAAATAATAATGTTTCAATAATAGATATAAGGGTGGGAGAACATTTCATTGGATTCAACTGTTTCAATCAAAGCAGTCTCTTTTGCATGCACACACGCAACGCATGCACACATGTGTGCACACACACAAAACTTGTTGCAAGAGATGATCTGGCTTGCTTGGTGTATTTATGCATTTTGAAAACTTCTGGGTTTGGGGGATAAAGAATGAGTGCATAAAACATGGCACACATTTTAAAATGCAGGGGACTAAAAGGCATATAATTGGAAAAAATGCACACAAACACTCTTTAATCAATGGGAAGTATTTGCACAAAATAGAAAAAATGTGAGAATATTTATGTATTTTTATAATCACATCATTAAGGGCTACATTCACTAAAAGAAATGAATGAATGAATGAATGAATGAATGATTATGTACAAGATTACAAAATTGAGGTTTAGTCTTAAAGGCAGAGCCAAAATGTTTTCACTTTAAATATATTAACTTTGCTTGTTCTGATATTGCCACTGTCCAGAAAAAAATTCATTGTTCCCTCCTAGGTGGAAATGCACGTGACACTTTCTATCTGGCCCAGAAATGAATGCACCAAGACATATTGATTATTTTGTTTTAAGATTTGGAAACCTTTGGGAGGCAGGGGAGGGAAGTGCAAGGGGCTGCTCTCTCATTACTCTCTCTCTTTTTTCCACATTCTTGTGGAAGGAGCTATTAACAAATGCAGAGTGATCCCATTATTTGCAATAGTTTGATAACCTTCCAGAAAGGAATGGTATATTTTGATGGTATCCATGGAATAATGATTCGTTTGCAGCTCATAATCGCAATGGCTTGCTAGCCATTATAATCCATGGCTACAAAGAAGAGGCAAAGCAACAGCCAATTTTGAACTGGTCAAACTTGACATTTCTTGGGTTTTTCTTTTATTGTGTTCCTGTCAAACTCAGCTTGAAATGGTCTTTTATTTTAATAAGAGGAGGCATTGCTTTTGAACTCCCCAGCTCCAACATTTAACCTATCCACACCTCCAAATAATACAAAGAATTATGGAGAATCTGTGGTTAAACTACCCATCAGAGTTTCATACTGTATCTACTTTAAGACGATATGCTGGAGGTATCTTCTGTTTGCTGTTACACTCACCACTTGTTGTTCTTTAGGATATTTCTAGTGGCCACCGTTGTTTCATATAGATTTGTTACTGCTTTCACATACATTGATTTTAAAAATTATGGTTACAGCTTAAAATGGCCAAACTCCTTTTGCTTACTGTGGTAAATCACACTTGAGTAGGTCTGTTGAATCCATGGGAACTCCTCTGTAAGTGCCATTGATTCAACTGGACCTACTTTAACTGTGGCTTATTTTAGCCTAGTAACAATTACAGTAGGCCAGTTTGCATCAATGCAACTTACAGAAGAATTGAAGAATTGATACAATAAATCTCCATTGAGTCATTGGGCCTGCTTTTGCGTGATTTAATATGCTAAGCAACCTAATTTTCACCTGTATGTTTTATATATGGATCTTGGCTGTGAAATGTTAATCTGATACTGCAGAACTAGCACACAATCCTACGGAATGGGACTTCAAAGACTAACAAGTCTTATTAGATACAAGCTTCTGTGGACTGCAGCCCACTTTATCAGATGAAGTGCATGCATTATATTAAATGGGCTTCCAGGGTATAAAAATATCCCAAATAAAACGTGATAGTCTTTAAGGTCAGATGGCACAAGAGACTTCATAGTCATTAAGAAATGACCTAGTAACATCAACATTATTTCATAATTAGCAACTTCATACCTATAGGTTGATTTTTCAAAATACTTTGCCCTTATTAAATCTGTAAGAGATAGAGTGGAACCTCTTGTATTTATTATTCAGCTATTTCCTCTGTAGGCTTTGTTCTCAAAGTTCCTTTGGTGCTTACATTATATTTAAGTGGATGGGAACCATCTGTAGACTTCAGAGTACCAATTTGCACTGCAAAAGTCCCATGAGGGCTGAGAAAAAATGCATTAAAATAAGAGTTGTAAAAGTAGACAGTTTCTTTACCCATCTTTAGTATGAAGCCAGTCTCACTATCGGGGAACAAGAGTTTCACCTACTGAATTAGGTAAAAACAAGCAACTTGTTTCAATGTGACAATTCACCACGCTTTATCTTGGTTTTGCTGCCTCACAACCAAGGGCATTATGGTTAGATTTCTTATTATGCTGTTAGCAATGGTGTCTTCCAGTTTGTCCACTGGATAATGGTATATCTGCTAGTGGGAAAGCTACAGTTTCATGACATGATCACTTTTTTTTGCTCAGTGATTTGCAAAAAATGTTATATCTCTACATGTGGTTTTATTAATTCAACTCCAGTAGCATTTTGCTTACTACTCCTTTTGCCTTTCTAATTTCATTTTAATAAGGTGATAACATTTGTTTATTTTATTTGAATGTTTATAAGTATTAGGTGATAAAATTACTATATTACTGTCCTCTAACTGCCCATCCAGGGCTCACTATTCTGTCTCTCACCAAAGCACTTTGACTTCCTTCCTTCCTTCCTTTCTTCCTTCATTTATTTGGGTTTCTTTTGTAAAAACCTAGCTCTCTATTATTGCAGTTTTTCATGTGCTAATATGGCGGGAGCAATGAGAGGATCAAAACTGTATGTACAGCAAGATTAAGCACTGAGCCAAGTATACATGCCGTTAAAAAGTTTATTTTTTTCCTTGACAATAACAGGTTCAAAAAGTGCCTAGTATATATATCCTTGAATCTCAGTCTTTGAAATATGGCAGTTTTACACCATTATGTTGAAGATGGCTCTAAAATTTTCATACATTGGTGAAACAAAAGTTATAGCCATTTTGATTTTTCAGTGCAGGTCAATGAGAAGACTGCCAGTCTGAATTTCCAGATCAAAGCAAAAGCAAAGTGTTCTGCTTATACATTGTCTCACAGTGCTTAAATCACTATTTAGGTGCTTTAATTATGCAGGCTGTACATTCCCCCATGCACAAGCACACAAGCTAGATATTCATTGGAACCCCAGCCCCTAAAATAAAGAGACAACACAAAATATTGGAGTTAAAATTGGGCCACAACTTTATTGAATTAACTTATTTAATCTCTGAAGAGGGCCTGCTGTAGTGCAAATAAAACCTAGAGCCAGTGACAACCATTAACCATCAGGCCCCTAATAAGTTCCTGCCTGGGAATGGGCTGTTATCTTTCTTCAGCACCATTCCAACAGCAGGGTAAATCTTCCCCAAGGGCAGCCCTAACAATTTTAACTAGATCTCTTAGCTTATTAATTTAAACTAAGTTTAACCAGCCCTCTTAATTTATATTTAGAAGGCTGCCCTGTCCCCTTAATGGGACATATCCTGGAACTCGCCTAAACGCTTTGCACTACCTGCCATTGTGACCAAACATCCATGATAACCCTACCTATAACCCAGAAATGAGAACTGGATGGGTGAAAACCCACCACTACCTATAAGACAATCAAGATAGTGGTCAAAAATTCCCACCTGGCCCTAATGCGACCAGCTAGTCTCATTCTCATTACTACTATGGTTGGTGGGAGTGTGTGAGAATCAGTGGTGAAAGAGAAAGAAAAATTGAGCTGGGGAGCTTTTAAATGCTCCCAAACCCGGACTCCTGGGCTTGTCACGTGGGTGCTATTTTGCACCATCACAGGGATCAGAGCTGCAAGACATCCCAGCCACAAACACGTTGCAGCTGAGACACCCTTCTATCAACCTTGGAAGGATAGAAAGTTGAGTCAACCACAAGATGTCTACCTGGAACTGAACCCTGGATCATGACAGATTAGAGTGCTGGGTCAAAGCTAACGGAATGGGGTTCAACAAAGGGAAATGTATGGTGGTACATCTAGGTATGAATGAATTGCACTGATATAGGATGGGAGATACCTCACTGAAAAATAGTACCCGTGAAAGGGATCTGGTAGTCTTGGTGGACCACAAATTGAACATGAGTCAGCAGTGTGATGCGGCCGCCAAGAAAGCCAACACGATTCTTGGCTGCATCAACAGATCCATCGTGTCTAGATCAAGGGAAATGATAGTACCACTCTATTCTGCTCTGGTCAGACCCCATCTGGAGTACTGTGTCCAGTTCTTTGCACCTCAGTTTAAAAAGGATGTTGACAATCTTGAACGGTCCAGAGGAGGGTGACAAAGATGATTGAGGGTCTGGAAGAAATGTCTTATGAGGAGCGGCTTAGGGAGTTAGGAATGTTTCGCCTTACAAAAAGAAGGCTGAGAGGGGATACGATAGCTATGTTTAAATATCTGAAAGGATGTCACATTGAAGAAGGGACTGGTTTGTTTTCCATGGTTTCAGAGACTAGGACGTGGGCCAATGGGCTCAAACTACAGGAAAAGAGATTCAATTTAAACATTAGGAATAGACATGGGCACGGAACGCCAACATTTCCGTTTCCGTTTCCATTTTTTCAGTTCCGTTAGGTAACAGAAACGGTAACAGTAATTAAGCCGGCCCCGCTCAAACCCGAACCGACAAAAGAAAAATGTGTTCGGGTTTTTCGTTTCCATTTCTGGCATTGTGCGATGCAAAAACACAAATATAAGAAAATATGTTTCATAAGAAAATATATCTCTACTTTTCTACATCTTTGAGAAATAAAAAGAATGAGGAGGGCTGGCAGAGCCAGAGGGAAGGGAAAGGGGACCCCCACTAAAATAAATAGGGCCAAGTTTCTGAAGGAAGGCACAGGAAGCAGTGCAGATAGTGATATTGCTGTTACCACTCCCTCTACAAGCAGCAGCTGCACAACCACCACCGGACCATCTTCTGTCACTGAGGGAAGCATGGATGACTGTATGCGAAACCCATCGCCACCATGCTTTGACATGGAAAAAACCCCTTGTGTCAGGAGGAAGACGAGTACTCGGAATCAGAAACAGGCTCTTTGCATCTGAATATGCCAGATTCTGAGGACCTTTTGGCAGGAACAGATGAAAGGCAGGCTTCAGGCAGTGATGGAAGGAGCAGCCCTCCTTCCACCCAGGACCAGAGTACCACCAGTGACAGCAGCAGTCAATTGTCCCAGCAGGGCACAAGCCACACCACCACCAGCAGGCAGTACCAGAGGGGGTAGTACTTTCCATAAGCCTCGAGGCTCTCTCTGGGAGCATTTTGAGAACAGCCGTGAAGACTCGAGGCTTCCGGTGTGCAAGAAATATGGGGTGGTCGTGCGCAGGGGAAATGACCCCAAACACCTCTCCTCAAGCACCTTGCGTAGCCACCTCATATGAAGGCACCCTGGGACTCTGCCTGGGACAGTGTCAGGCCCTGGTTCCTCAGGGAGAAAGAGGGGGGGAAGCAGGAATGGGGAAGGAGGACTCCAGAGACAGCTCCACTGAGAGTGGGAAGAGGCAGGCCACTCTGCAGGAAGTGGTGCCACTGTGTGGGAGTTTTGTCAGCCAATGTAATAGGGCCAAGGCACAGGAGACCACCACTCGCATGGTTGGTGAAATGGTGGCCATGAACGGGTTGCCCCTCTCCTTTGTGGAGTCATCAGGCTTCAGGCACCCGATGAAGCACATGGCTCCATGGTACGAGCCTCCATCCCGGCGTACATTCAGCAGGTGGGTGATTCCCTCCCTTTTTGAGTCCGTCAGGGACATGGTCCCTGTCAACCACTCCTGTCCTGCCTGAGGGAAGGGTGTTGGACATTGGTGCTACCGAGTGACTCACCCTCTCCCAGATGGTGGGTATCCTGCAGCCTTTTGAGGAGACCACCCACATCCTCAGCAACTACAATGCTAGCCTGGGCCACATACTCCCCCTGATTCATGCCCTTCGCCAACACCTAGAGGCCAGTATCCGGGAAGAAGCCGATCTACTCCCAAAGAGCCGGGCCTTGGCAGACAAGCTGTTGACCGGCGTGGATACCTGCCTTAGCCCACTGAGGAAGGGAAAGATGTACCAGATGGCATGCCTGTGCGACCCTCACGTCAAGGGTTCCTTGGCGGGGAGCCCTGCTGACCTGAACTCCTGGAAGATGAAGCTATGCCGTCAAGTCCGCAGGGCTGCCTCAAATCAGGCGTTCCTGAGGGCGCACGGAAGCCAGAGCGATCCAGAAGAGGAATCCTCACAAGGATCCTCTTCCTCCTCTACTGCAGGAGGGTACACCCAGAGACCAGGTTCTGTACCAGCAGCCAACTACCTGGCCTCTGCCCTAGCCATGGCAGGCTCCTCCTCAATGGAGGCAAGGGAGGAAGAAGAACCGGACCCCGCTCTGACCATGGTGAAGGAGTACATGGCCGAGCCCCTCCAACCCCTCACCTTGGATCCACTCCACTACTAGGCCAGAAAGGCAGACCTCTGGCCCGCTCTTTCGACTCTGGCATTGGACCTCTTGTCCATCCCACCCACCAGTGTCCAGAGTGAGCGTGTCTGCTCCCACATGGGAGATGTCCTGAGGCCGCGGCACTCTCGACTGGACCCGGAGATGGTGGAAAGGTTGACTTTCATCCGCTTCAACCTTTCCATGTTGGGATTACCCCAACACTCCAAGACCTAGGTCCACAGTCGTTCCTCCACCAGTTCCTTCCAATCAGACCTCCCTTGCTCTAACATGCCCTACCAGAGCAACACTTATGCCTGCCAGCAATTATGCCTGCCTCCCAGCTAGGCTTCCTCCCTGCAAGCCTGACTTCCTGCAAGCCTGCCTGCGTGCCTACCTGCCTGCCTGCCTGCCTGCCTGCCTGCCTTCCTACATTCCCACTCAATTTGAAGGGTTCGATTATTGCCCAATTTTTCTAGCCCTTGCCTGGCTCCAAACCAGGGAGGACCACTCAAAGTGTCATTTGAAGGGAGTCTGATTCTGTAGGCCCATTTTCCCTAGCCCTTGCCTGGCTCCAAACCAGAGAGGACCACTCCAAGTGTCATTTGAAGGGAGTCTGATTCTGTAGGCCCAATTTTTCTAGCCCTTGCCTGGCTCCAAACCAGGGAGGACCAATAAATGTTTATAATTTTGGACCAGATAACACTGTTTGGGTTGCAGCTGTGCAACTTTCCCTAACCCTCCCGATCCCCATCAAACCAATGCCTGTATGCCTCCCATCCTAACATTCCGCACCAGCGCAACACAGTTATGCCTAGCTGTCTGCTCTGTCTGTATGACTGCCTCCCTGAATGCCTGCCTCCCTGAATGTTTCACCTGCCTGCCTGCCTTCCACCCTTGTCTGCCTGACTGCCTGTAATTCTGCTGCATGCATGGATCTAATAAGGGCTACATACTTAGCCCAGTTTTTATAGGGCTTCCCTGGTCTTTATAGCAGCCCAGGAAGATTTTTTTCTAGGGTCAGTGTAGGCCCAATATTTCCCCGTTGGCCATGGCTGGTCTGAGTGTAGTACAACCTAGTACCTGCCTTCCTCGATGCGTTCCTCCCTTCCCTGGGGTTTTGGAGCCACTCTGCTTACAAAGTGGTTGAGATGCACTTTACAACAACCTAACTCAAAGTCTGATTAGCAGTGGCCTAGCTCTCCTTACAGCATTAAAGAAATAGCCCTGTTCTCCAGCATCCACCCTGTCTCCTGGGTTGACGAAACTCGGTCTCCTGGGGTGTAAACTCACTCCTGCTTCTCACAGGCCGAAAACCCCTAGGACAAGGAGAGGAGAATTCTTCCTTGCACTCCACCCCCCCCCCCCTGCATGCATCCACTGTGTCTCCACTCTGGGCTGACGGAATGAATGGCCAAGGGAGGCAAACTTCATCAGGGACATCAACTACCTGAAACTAACCAGGGATTCACAGAAATCTTTCTTTTCTTTCAAGGTTGCATCTGGGTGCTACCAACAACGCAACCAACATCATTATTATTATAAAACCGCTCACAGGGAAGGCAACCTGGTCTCCGGGGTAGGCAAAACTGTAGCCTCTGAAGTAGGCGGGTGAAACAATCCCTCCCTTAAAGAACTAGCCCTGTTCTCCTGCATCCACTCTGTGTCCTGTGTTCTCCTGCATCCACTCTGTGTCCTGGGTTGATGAAACTCGGTCTCCTGGGGTGGAGAAACTCTGCCTCCCAAGGCAGAAACAATCCTCCCTTCTGGCACTTTGGCTTTGTGCCTTCCCTAGCCTGGGTGGGTACCCTGCAAGCCTGCCTTCCTACCTGCAAGCAAGACTTTCTGCTTCCCTGCCTGCCTGGCTGCCTGCCCACCCCTCTGCCTACCTGCCTGCCTGTCAGGCTCCCGGTACTCCACGGATTGGAGGAGTCCTTCCAGGTGCTTCTCCTTCAGCCTATCAGCGGCTCAGTGGTTCAAGTTAAGTCTCTGAGCCGATATGCGTCCTGTCGGCCAGTCTTCTTGACTTGCCGAGGCAGCAACCTCGGCTGCCCCCACCTCCAGTGCCTCTGGGCAGTAAAAGGCAGGAAATCACTCTAATAGGGACACCAACTATTTGGAATTTGGGGACTCTGTCCTCTGACATGGGGGGTGGGGAAAAGTCACTCCCGCCGGTTACAATCCAGGTTTGGAAATCCCTTGCTGTGGGATACTGATACGATACAGCTTGTCACCCCATGGTATCCGCTGCAGCAGCTTGCCCCTGTCGGATTTAGCAGCCTCAAGTAGTACTCTATCCTCTATTACCCTATCTATCCTATAGTACCCTAGTATCCTCCAAATTTCTATTTTTCTTTCTATTACCCTATTTCTATTTATCTTTCTATTTGTATTTCTATTTCCATTTCTATTTCTATTTCAAGTACCCTATCCTCTGTGAGGAGGATAGGAAAGTAATTCCCTGGCACTCTGGCTTTCCTGCATGGACTGTGTCTCCTCCTCTGGGTTGGTGGAACGGGTCTCATGGCTAGGAAAAACTGTGGCCTCCAAAGTAGGCGGCTGAAACAATCCCTCCCTCAAGTTCCCTGGCGCTCTGGCTTCATGGCTTTGCTGCGTGCGTGGACTCTGTCTCCACTGGGCAGGCAGATCTCTGGCCTAGTGGCCTCCAAAGTAGGTGGCTGAAACAATACCTCCCTCAAGTTCCCTGGCGCTCTGGCTTCGTGGCTTTCCAGCATGCGTGGACTGTGTTTCCACTGCGTTGGTGGAACTCTTGTCTCCTCCACTGGGTTGGCAGAACTCTGGCCTAGTGGCCTCCAAAGTAGGTGGCTGAAACAATCCCTCCCTCAAGTTCCCTGGCGCTCTGGCTTCATGGCTTTGCTGCGTGCGTGGACTGCGTCTCCACTGGGTTGGTGGAACGCTTGTCTCCTCCCCTGGGTTGTCAAAACTCTGGCCTAGTAGCCTCCAAAGTGGGTGGCTAAAACAATCCCTCCCTCAAATTCTCTGGCGCTCTGGCTCTGTGGCTTTCCAGCGTGGACTGTGTCTCCTCCACTGGGTAGGCAGAACTCTGGCCTTGTGGCCTCCAAAGTGGGT
>JAHTLZ010000379.1:12164044-12183624 GCA_023846285.1 Phrynocephalus versicolor | reverse complement strand
AGTGGGTGGCTGAAACAATCCCTCCCCAAACAAGAAAAATTGCCTGGTGCTCTGGCTGTGTGGCTTTCCTGCATGCGTGGACTGTGTCTGCACTGGGTTGGAGGAACTCTTGTCTCCTCCACTGGGTAGGCAAAACTCTGGCCTGTTGGCCTCCAAAGTAGGCATCTGAAACAATCCCTCCCTCAATTTCCCTGGTGCTCTGGCTTCATGGCTTTCCAGCATGGACTCTGTCTCCACTGGGTAGGCAGAACTCTGGCCTAGTGGCCTCCAAAGTAGGTCGCTGAAACAATCCCTCCCTCAAGTTCCCTGGCGCTCTGGCTTTGTGGCTTTGCTGCATGCGTGGACTGTGTCTCCACTGGGTTGATGGAACTCTTGTCTCCTCCACTGGGTTGGCAGAACTCTGGCCTTGTGGCCTCCAAAGTAGGTGGCTGAAACAATCCCTCCCTCAAGTTCCCTGGTGCTCTGGCTTCGAGGTTTGTTGCGTGTGTGGACTGTGTCTCCACTGGGTTGGTGGAACTCTTGTTTCCTCCACTGGGTTGGCAGAACTCTGGCCTAGTGGCCTCCAAAGTAGGCCGCTGAAACAATCCCTCCCCAACCAAGAAAAATTCCCTGGCACTCTGGCTTCATGGCTTTGCTGCGTGGACTGTCACGAATCAGGCTCAGCTGCCTGCACCCCAAACGTTCAAGGCAGCAGGTCTAACCCCACCACCCATCCTTCCTGCTCACTGAATGGCTGCCTTTGCCAATCAGTTCTTGAAAAACCAGTGGTCCCTTTGGCTAGCAGTCCCGGGGGGGTGTCCTTTTCTTCCCATGCGGTCCTTCTTGCAAGTCAGCCCCCAATGAAAACAGTTACAGGGTTAGGGTTAGGGTTAGGGTTAGGGTTAGGGTTAGGGTTAGGCCACTTCCGGCAACACAGCAGGAAAGCCGGATGGGATGGAGGGCAGCGGAGGGTCTCTGCCCTGGAGATGGGCCTGGAACTGCGCCACCTGGTCAAGGAGGGAGTGGGAGAAGGTCTGCTCCATGAGTGAACCAGGCTCCTCGGTCGTCGTGCTAGGGCCAAGAATCTGAGGCAAAGGACAAACCTGCCCAGGCAAAGGCTGGGCAGGGAGCTCGGCTGGGCCACACTGGTATGGCATTTCCAGGGTGTTCCCACCAGGCGCTCCCTCTGCTCTGTCCTGAATTTGATCCTTGGAGATTCTGCCAGTGAGCTCCTTGGGATACTCTAGCTGGTGATGATTCCCCAAGAGGTTGAGTGGCACTCATCCGGATGAGTGGGGGGGGGGGAAGCATCTGAATCTCTGACCACTAGTTGACCAGGGTGGCATTTGCTTGGCTTTACAAGGAGTGTCAATGGAGATGATTGGGAACATTGAGAGGAGAAGACCCTCATCCAGATTTGGGGGAGGAATGGAATACTGTGTCTCCTGCTGCCTCTGAGAGGTGGAGGGGAAATGGGATGGATAAAGGCTTCAAAACAAAACAAAACAAAAAGTATAACAGGCAGCCAGACCAAGTAGGGTGGCCGGTTCAGTCAGTGTTGACCAAGAGAAAAAAAGAATATTGAATTCTGCCCACTTTGTTTGCATTATTGCATAGGATGCAGTCTCTGGGAAGTCAAATCACGCTAAATCACGGTAGAAATGACAAACGATGAACGAAACGTCGAACCGAAAAATTTCCAAAAAAATTCGCGACAAACGGAAATGGAACGAAACGGACCGGTTCCGGCAAACGAAAAATCAAAACGTCATTTTTTTCTGGTTGTGCCCATCTCTAATTAGGAATATCATCATGACAGAGCTGTTCGGCAGTGGAATATGCTGCCATGGAGGGTGGTGGAGTCTCCTTCTTTGGAAGTTTCTAAGCAGAGGCTGGATGCCCATGTGTCGGGAGCACTGTGATGGGGGTTCCTGAATGGCAGGGGGTTGGACTACTAGATGGCCCTTGAGATCTCTTCTAACTCTATGATTCTATGTGAGGACAGCTTGGGCTGCAGTACAACAGTTTAACCCTCATGTGATAAGGGTCCTCAAGGATCAATCTGGGGCTCAGGCCTGAACCAAATTAAATGATATCTGGACCTTTGTGAACTGAATAGGATTTAGTCCAAAACACTGAGTGAACAAAAATGGGGGACTCAGCACAGCCCTACTTATTTCAGTGCTATATTCTACTAGTAAACAATTCCTACACGATTCTCACACTGCTGTAACACAATTTGTGGAAGTCTTGGTGGAAAGTTTCCAGAACTTAGCATAGGCATGCACTGTTGTGAGCTAAACTGTGTAACGAGGCATACTACAAATGGCTATGTCAACTTCTTAACTTGCAGCAGTTGCTTCTGAGGGTTACCTCTAAACTGATATGCTAGCCAGTGTAGCTAATAGGATTTGCCTCGATTTGCTCAGTTTCTGAATCTGTGTGGGGAATTTACTAATATGATTATTATGAAGCATTTATGAATTATAGTTTTGAAAAATAAGGATTCAGAAAAGCCTTACTACAGATTTTGCAGAATACTGGTTATTGAGGGAGAATTTCTACAGAGAGGCTTACCTGCAGCTTCACGGTTCTCTATTTTTATGGTGCCTGTAACTGGTTACTATGGTGCTTGTGTTTCTCTCCATGGATTTTTTACCGAGCCAATCTTCTAACACCTGGTTAGACTCATACTGTTCCAGCAAAAGAATAAAAGGATAAGAGACCTCCTCCTGATAAAGTCTCTAAGGGTAGAACTATTCATTTCACTACTTCAGAATGGATCAATCTGAGCTTAGAATTTGGTCCAGTGGAAACAAATAAAATTATGGAACATACAGATCTTGTATTATGTTTCCATGTGGAATTCCATTGTTTAAAATTAAGTTAGAATGAGATTCATGGACTGAAGTTTTAGAACTAGAAGTAACATCTTGTCATTTCATTAAAGACACCAATGTATGGAATTCAAAGCCAGAAGTTACCACAACAATGCCTGTGAAGATTCTCAGTCATCCAGGTGAGTTTATCTGGAAGTTGAGTCATGGCTACTGGACTTCTTTTTGAGAGATAGAAACATTTTGCTGTTCATCCAAACAGCTTCATCGGTCTGAATACAGGTAGTGCAAGTCCTCCATCTTATAGTCAGCGTTGACCTCTTACCCTGGTCTAAATTAGGCTCATAAGATGAACAATGGCCTGAATAAGCTCGTTAGGGAGACCTTTGGGTAGTGGGTGACATATAAGCTGTAAAAATAAAATAAATAAATAAATAAAATAGCATCCATAGCCTTAAGGTGAACAATGGCCTAAGGTGCTGAAACCTATCAAGAATGGGTCATTAGCTATGGCCTTGGTGGTGAAGGCTTTTTTATTTGTCTGGGTACTTTGGAAAACACAGCCTGATAAGTAGCAGATAGACTATGCTTGAGCCCACCACCTCTGTTGACGGAGGGGTTTTTAATGCTCACATGAATGGCTTCCCTTAATCCTCTCTCAAACCACCTCTCTTCTTTTTCTAATATGTGTACATCCTCATCTTTGAAAGAGTGCCCTTTGTCCTTCAAATGGAGGTGTACTGCTGATTCTGGTCCTGAGCTGTTGCCCCTCCTATGTTGGGCCATCCTTCTGTTTAATGGCTGTTTAGTTTCTCCAGTGTAGAGGTCTGAATACTCCTCACTTCATTGGACCGCATATACTATATTGCTCCTTTTATGGTTTGGTATCGGATCCTTTGGGTGGACAAACACACTAAGGCAGAGACTGTTTGGATGAACAGCAGAACGTTTCTATCTCTCAAAAAAGAAGTCCAGTAGCCATGACTCAACTTCCAGACAAGGAGAAGAATGTTTTGTATAACATGTTTTGTCTAAAAAATAGGCATAGAATATTTTGCGCAAAAATATTTTTGATTTAAAATATGAGGAGTTCTGTTGCTGCTGCTGTTGTTGTTGACACTTCTGCTGATAAAGGTGCTGCTGCTGATAGAACAGTGGAAAGTGTCACAGTGATCCAGAGGTCTTTTTGAAGAAGTAAGAGAACAATGGCAGATATTGCTTACATTCATGCCATTGCCGCAGTTTCTTTCAGGATGTCTTGGATAAAAAGTATTCCACGGTAACTGATTTCCCATGGTCTTTGGGGAATAGCTCTGTTTCCACTACCACCACTGACAAAAGCCAGGACTGGACATCAACATTTCTTTCCTGAGATGCATCCTTCTGTCTCATACACAAAATGGACCTGGCTGGTATTTGAATCTGTTCTCTGCTTTATCATGGGGATAGGATACCCAGTGCACCTGAAGAAAGCAAGTGGACTTGTGGGATGCAGAGCAGGCCAAAGAGTACCCAGTTCTCTCCTCTCATCATCTGGTGCTGATTAGAGATGGACACAAAACAAAACAAAACGTGACACGCTGTTTCATCATGTCTTAAGGTTACAAAATGTTTCATAACGTAGTAAAACGGCAGACAGCGGTTCATTATTGATTTCAACAGTAAAAAAAAATGATTTTTTTTTTTACTGTTGAAATAAAACCATTCATTCTCATTTGCTGCCCCTGCCTCCCAGGTATATTTTTTGACAGGTGGGGTTGTGTTGTGGAAAGGGGGGAAGCCCCCCTCCCTATAGCCTGACCTGTCAAAAAAACCCCAAACAAACAAAAGACAAAAACAAAAAAACAGCTGCGTGGAAACACCTTCTGAATTGCTTTGTTGCTCATTTTGTTTCATTACAGAAATCCTGTTAAAATTGGTTAGTAATAAAACAAAATGAAATGCAATCAGTAACAAAACAAAGCAAAATAAAACACAATTTTTCCCCGTTTCGCACCCATCTGTAGTGCTAATGTGTTACAAAAGGGGACATCTATCTCTTTTTTTCTCTATTTAGATTTAGCAAATACTGATACATTCTTATTTGAAACAAACTGAAATGCAATTCCGTTATTGGAGGAGCCCCATGGCACAGTGGTTAAATTCCTGAACTGCACCTAAAACTGCTCACGACCTAGGGTTCAATCCCAGGTTGCAGGCTCATGGTTGACTCAGCCTTCCATCCTTCCAAGGTCGGTAAAATGAGTATCCAGCTTGCTGGGGTGGTGGTGGTGGTAATGTGTGATTAAACTGTAAACTGCCCAGAGACTACTTGACATGGTATGGGGCAGTATATGAGCAGAACACTTTATTGGTAAGTCTAGCTGGCCCTGAAAACAACAGTTCCCTGTCAGTGTTTGAAATGCTAAAGGAAAAAGGGGGGGGGTGGTTGAATAGAGAAGCAGCTGTGCCTGCCACCACAGGATTGTATTTTTATTTTTATTTTCTTTATATACCTCCTTTATTTCAGTGAGCTCAGTGCAATGTACCTGGGTCTCCTCCTGTTTTATCCTCAGAGCAAACCCATGAGTTAGGTAAGGGGGAAAGTGTGTGTCTGGTTCTTCTTCAGAAAGCACTCTTGGGAATTCAAAATTATTACCCCACTGGTAATTAAAGACATGAATTGCCTTGTTTACAATGTGTAAATGTGGATCTTCAGTTTGAGTAGCTATTTCAGTTTAACCCTGCCTCAGGTGTGCACTCATGTGGACTAATGCAGTCAATGAACAAGGCAATCACTAGTAAGATCACTGGCCATTTCTGTAATCAAGGCTGTTATTTCCTCCTGCTCTCCTAATAATGGTAATTACTGCTATTATAGCTATGATATTCCAATTTACACATTACCCCTGTATATATAAGTGCTGTAAGGAGATAGAAGTAAGTGCAAATTATATGTTACTGCTGTGCAGAGGGCTTCCCAGACTTATTTCATTTAAACAATTGCATGTAGTATTCCTGCAAAGTAGCGTTCAAAACAGCTTGATATAAAACACTAAAACATACTAATGCTTCTAAGTCCAAATTCATGCACATAAATAATCAGTCAGCCACACAAGTAATCAGTCATGGGATTCTCCAGTTATTTGTCTCGATACCTAATTATGACCAGTTTCCTTAAACTAATGTAGAATAAGTGGCCTGCTAACCTTTTTCATTTCCAAGCTTCCTGCTAGAACCAATTTCAGGAGTAGTTTCTGCTCCCTAAAGATAAGCCACAGCAGGGTGGAAACATACATGGTCTTAAACATGAGAAATCACACAGTGAATACAGTAAGTGATACGAAAACTACAAAGTGAGCCATTGAGCTAGCCTTGGTGTAGTTCACAGTTCAGTTTTCAGCCGTAAGAAACAGGGCTGTTAAAGCAAGTGTCTGGCCCTGGCTTCAGAGGCAATCCCCTTGTACCCTTTGCCTCTTCATCCTGGCCTTGAGGTAGAACCAAAAACTTCAGGTAAGCAGGCAGATGACCTTACTGCAAAATGTCCGGGTTTCCTTCCCACTATCAGGTTGTTACCTGGTTTTGATGAGAATAAAGAAAACGTCACTTCTCATGGCTAGTCTGTCGGCCTTTCTTGAAGACGATTAAGTTATAAAAACAAAAGCAGAAAGTTGTGTGTGTGTGTGTGTGTGTGTGTGTGTGTGTTGGGCGGTATGTGTTAGTAAATATTAATGCTCAGCTTCCCTCACCCTCTGCTTGTTCAGAGCTATTTTTTGTGGAACTGGGAACTGAAGCTGTTTGGAAACATTGGAAGGTCTTCCCTCCCTCCCTCTTTCTTTCTTTCTTTCTTTCTTTCTTTCTTTCTTTCTTTCTTTCTTTCTTTCTTTCTTTCAAAACCCAAATTTCTAAAGCCTTTTATTTTCCATTCAGAGAATGCCTATTTTGATATCCCATTAATGTCTATTCCCTTTTTCTTGCAGGCGTAACCAACCGGCTAATCTGTAAATCCACCCTGAATAAACACCCCCTCATAATTATATGTTGAGGAGATTACTTCACTAATTGTACTTGGCTTCATTTGTTAGTCTGGCAATCATGCCTTGGCAATGGCATGTCATTTACTCATAAAGAAAGTGCCTGTTGCATTGTTAAACAATTGAATGACTATGTTCTAAAAGGTTTCCACCACAGGTCCTAGGCACAGAAGCAATGAAGATCCTCTTCCTAATCACTGATAGATTCACATTTAACGGCTGTCAGCCTCCTGTCCATTTCATTTTCATTGCTTATTTCTGAGAGGCCCTAGTCCCAGCGGGGTGGGAATACTTTCTTCATGCCTTTATAAGCAGTCCGCTAAGAAAGCTGAAAAGGGAAGTGTTTAACTATAGACATGTCTCAAATGTGTATGTCCTGTCCCATCCAAACATTTTCTCTTTGTTACTCTCTGCCCCCAATATTCTGTCACAATCCAGCAATTTGTCGTTTTCTGGGGGGAAGAATATTGGTTTAAATCTATTATTCTGTTTATAGTAGTTACAACAATATTGGTTCATGACAAAAGGATCCCCATTTTGGTCCTTGAGTCGTTCCCGCATGCATAATAGTTCATTGATCCTTCCCAAAGGATCTATCTATGATTACTGTTGATTCTTTTATGGTGTTTCAAT
This sequence comes from Phrynocephalus versicolor, assembly GCA_023846285.1. Taxonomy (NCBI): domain Eukaryota; kingdom Metazoa; phylum Chordata; class Lepidosauria; order Squamata; family Agamidae; genus Phrynocephalus; species Phrynocephalus versicolor. The sequence continues at coordinate 12,176,162 of JAHTLZ010000379.1, read as the reverse complement.
GAGACATCCTAGAAGAATCCTCAAGTAAGGAAGATTCAAGGAGGGAGGGATTCAAGGAGTTAAGGATTCAAGTTATTTTCCCTGGTGGCCTTTACAGTACCTGTCACAGAGTCCTCGAGTCCAATCTGAACAAAGGTATCTCCCCCCCCCCCCCGCACACCAAATCATAGGCTTCTATGCCCTCGCCAGAACATGTGTCAATATGAGATGTTGTTTTAGTTATAAATTAGCAATTACAGCTTGGGACTTCTCTATCTAATTAGCAATACATTTTTGCAGAATATTTTGTGTTTTGTGGTTCCAGACCGTTGCAGCAGTTTCTTAATAGTCTCCTGCTCTCAAAAGCATAAACTTTGTATGTGAAGTCAAATTCTGTATTCCATGTGCCTGTTATTAATAAATTTCTTGATTAATATGGTTAATAAGATATTTTCTAGCACTGCCACCCATTATGGCAGCTATTTTAATAGACAGATATAAAAAGTTCCCACTTCTGAATTATGTTCAGGTAGTTCTGCCTCCCCTGGGAAAAATATGAAATAAGTGTAGAACTGGAGAGCGAATCTACAGAGATATATACCCTAATGATTCCTTTTCCTCCTTTCATTCATATTTGTTCAGTACTGATGTGAGCTGGAATAGTGAGGGGTGGAGGGAGTGAAAGGTGACGGCATTGACCAGAGAAGCCACTAATAAAGTACCGGTAACTTCTCCCTCTGTCACAGATTCTGAATAATGAATAAAAAGAGTTTGATATTGCTAGTTCATTCACTGCCAGGGTGGGCAACATCTACAGGACTAAGGCTTTTTTAAAATCTTAGCAGCTTTAGGGCTGTACTCACAAAGGCAGGGGCTAAAGGGATAGGCGCATGTAACCCAAACGGGTAATTTCTGTGTTGTTTTAAATTTTGTTCATTGAAAAAAATGAGTTTAGCTTTTTGAAATTGGGTTTCTTAAATGTGCCCTCTTGTGCTCAAAACTTTTAATTAAAATAAAAATATGGAAAAAGTTCGGACTGTGGTGGTTTTTAACTAAAGACAAAATTATCCCTAGCAAATTCAAGCGGGTTTCCCTTTTGCCACAGGCCCCTGCTCGTTTTGTGAAATGTTGAATCCCAACAAGTGCTGGGAAGGGACAAAATGGGCTTTGGGTCACTTTTCTTACTCCTGATTAGAGATGGGCATGAACAGGACATGTGGCAACTTGTTGCCATTTGTAATTTGTCAGTGTTGAGGAATCAAAAAGCACAACTGTATGATATTTTGAAAATGGCTTCCCTGCAAACCGGAAATGACTTCTGGTTTGCAGAAAATCATTTCTGAGGACTCTGAGGGCCTTTCTAGGCCTGCCGGAGGCCTCAGAAATGATTTTTGGCAATCTGGAAGTGACTTCCAGTTTAATGGAAATGATTTCCGCTTCGCAGGGAGGCCCTTTTGGTAAGTAAGGACAATTTGCTTGAGCTGGGTAAGGAAAAGCTTAGGTTTTAGGAAAAGCTTACACTACTTGTACCAAATTATCTAGACCCCTTTCCATCAAGTTTCAGGCCCAGATATAGGACAGAAACTGCATTGGTCACACTTATGGATGATCTCTGGTGGGAGTGGGATGGTGGAAGTGCATCCATGTTTTCTCTTCTTGACCTTTCACTGGATTTTGATACCATTGACCATGGTATCCTTTTGGGACAGCTGAGGGAGTTGGGAGTGGGTGGTGTAGTTCTGTGCTGTTTCACTTCTTTCCGCCAGGATCAAGACCAGTCACCACTGATATAAATGGTAAGCTTGCACCACAATTAGGTTATTATAAAACATTTCTTCTTTTGTCAAGGAGAAATCCTGATTTGCTTTAGCATAGCTGTTACTTTCATAATTATTATCATATGTTAAGATATGTATCTCTTGATCCATTTATCAATAATTATAATAACAGAAGTGTAGAATTGGAATGGATCCCAGGGGTCATCTAGCCCCCCTGCCAATTCAGAAAAAAAAATTGTATCTAATACATCCGTGTCAGATGGCCCTCAAATTGTTGCTTTAAAAAAATCTATCACTTTATAAAATAAGTTGTTTCATTACCAGACAGTATTTGGCATCAAGGTATTCTTGATAATGTTTACTGAAAAATGCTTTTTCTAGTCATTTTAATTCATTACTTAGGGCTTACCATTACTTCGGGCTTACCATTGGGGGGATGTTGGGGGCAGGGAGAGACCAAAGAGTCCATCAAGTAGTTTTTTCCTCCAGGCTAAATGCATACAGTTTCCCCCTCTGTTTCCCACAGAGTTAGGATTTCAGCGCTTTGAATGAATCTTTATTTACGGTTATTAACCAAGTCAAGAAATACCAAAATATCAATTTGCCATAATAAAACGATTTGCCAGAATAAAACATTGAATTTGCCAGAATATAACATTTTAAAAAACATTTTTAAAACACTGTAAAACTTTTGATAAAAGCCACTAAATACAAACAGGACTGTTATAAAAATAGTCAATATCAGAAGGGTAGATAATATAATATATCGAAGATCAAGCCAACATCAAACCCCAAAGTGGAGACCACACTCCATATGGTGATCAAGAGCTAGAATTACTGGCAGTCATAAGCCTACTGCAGCAGTGCAAAATCTGGCGACACAATTTGAAATCGGCAGGGACCTGTCAGAGAGAAGTAACTTTGCATAGAATTTGGCAGGTCTCCCAGGAAATTTGTTGATAACAGGTTGAATAAGTTCCTTACGTAAGTCACGGTAGAAGGAACAATAAAGGACATGGGTGACTGTTTCTACTTGGTTCATTTCGCATGGGCACAAACAATTTGAGAGGGGAATATTTTGAAATTTCCCATCCAAAAGCTTGGAAGGGAGCGCATTCAATCTGGCTAAAGTAAAAGCTCTTGTAATATTTGGAGGCATTAAACCAGTCAGGTATGGGGATATAGTAATTTTTTTGTAAGAGACTAGACTGTGATTACCCAGAAGGCTCATATGATCTTGGAATTGTATATCCCAAATCCTTTGTCTAACTGCAGCTTTGGCATTAGCATAGCCCATCGCTTTTAAGATGCAGTTAGAGAAGCCAATTTGCTGTATTTCTTTGGCTACAAACTGTTTCCATTTGGACTGGAAAGAATCAATTAGAACCAAGGGGGCCAACCCTTCTGTAAAGAATGTGAGTTTTAGCCAATAGTTAATCATAAGGGCTTTGACCCGTGCTCTTATGGACACTAGACTGGCCTCCAAATGAAGGGCTACATTTGATGTACATGGAGGTACAGCCAGAATTGATCTCAGAAATTTAGTCGGTACTACTTCCAAGGAATGTAAGTTTGTACCTGCAAAAATTTGGGAACCATACAACATTTGGGAAATAACCTTGCCCTTGAAAACCTGGATAGCAGAAGATACTTGTCGCCCTCCTTTAGAATAGAAGAATCTGGTTATTGCTGCAGCACTCTTCTGGGCATTCAATGATGCATGTTTTAGTTGAGCGACCCAGGAGCCTTTCAGCGCTTTGGGCACATTATAGTTTGTTGATATCTATTTTAAATTGTGGTCTACTCCAGGGTAGATTTGACCAAAGTGGAATAGAGTGGTATTATGACTTCCCCTGACCCTCTTATTATGTTGATGTGGTTTAGAACTGTGTTGGTGTTTTTGTTGGTTTTGTTGTTGTTCTCATCCACCTCATTACATCATTTACTCACAGACAGTGACTAAAGCTTTTCTCCTTTCTAAACGTAGAACCTTACATTTGTGGGAATAGGGTTTGTTTGTCCTGGATGTCTTGAGTTCTGGTTCTTTTTTCTTTTTTCTTGTCAAATATGAACTTCCCATCTCACTTTGGTGTTGTGTCCAGATTTGATTGGCATTCCATCTATGCCTTCATCTGAATTATTTATAAAGATATTGACCAACAATGGGCATAAGTTAGAAGCCAGTGGCATCTCGTCTGGGTACAATGGCCCCCTCCCTATGCTGGGGGGTGTTTCCCTCCAGCCTACAGACAGGGTCAGGAATCTGGGTGTGGTCCTGGATTCTGCCCTCTCCCTGGAAGCCCAGGTGATGGCCGTCTCCAGGGCCACTTTTCTCCATCTCCGCAGGATCGCCCAGATCTGCCAGTACCTTGATGAGTCCTCCTTGAGGACAGTTGTGCAGGCCCTGGTGATCTCAAGGATCGACTATTGCAATGCCCTCTACGTGGGGTTGCCCTTGACCCTGGTCCGGAGGTTACAGAGGGTGCAAAATGTGGCGGATAGGCTGGTAGTGGGTGCCCGCAGATACGAGCACATCACCCCAGTCCTGGCTCGCCTGCATTGGCTCCCCGTTGTCTTCCGGATCAGGTTCAAGGTCTTGGTTTTGATTTTCAAAGCCCTCCACGGCTTGGGACCAGAGTACTTGGTGGAGCGTATCTCCCAAAGGACAACTGGGTCCAGACCCACGAGACTGGCGCAGGCACGCTCACTGAGGGTGGCCACACCCAGAGAGGCGCAGAAATTGCGTACGCGAGACCGCACCTTCTCTGTGGTGGGCCCCTCACTCTAGAATCATCTCCCCAGTGAGCTGCACCTGTTGGAGTCCCTGCCTGCCTTCAAGAAGGCCTTTAAGACCTTCTTTTTTAGAGAGGCCTTTGGCAACCTTGTTAGCTAGTTGTTTTGGGTGTTTTTTTTCCCCCTTCCTCGCCCGGGCCTGCCGCCATCTTGCTTCTCTGTTGTCCGGTGCTTTACTTTTGTTTTTACTGTTGTTAGCCGCCCAGAGTTCCCTCTGGGAAGATGGGCGGGATACAAGCTTAACAAATAAATAATAAATAAATAAATAAATAAATCCCACTGGTCAGTCCTTTGCAGGGTAATGAGGCAAAAATTGTGAATACTCTTTCAGTATGTTTCCTGAAACAGCAAAAATCCAAGTAGTAGCATTTAGAGACGGGCACGAAATTAACAATTTCATTATGCAACGAAACGACAAATGAATTTTGTCTCCAAAATGAAATGAAACGAACAGAAACACTGGAAATGTTGTCGTGCATTTCGTTTTCGTTACGGCAATACAGTTGAATTGCTTTAAAAATCACAAAAATCACAAAAAAATGAAATAAATGGTAATGAAATGGTAACAAAATGAACGAAAACGAAAATGAATTTTTGCAAAAATTCACGAAAAACGGAAATGAACCAAAACAGACCCCCTAAACGACAAACGACAAACGAAACACCATTTTTTTTTATTTGTGCCCATCTCTAGTAGCATTATCTAGCCTATAATTTAGCACTACAGCTTGGACACAAGAATATAATGGGGTACCTTGCTGGAACCTTTCCAACCTATAGACACATTGCATCTACAATTTTTTGTCATGTTTACCCTGCTGGGATATATAAGCAACCACTAAGGAGTACTGTACCTTTTCCCCTCAACATAGCAATCTCTAGATCAGTGGATAGATAGAATAAAGTGACTGAAAGGTTTATAAGTAGCTCTTCTAAGCCTCTATTTATTGTTTAGTGAAAGAATTATGGACTGTGTGTTGAGCAGATCTTTCAGCTGTCATCCTTTCTGTGTACTTTATTTCCATCCTGTCCTGCTTGTGCATTATCTTGCCAGTGATTAGATGATTTAACTCATGCACATCGTCTACTCTCTCTGACTCCAAATCTGTGTCTGTTTCTATTAGGTCCTGCTTCTTTCGACTCACTTTCTTGACAATTTCCCCGTAACCAGTGACCTCCTAGAACACTAATTCCATTGAAACCTTAATAAGAAACTATCATGGGTTACAACAGCCCATTAGGCTGACTTCAAAGTCACAATTCATGTTTTATTCATGGTCCATCTTTTTGCCATCCTTTCAGAAAGTCAGGTTTAGTAGTTAAAGTTGTGTATATTTTTCTGCTGCTCCTGATTTGTGTTCACATTTGTTGGCTGTAATGTGTGCAGCTGTTTCAAATTAAGCCATGACCTGGAATCAGCTTTGCAAATACAGCCAGAAAAAAATTGTCCAAAATGAACGGCTGATGCTTCTGTGTGTCTTATACCTCACAGGGGTTAGCTGAATGCAGACATAAGATCAAAAGTTCAAATGTATTATTAATAGTCAATATGTGTTGTGATGTGTGAAGCATTGTACAATTACAGCTCGATATATATTTTACACTCGTAGCTCCACAAACTGAGTATCTTTTAAAGTAGAACCTTCCACCTCTTATGTCAGTGTTGGTGAACCTATGGCATGGGTGCCAAAGGTGGCACTCGGAGCTCTTTCTGTGGGCACCTGACATCGCCGCTTCACAGCCACCTATATTCAGGTTAAATTGCTATATTCGCACTTTGCAAAAAAATTAATAATAGTGAGTTATGAATTGCAGTTTAGGCACTCAATCTCTAAAAGGTTCGCCATCACTGTCTAATGCTGATATGTGTGTGTTGGTTTAGTTTTCTCAAGGATGATCTAGTAGCTGGCCAGGGCCATTTAATCTTCCTAAGGCCAATTGGAAGAGCCAATGTCATATAGAAGATGGAATGTTGGTCTAGGAGTCAGGAAACATTGATTGAATTTCCCATTGAGTCATGGAAACTCATTGGGTAAGGTAGTGATATTAAATCATTCCTTGAGCATTCCTTATACCTCAGAAACTTACTGAGTTGCTGTAAGTTAGAAGCAACTTGATGCACCTAACAAGAATCGTAGAAGAGTGAAGTGGTTGGGGGGGATATAAAGCTATCAAGTTTGAGTTCTCAGCCTAGCAGGTGCTAACAGTCACTGCAGTGTCTCTCAGAGCTTGTGAACATGAGTTTATGAAGAAGAAGAAAAAGAGAGATTTGGTGGAGGAGTTTGAAGGAAGCACTAGGAGTACTGTGCCATTGCTCATTCTGAATAAAAAGAAGCTGCTGAAATGACATGGAACATCTGTGCCACATTTGTTTTCCTGCTCCAGGATTCAGAAAGCTACAACAACTGCATCGAGTACAAGCCAGTTGCCCTCTTACATGAGAAGACAGAAGATATGAGCCCCACCAAATCAAACTTTGGGTCATTGGGAAAGATGAAACAATTTTGCATTGAGTAGTGCAGAGGCTTCTGAAAAAGCAAAAATGGCAGATGCCTCTAAGGAGATGGTGGAATGTCAGGTGCAACAGGCAAGGAATTGAAAAAAGTGACGCAGAAAAGGCAGCTTATCAAGAACTTTGTTCTGTCTTTAGAGCTGTACAATTAGTGTAAAACTCTTGCCATTTACAATGCTTTTAAGCCACTGGAAACAAGGACCCACGCTCATAGTCTTCACAGAGCATGGAGGTAGCTGTGCAGGATTCTGTGGATTGACAGAGATAAGGAAATGAGGAGATAAGAAGGTCAATACATGTGGCCAATCAATCGGAGGCCAGACTCTTTGGGATGGGAAATCTTACTGCCCTATAGAAGGCACCTTCTGAAGAACTACAACTCCCAAGAAGCACCATATAAGCTTTTAAAGAAAATAACTACAGAAAGCAAAGTCTAGAGCAGGTATTTCCAAACTTGGGCCCTCCTGATGTTTTGGACCACAAATCCCAAATTTCTAAACTTAGATTGCCAATGACAAAGAACTGTGGGAGTTGTGGTCCAAAACATCTAGATGGCCGAAATTTGGACATGCCTAGTCTAGAGCATCTGATGGTCATAGTGTGTCAGTAGTAGCAGTGACTATTCTAAATATGCAGGTCTGGATATTTTTGTCTGTAGGTTGTAACTCTAAGAAATCTGCTTGAGGGATTCAGAAAAAAAATTTAGAGGGAGGGGATTGCAATTTCAAGACACACCTCTAGTTTGGAGCAGCTAGTTTAAAAAACACAATTATGCCAACTCTAAATTTTTACACAAACATGAAGGAATTTGTGGTGAGGAAATTAGTCGTGTGCAAAAAAACATCATGCCTCGCAATGCTGGTAATCTATGTTATATAATTATTTCTCACCAGTGGGAAGATTGTTGCAGCCCCTTGTCCTCTTGCGAAGAAGAGGCATGGGATGATTTATATGGAAATATGGATGTGTGGTTTAAGTGAAACCTAGTACTATGAGGAAGATGATTAAAATGAATAATTAAGGGATAAAGCCGATTCAAAAGGCATAGACTACATTGGAAAAGAGAAGTAGCATTGTATGTAAAGAATGTGATCTGAGGAGAGACATGACAGGGAACAAGCCCACAACTAGGATCTGTGTCACACAAGGTAAACATGGATTCTGTGCTCCCTCAGCAGAGTGGGGTGGTGGTGGTTGAATAATACGAATTATAAACTCCATTTTATCATGCCCCCCCCAGCACCTAGGGCACATGTCCTGCCTGTTCCACCAGTTGATGTCCTTACAGGAACATGAGAGGTGGTTTAAGAACATATGAATAAAAGATAAGAGAGGGGTAAATGTGACAGTCTTTTAGAGAATCTTCTGTAAACCTACAGTCTATACTGAAGATTTGGATTATGCCTTTCTTTACAAGACTGCCAAGCATATGAAAAGGATAGATATACTGTAGTGGTAGGACTGTCCAACTACTCTGATATCAAAGAATATAAGGTCTAATAGATTCATCAATTAGTGAAAATTTCATTTTCCAGAAGGTTAAGACAATGACAGTGTCCCTAGTCATGTTTGGCTTGTTTCTCCAACAGGTGGAACAGGACGAAGTAATGAAAACCTTGACTAGATGTGACTATGTCTTCCTTGGGTTTGTCTATGGCAGTGGTGGTGAACCTTCGGCACTCCAGGTGTTTTAGACTATAATTCCCACAGTCCTTTGTCACTGGCAGCACAGGCTTGGAATTCTGGGAGTTGTGGTCCAAAACATCTGGAGTGCCGAAGGTTTGCCACAACTGGTCTATGAGAAAGATAACGTACAGTGCCTTAAGAAAGCTTTTTAGCAAGTTTTGAGATCACATAGTCAGAAATCCTTGACTTGTCATCGAAGCAGGCAGGCAGTAGTTCTGGACAGGTATGAAAATACCAGACAAACACACAACATTGGAAGTAAAACAGGTCACAGGTTTATTAAAAAGAGCTGCAGTACTATTTGCAACTAGGATGGAGGACAGACGTACATCAGCTGACCCATCTGCTAATTGATGTTTTAACCAAAGTGACCAGTAAATAGGGTTAACCGCTGGGACATTTGTCTCTTCTGGTACTGGAGTGGAGAGTTTACAATCTCTCAGGTAAGCCCCACAATGATTTTTCACTGTATCCCCTTAAAAGGGATCACCAGGAAGAGTCAAGCCTTTGTCTGACCTTACTGCCATCTGACCTGATCTATCCTCATGGTTCAAACCGCCTCCAACAAAGTTGTGACAGAGAAACCAGCAACCCTTCTTACATGCTAATCCAAACCAGCAATAAACAAAGGACGGACATTCAGGAAACCATTCGTCTTTTAAAACCCAGATGTGAATTAGATTTGTCTGTCTGTATGAGAAAAACCTACCTAGCAGCCAACTTGATGGGACAGAGATGGCCCCATGATACACTCCTGAAAAGGAGAGTTGACAGACTCCAAAATGGTGGCCATCATGCCATGCTTACCTCATGGAAGATTAGAAGTAAGTAGCGGGCATTTTAGAGAAGGTGGGGAGGACTAACACTTAGAATGAGTTCAGAACCTTTTCAAAATTAAAAAAGAGATTTAATAATTAAAAAGGGTTTTATTCTGTTTTGGGATTGTAATTGAGTTTTTTTCAGGGGGGGTTGCCTTTTTGTTATAAATGATTTTCACAGGGCCAAATGAACTGCACTGAAGGGTATGAAAGGGCCTTGCAGAAACTATCACAGCGTCTACACCTGTAATCTTGGAGAACAGATGAAGTCATTGCAGACTGGAGGTCTGTAAACATTCTTCCAGTCTCTAAGAGGGGAAGGAAGAGGGCTCAGGCAACTCCTGACTTGTCAAGCTGACAGCAGTATGAAAAAAATAATGGAACAGATCATTAGACAGTATATAAGTGTGCAGTTAGGGGAAACATGACTATTATTACTAAAAGCCATCATAAATTTAACCCCCCTAAAAAGAGTCTCACCAAACTATTTTTATCTCCTTCTCCTCCTCTTTGATAGAATTATGAGCTTGGTAGGAGAATGCTACGAAAGCATTGCATCTTAATTTTAGTAAAGCTTTTGACAAGGTCCTCAGGATATTCTTGTACGCAAGATGGTTAATATTTACGCTAGAAGATTCTACAATTAGGTGATTTGTAGTTGGCTGACAGAGCATGACTGCACTTAGTTCAAGTGCAGTATACTGTATTTCTGATTGCAACTAAGTTAACAGAAACAAACGTATTTAAAAGAAGTCCCAGTGTCAAAGACCCATGGAGCACTATCATTCCTACCACATGTTTCTCCATTACTTTTCTATGTTGCTTCTTTTTGGTCTTTTGGGAGCTTGCTGACAATTTAATGAAATTAAAGCACAGCTTTCTCTTTCAGTTAGCAATTAAATTTCAACTAAGTCTCAAAGTATATCTTAAGATGTTGTGGTGCAAGAGAAACTGAAAGAGAGGAATGTAATGCTAGAAGTACAACAAAGCATGAAATATAGTGAGTGAAGTGTTGATGGGAAGGAATCTAGACAGATTGTTTAAACTGCAAATCATATTCTGCAGCTTCTAATAGGCTATAGTATGAAACCTGGAAGAACAACAGAAGAAATGAGGAGGAAAGATTTAATAAACCTATGTATTTACAGCAGATAGATTAGGAATATGAACTAGCAGGGAGAAGAACAGAAAGACCTATTAATTGGGAAGTAAATGAGATTCATTAGTAAAAGTGCTTAGTACTAATCTGTAGTGTGTGTTAGATAGAATATATATAATGGTAATGGGACGTGTATTCTCCAGAACAGAGTTTTAATTGGTTGTTGTCATGAGAAATACTTGGATGAGTGTTGGCTAGAACTTAGTGCTGAGCCTACAAAAACTAGTTCTTACTAATTATGCAGAACTGTGGAGTTGTCTTGCATATCCTGAGTGTATAATACAACTTTTGTATATTAGATGATTTCCCAAGAGTACCAAATTTAAAGAAAGACAGAAATTGTGATGAAACCTTAAAAGGCTAGCTACTATATTTTAATGTGAGCTTTTGTGGGCAAGTCCACTTCCTCAGAGTTTTAAGGACTTTGTCTACATGGAATATCTGTCTGTTGATGGATTTAGAGCTTTAGCTGTGGTTACCTTTAAAGATTCTGACATTACAAGACTCATCAACAAAGCTAAGGAGTTATTCCTTGGCTTGGTTATAGTATGATATTTTTTAAAACCAGGATCAGTTAAGTTCTATTTATTGTTCTTAGACCAATCATGCAACAAAAATAAACCTTTGCAAGTTTCCAAATTTCCAAATGCTTCTTAAGAACCATTTACATTAAATGACAATACTGTGTCTAGTTACTGTGGAGTTTCCGGGACCTGAGTATCTTTGTACAGAATCAGACTACTAAATAAGTGATTTTGGTAAGTGGTCTATATATAAAAAAACTAAGAAGCTCAATTTGCTTTTTTCTGGGGATTTTTTTATATCAGTGGAGTGATGATCTCCTTAGAACAGGGGTGTCCAAACTTTTTGCAAGGAGGACCAGATTTGGTGAGGTGAAAATGTGTGGGGGCCAACCATTCAGCCTGTAGGGGGGAGAAAGGGTGTGTTCCTTGTGCATCTGCAACAGTTGCAAATGCTCTGGTTTCAAAGTGCCCAAAGGCCCAGCGGCTGATGCACAGCCCGGGAATCCTCCCCCACACACCCAAGACACACCACTTCTCACATATGCTGCCCTCCTTTTCAGGGAGGTGGGGAAGACACTGCAGCAATGGAGCCAGGCGCGGGTAGGCAGGGTGGGTGGGGATGGACAGAAGCATGGAGGACAGGCAAACCATAAAACTGCAAGCTGAAATCTCTAGCCAGCATGGGGAAGGGCTGGCCAGCGGGGATGAGTGACAGGGTGATCCAGCAGGGAGAAGAGGCTGAGGGCCACTCAAAATTTTAAATTGGGCCGCATTTGGCCCCCGGGCCAGACTTTGGACATGCCTGCCTTAGAACATCTATTGACTAGTTTTGACCTCCCTTAAGGGGCAGGTACAATGCGTTTCAGCAA
>JAHTLZ010000379.1:12139044-12159044 GCA_023846285.1 Phrynocephalus versicolor | reverse complement strand
TCAACTTTCCCTGCAGGAAACATTTCTGTCTGTCCTTATAAAGCAAATGGTTTCCCTAAAATTAGAATCCCATTAACTTTTTAAAAATGGTATGAAATAATAGCTGGAGTTAGTGTGATGCCTGGAGCATAAAATCCAAATTGTGATACATATGTAGTAATAAACTTGGTGCTAATTCTGTGCTATTTATTATTCTTATCGAATGGGTAATCTGAGGCGAGTACCCTCACCCAGAGAAATGGGAGAGATACTTAGCAAAGAACAATAAAAGGTGAGGAGGAAATAGTAAGTTAAAATGGATACTTTATTATTTAGCATGTGTGCATTTACACTGACACTGTAGAATAAAATAAACAGCATAGAAATGTGGTTGAATGGCTTTTCCTTGAAAATTTCTTGGATGAAAATCAAAATCAATTCAAATTAGTGGTTTGACATTGAATGTTTTCCTGAGAAAATAATGTAATGTAACAAGTTAGAAATAACTCTGCATTCTAGCACCCAAGTTGATCTGTGATTAAATAACCTTATTCCTTTTATGTTTAAAGGACCTGTTTTCAATAGCAAAATGAAAAGCCAGGAAAGCACTTTTACACTACCTTAGATTATGGCACACTGTAAAACAACATGCTAAATAATTCCCAACAGGGTCATCTGGTCAAATTTTATATTGCATTTATATGTTATTTTGTATTTTAAACATTAATGAAAAATTAAATTATAGTAGTGTTGCTGCTGACCTTTTTGAAATTACTTACTCATAAATCTGAAGACAATTCACAGTGCTTCCCAGGTTTGTGTTTTAAAAAAATGTCCATAAATTAATGATATCCACCCTTGAGTCATTTTTATAAAAGCCTGAAAGTTTAGGTTTTCTGCTGAGGAGACAGAGAAGTTCTCATAATTTATTTGAGATGCTCATGGGCTTAACAGTTTAGTTTGAGGAATGTAAAAACTGGCAGCCCTTTGCACTGTAAAGTATTATTTTCCAGCCCAAAGTGGGGAATATTCACTACAAGTATACATTTTGGAAGGTGACTCTATCTCAAATGCTTCCCTTGGTTCTGTATTTATTGTTTTGCAATAGTTTCCATTTCAGTGCTGCTCAGATGAGAAATCGAGTAGTGACTTCTCCTATTGACTTTCCACGTTCCTGGTTTGAAAATGTGGCTGCATTCTTTCATCAATGACAGAACAGCCTATATATGCTGGCAATCCGATCCTGGCCAAACTGCTTATATTATTGAGAATACACACTGCAGCATTTTAGTTGGCAATGGGTAGGGGGTGGGGGTTTAATGTCATGAAATGGGTACCAATCAAACCAACACAGCTCATTTCCTAGTCTGCGAATGCAATTATAATACTATACCACACATAGATAAATATGGCCCATACATAAATACTCCCCTTAGCAATTCAGTGAAGTTGTTCTACATAGTAGTAGTAGTAGTAGTAGTAGTAGTAGTAGTAGTAGTAGTAGTAGTAGTAGTAGTAGTAGTAGTAGTAGTAACAACAATAACAATAACAACTGCAGGGCTGGAATGGGAAAGGACATTATGGATTAGAGATCGGCACAAAACGAAAAACAAAATGTCTTTTTGTCATTTTGTTATGGAATGAAATGGTAGAATGCATTGTGTTATAAACAAAACAAGATGCCATGTTGTTCCTCTAGGAGTAGAATGATTCATCCTAGAGGATATGGCAGGGGAGCTTCCTCAAGCTCTTCCCTATAAGGCCCTCAAAATTTGGAAAGTTTGGGGGTCAGTGGGCTGATATTAAACTCCAAAGGGGTGCCCCAAGGAAAAAAACACATCATTCTAATTGAATTGGGAAACCGTAGTAGCCCCTCCCCCATGGGTGAGCAATTAGTGGCTTAGTTTCCGAATCCTGATTCAATTAGAATTATTTTTTCCTAAGGGCACATCATTTGGAGCTTAGCTTAACTCAGCTCCCTAATTCCAAAACCTCTCCAAATTTAGGGGGCTTACAGGGAATAGTCTAAACTTGCTTCACAGCAATTATGGTGCCAAAACATGCCTGCAATCACTATTTTGGAGTATATATATAGGGATCACAGAGATGCTTCGGCACAAAAATCACAAAGCAAAATGAAACAAAACACTATATTTGTTTTGTGCCCATCTCTACTATGGATCATTGAGTATTGTCCCTCTCAGTAGTGAATCAAACTCTCAACCTTTGGCTTGCAACCAGTAGCCAAAACCACTTATGTAATTTTGATTATATTAACAAAGAAACCATCTGCAGGAACATCAGAACAGGTCATGCAGTCCTTGATTATAGGAATCTGGACCAGCTTCCTTCTCTGCTTCCTACAAACATCCACCCCTTGCCTCCATATGAGGCAGGCAGGCAGGCAGAAATACTAAGCAGAGTTCTCAGCCCAAGGACATATTATGAACAGTGACACCATATTATTAGAGATGGGCACGAAATGAACTTTTAGTTCATTTCATTATTTGTTATTCATTTCATTAGCTAATGAAACAAATAATGAACCTACCCATCAAAGAAAAACAAAATGAAATGAAATGGAAATTTCTGTTTTGTTCACTTCATTTTTCGTTAACCCCCACCCCCACCACCACCACCTTATCCTTGCCACAGTCCTCCTGGCCCTGGAACTTGGCGGGCAAGATAGTCCTGTAGGAAGGTAGTCCTGCCTGGGGACTTAAAAAAGAAAAGAAAAAAGAGCACCGACCTGGCCCCAGGGGCTGCGTGGTTGGCACTCTAAAATAAATTTTAAAAATTAAAAATATAAAAAAAGCACTGACCCGCCCCAAGAGCTGCATGGTCAGTGCTTTAAAAAAATTAAAAAAGGAGTGCCAACCCAGAACCAGGAGCATGCAGTCAGTGCTCTAAAACAAATATAATTTTAAAAAAGAGCACCAACCTGGCCACTGGGGCTGTGTGAGGCACTGGCCCCAAGCCAATGCCTCAAAAAGCCCCTGCTGCCGCTGCGGGAAGAATCGCCACTGCCGCCGGTAAGTCGGACCCAAACCAGTTCGCCTCAGTTCAGGTTCATATGAATTTTTTAAAAACTTCGTATGAACCCGAACCAAACTGAACCAAGGGTGGGCCCGAAAGAGAAGAACCCAAACCATGGGTTTTGGTTTTGTGCCAACCTCTACATATTATTAACACCACTCAAACAGTGTGGTCCCAAAATTCTCCATGACACATCTACCCCTGGACAAGATGCATCAGCTGTCATGGGAGTACTGACTTTAAGGAGCTTTCAGCCGCACGCTTTCTTGGATTCTGACATTTGTCCTATGCTGGCTGCTGATACCAGGTCTGAAAGTGGCATTCACAAGGTTATGTGAAAAACAGTGACGTCCCCCAAAGAGTATTTTGAGAAATAAAATATCAACACAGATGTTGTTAAGTGTTGTTTGAACATGTAAATAATATACAACCCAGCTGTATCAGTAAGTTCCCTAGAGGCACAGGTGTGCTATTGTACCAAGCATCTTAGCAATGAGAAATCTAATATTTGCTTGCTGGGATGAGAGGTACATGGGAGCCCAGCCCTGAGTGAAGCCCACTAGGTTTTTAGGATTGGATGGTGGAATGATTGGGAGGCTCCCCCAATTTTTCTGGCTGGGTCTTGGAACTCAACCATTTGGGCACAAGAAAGGGGTAAGAGATACCCCTAGTACCTGCCCCAGGGATCAGCACCATGTTTAGGTCTCCTGCAAAATGAGGGAGGTTGAAAGTAAAATTTAATAAAGTGTGGCCCTAGTTATCCCCATCACCTGTATCAGTCACTTTATTCTGGGAGTGGGAGGGCAAATGATTGTTTGAATGTGGAAATAATATGCAATCCAGCATGCATACTGTATGTGTGTATGAAAAATAATGATATCTATTATTTGCATAAGAGAACATGTGCATTGAATAAAATTGTGCCTAATGTCAGCCAATAGGTGCTTAGAGAATTAATTGTCAGATATAAGAAAAAGTGTCAGTCAGTAGGAGACTGGTCTGCTGATAAGTTAGTTTGCAGTGAAGACTGCTGCTAGGTTGCTTGCTGTTAATAGTTAATAAGGAAGATGTTAGGAAACTGTTGATAAGGCCTGTCAAGCACAAATCAAATCTATACCAAGTCAAATATTCAACTGTGTGAGCTTTTTCTTCAGCGTATTTTTAAGTAAATGCTCTTAAAGTTTACTATGACTGCATGCTTATTATTTTATCTGCTGGCACAGATAGATGTATGTCAAGGGAGAATAAAGTTCATAATCCCTATTTTAAATTTTTATGCTTTGTCTGTTGTGTGCAAACTCACAAAAATTCAATAACTGTGAACAGTACAGATTTTTTTTCAGAGGTGGACCAGACCACTTTGCTGTTTGGGGCAAAGGACAATATACCTCCTTTTCATTCCAAGAGTGAAACCTGAACAGAATTTGGAGGCACGTGGTAGCTCTTATGGTGCGCACTGTACCAACAGTCCCTATGGTCTACATTCAAATGGAACAGACCAACATTAGGCTTTCAATGAAATGTGCACCTAGAATAAGCCTAATTTTGCTTGTTGAATAGCTGAATTACAAAACCAAGTAGAATAAATTTGCATTATCCCCAAACTCATGGCAGAAGCACAAGTAAAATTTAAACAGTAATCTTAGCATAATCTAAATATATACAAAGGGAAAAATGATGGCCTGGCCTCTTATTGTACATCAAGAAGGTTGACCTAGAACTATTTCTGCAGTTAAGAGGAAAACAGCCATTGGATTTCTTGCTGCTTTAATTACATTAACTGTATTATTTATTATTTATTTATTTTTAACTCTTGTATACCGCCCTATTCACCACAATGGGGACTCAGGGCGGTTAACAACAAAGATAACACAGATACAGATAAAATCAAAAAAGGCATTAAACAACTAATTTCCTAAAAACGATTGAGTCCAAGATTAAATAGGCGGGGAAAAAAAAAAAAAAAAAAACAACCTGAGTCCCTAACCCTCGCCGTAGGCCTCCCGAAAAAGGATGGTCTTAAGGCTTTTCTTAAAGGCCGTTAGCGAGGGAGCCTGCCGAAGTTCACCTGGGAGTTTGTTCCACATTGCCGGTGCCACCACCGAGAAAGCCCGACCGCGAGTACTCGCTTTGCGGGCTTCCCTCGGGGGGACCGTCCGCAGGGAAAGGGCCACCGAAGCACGGGTGGGCCGGGCCGGATCTAATTGTCGGGGAAGACGCTCCGCCAAATAGGTTGGGGCCAAGCCATGGAGGGTTTTGTAAACCAAAACCAACACCTTGAACCTTATTCGGGAGGCAACGGGTAACCAGTGTAGGCGAGCCAGGATGGGGGTGATGCGGTCATAACGACGCGCACCAACCACCAGCCTGGCCGCCGTATTCTGGACCCGCTGCAGTCGCCGAACAAGGTTCAAGGGAAGCCCCATGTAGAGAGCGTTGCAATAGTCCAACCTCGACATGACCAGCGCCTGTACCACTGTCCTCAAGGAGCCCTCATCGAGGTACGGGCGAATCTGGGCGATAAGCCTTAGATGGTAAAAGGCCGACCTGACCACGGCTGACACCTGAGAGTCCAGGGTCAGATCCGGGTCCAGGACGACGCCCAGATTCCGCACTCTTTGCGCCAGCTGGAGGGTGGACCCACCCAGACTGGGAAGAGGGCCACAGTACCCCTCCGATGAGCCCCCAAAGAACATAACCTCGGTCTTGCCTGGGTTGAGCTTGAGTCTGTGGGTCCTGGTCCAATCCAGAACCGCAGCCAGGCAACGATCAAGGGTACGGACGGCCTCCACTGCACAGGTGGAAAAGGAGAGATAGAGCTGCGTGTCATCAGCGTACTGATGACAGCAGACTCCATAACTCCGGATGATCTCGGCCAGCGGCTTCATATAGATGTTGAAGAGCATTGGGGAGAGCGACGACCCCTGAGGCACCCCGCAAGAGAGTGTCCAGGGCGTCGACAGCTCACCACCCAAGCTCACTCGCTGGATACGGCCCCCAAGGAAGGACCGGAACCAGGCCAAGGCCTGGCCCCCAATCCCAACCTCCGAGAGCCGCTCCAGCAGGATACCGTGGTCGACGGTATCAAAAGCCGCTGACAGGTCGAGAAGGACCAGCAAGGTAGAGCAACCCCTGTCGGCCCTCCTCAACAGATCATCATGCAGCGCGACCAGGGCCGTCTCCGTCCCATGACGCGGCCTGAACCCGGACTGGAAAGGATCCAGAACATGGTTCTCCTCCAGGAACGACTGGAGACGCAGGGCGGCGACTCGCTCAATCACCTTGCCCAAAAAGGGAACATTGGCTATGGGACGATAGTTGGACAAATCGTCCACAGCCAAGCCGGGTCTTTTAATAATGGGCTTCACCACCGTCTCCTTCAGAAGACTAGGAAAAATCCCGTCTCTGAAGGAGGCCGAAGCAATCAGTGAAGCCCATTTCGGCATGCTCCCCCCTGCGCTCTTAATTAACCAGGAAGGGCAAGGGTCGAACGGAGAAGCCGCAGGCCTGCAGTGTCCCAGGGCCCTGGAGGCGTCCACAGTTGTTACAGACCCAAACTCAACAAACCGAGGCGACCGAGGCGGCCCGACACTGGCCACGACCGAGGCCGGGCTAGGGCAACCGGAGTCCAGCTCGGAACGGATGGCCTCTATCTTAGATTTAAAGTGGGCTGCAAATGACTCGCTAGTGAAATCACTAGGAGGAGGCCCCGGCGGACCGGGATTGGTGAGGTCTCGAACCACACGGAAAAGTTCCGCTTGACGATTCGAGGCCTCACCAATTCTCAGGGCGACAAAAGATCTCCTGGCCGCCCTTATCGCACGAGAATAGCGACCGGTCAACGCCTTAACCGCAGCCCAATTCTGTGCCGTCCGAGCCTTCCGCCATCTGCTCTCTAACCCTCTCCGCTCTTGCTTCATCGCCCGCAGCTCCTCAGTAAACCAAGGAGACGAGCGGGCTCGGCATCGGATCAGGCGCTTGGGGGCGATCCGATCGACAACCCCCGCCACCTCCTCAAACCACCGTTGGACAAGGGAGTCGGCCGGATCGTCATCCAAACCGTCTGGAACATCCCCGAGGGACTCCGAGAACCGCACAGGGTCAAGGAGCCTCCGGGGACGGGCCCAGATGGAAGGGCCCAGCTCCCCGCGGGGCGGGGTGGCTACCGCAAGAGAGAAAGTCAGCAGATAGTGATCTGACCATGACACGGGCCGGGTCAACAACCTCCCGACCCCCAGATCCGAACCCCGCGATGTGGAGGCAAAAACCAGGTCCAGGGTGTGTCCACCCTTATGGGTAGGTCCGATGACTAATTGGGACAGGTTCATGGAGGCCATGGACTCCATGAATTCCAGAGCTACTCCCGACAGTCCAGCCTCGGCATGCACGTTAACGTCCCCTACTACCAATAGGCGAGGGGACCTCAACAGTGCAGCCGAGATGAACTCGGAGAGCTCCGGAAGGGAGAGTGCAGGGTCGCGGGGAGCACGGTACACAAGCACTACCCCAAACCTGTACTATTCTTTCTTTTAAATTATAGTAATTAAATGTGGACGTCTTCCTTGAAATCGTTTAATTAAACAGTAGCTAGCCCTTTATTCCCTTTGGAATGCTAATGTATTCCCTTTAACTCATGCCTTTTTTCACCCATAATCTTTTTAATATTATCAGTCATTTTAAAACCTTTTTTCTTTTTCCTGTAACACTGAATTTTGGAACAAATTGGTAGAGGTCAAATTGAGAGAAATCTCTGGTTGTTGTTCCCCTTTCCCACCACACACACCCCAGTGCTGGGTTATCAGCAATAGTTGATGCCAGTGATGGGAAGTTATAGCCTTTCTGTAAAATTATGACTTATAAACTACAGTTCAGACTATTTGGATTTTCTGCCTTGCACTGATAAGTTAGTAAATTAGATGAAGCAGACCGTGTTCATATCCAGCATAAATCCAGCAAAGAAACTGGTAGGACTACATTGATTTGCACCAGCTGTGTATTTGGCTGCCCAATGGAAACACACTTGAATTATATGATGCTAAATCAAATAGAAACAAGGTTTCATGAAGGTTGCAGGGTACATTGCTATGTGTAAGTTAGGGTAGATAACCAGGAGCAGAGAAAAGTTTCATTAGTGTGTTATTTTTAAATATTATCAGCAAGGACAGGTAGAAGAAGACAGTCCAGAAGGAAGTGGTTGGTATGTGGGGGTGTGAAGAGGGAAAATCCTTCTTCAAAAACAACATTTATACAATATGTAATGCACCAGTCATAGGAAATGTATTGGAAATAGCTTTCACCCCAGTAGTATTTGGAGGAATGCAAATTGCTAGGCTCACGCTGCATAAATCAACTAGATATGATGTAATTACGGTAACAGCCTGCTTCTGCCCTGAGTTCATACTACCACCATGATACAGTATCCACAGATTATGAAATTGCTAATATTTCAAGGCAGTTTTTCTTCTTACATTTTTTCTTTAGAACGTTAAGAAAGTGAACTATTTTAAAACACATGGGCACTCGCGCACGTGCGCGCATGCATGCACGCACGCACGCACGCACGCACACACACACACACACACACACACACACACACACACACTCAACAAACAGATAAATATTGCATTGTAAGGGCATCATAGCTGACTGGACAGCTCAGTGGTATCTGGTTGTGAAGCCAGAGGTTGGGAGTTTGAGTCCCTATTTTGCCTCCTTGAAGAAAAGTCAATCTGTTTGTCCTTGGACAAGCTTCATAATCCCTGGGATGCCCTCAGCAATAGGAAATGATGGCACATTATTATTATTAAGGGTATTGTGGTTGGTTTTGGAGTTAAAGAATGGAGGTTGATTATGAAAACATTATATTAACCTTATTTTTTTATCGGAACTTGAAAGGTGCTGGAGTCATTGCCTTTCGCCTACTGGCTAGTTAGGACAAATTGATTTGTTTTTCGCAGCACTTCAACCTTTGAGACATATTGTCAAGCAATATATTCTAAAAAATGACCACTGGTAACCATGTCCTTGACATGGCTGCAGCTGATTGGAGTGGCCTTCCTCACTGAGAAAATAACCATCAATAACAAGCAGTTCTCAAACTGAAAACAAGTTCCCCACAGCTAGGCCAATGAAAACACCCTCTTGCCAAGATATTTGGGTTTGTATATTAATTAATCCATTTGTTGTTGTGACTTTATGTCCCTTTACCTCAAAGGCTTAAGCTTTTTTAAAAAGTAGGATTTTAAAAGCCAAGCAAATGTTTTAAGCTGCAATCTTATGACTGTTTCCCCATCATCGGCATCAAATTTTGCCCCCTTTGGATTTTATTTGTGTGCCAGTTCCAAATTTTACTTTATGTTTCCTTAATCTAAAGTATGTGATATTCAAATTCCCTGTGAATGTTGCTTTTCTGAAAGTGGGGAAGAAAATGTTTTCTTGCCTGTATGCAGCAATGATTCTGTGCCTACTGCTGTGGGTGCCTTTCCAAATATTATTTGAAAGACCTTCATCTTCACTCAGAGGTTTCCTCCTAACTAACTGCTGTCCCGCCTAAGATTTGTTTTGAGCGATTTTGCATTGATTTTGCATTAATTGTTAATTTTCTAACCTTTTATAGATGGTAACATCTGTAGTTTCATGAGTGTCTTGGCTATTTTAATTATTTACACCTTCTGTACATAATTTCAAGGTATTGATTGAGATACTTTAAGCAGCATATAACTTTATTAAGAAAGCAAATAATAAACATCTCAATCAAGGATCACTTAATATATAATATTACCTCAAGGTGGCATTTGGCTAGTTAATAGCTTTACTCCTCTGATGGCAAAAATAAGTCCTTTGTCCCATTTAGAGGGAGGGCAACAGGAACCTTTCTCTTTTCACAGATAAGCAGGACAGTACTTTCTTTCTTGTTGCACTGTACAAGACAGTGAGTTTAACTCTTGCATGGATTTATATGAGCATATAAGACCAATTCATTCATCTCACAGCATGGCTGAAATCCACTAGTAAGTCACAACTAGAGTAGGCTCATTAAATCCATGCAGATTTAGTGAGTCAAATTTCTCATAAATTCCATTCATTTAATGGGCCTACACTAATTGTAGCTTATTACGGGATTTCTGCAAACAAAATGAGGCTCCGAAACTAAGATTTATATGCATATGTACTTGTGTATGTACCTATTTACTTGCGTGCTTACTTATTTAGCTGCCTTGAGGATTATTTTGCTGGAATTGAAGCACATCTGCCTTCCCATTAAACTACAGTATGACTGTTTAAAAGACAGAAGATTAAGTATACAATATCAGCACAAATATGGATATAACAAAATTTTTCCAAACATTTGTGAATGTCAAAGCAGTATAAGACCAACTTATTTCCTCCTCTGGAAAAGTCAATAAGATATTTCAGCACTAAATTGTTATAACCTGTTTCAGTGAGTTGAACTGAATAAATATAGCAATCCTTTGTAACTGCTGCTCTGGATACTTCGAGCAACAACAATGCCAGCAGAAGAAAATTTAACTCCTTTCTTTTTCAAGGTGGTAATAATGAGAAACAGGATCTTTCATATGATAATTTCTCCAACTGTTTCTATTTTCCAGGTAATCCATATGAACATTGTACATAAGTAATATTTTCTAATTGTAATGGCATGTCTCTCTTTTTCATTCTTTCTCCATTGGCACCTCCCATATTTAGGATCTTTGGCCACCTCAATCTCCGCTCCGAATGGCAACTAGTTAAAGTAGATTACAGATCTATCTTTAGCCGGAAATGCACCAAAGATGACTTCCAGACATGGCATCTGCACAACCAGGTACTATTTTATGGAGAGAGATCTCTGTATTATCCAAAACAAGGCAAGCCCAAGACATTATCCCATCTGAAGTGAAGGACATGATAGCCTCCCTTTACCAGTCCATGTACAAAAAAAAGCTGACCAGACAGACAGTGTCACCTTACTTGAACCTTACCTCAAGCCTATCAATGGACGAGCATTCTCTCTTACACTTGTTTGAAGGGAGGTAAACTTGTTTTGAGGGAGCTGAGATGGGGAAGAACAGGTTTTTTGTATGTGTGTACATATTTTTCCCTCATAAGGAAGAGCAGAGAGTTGACAAGGAACAGGTGGAAAGCCCAAGCATCTGTTGCCTAAGGCCGACACCTAATAATTGGGCCAACCCTTTCCCAAAAGGGGCACTTAACCCTCAGTGCTGTCACAAAAACAAACAAGCAAAAATATCCCAAGACAGGGAGAAGACACATCTGAAAAAAGTCCATATGGTTTTCAATGCATTCCTATGGGAAATGTTTAAGAATTATTGTTTAAGAATTATTTCACAATACAAAATGGCCTGGAGAACAGATTAATTACTAAAACTGAGGTACCAATGTTGTAGTATATAATCCCATGGGCTGAATAAAAACAACAGGTTGAAACTTAGCACTGTAAGAACCGGAAATGGACAAGAGCAGCAATGCAATGGCTGCATGCAGGGACGGCTGTCACCCTTAACCTTGTGCAGGAAATTGGCCAGAAAGAAAGAGGTGGGGAGAGAAGGCTCAGCATTTGTGCCACAGCCACTCTGAGGAAATCTACTCTCCATGGGGTGGGATGAGGTTACTGGACATATTCTCTGTTGTTGCAAAATATAAAAAGAAGTTGTGATCAAAAAAAAAATCTGAATACTTGAAAGAATATTTCTGGCAGAAAAAAAAATCCTAGAATGAAGAAAGCACTGTTTCTCCTGCTCCTAAACAGCAGGGAGGGAAGCTGTTGAGGAATTCAGCGAAGATTCCCCCCCCTTGCTGTAGATAAAAAGCAAAAATGTGAGTGACAGACAGAATCAGCTGCACAAAAGGCTGAATGGATAGGAGTTATGATCCCATTGCAAAGAAAGAGTGGCAGGAATATTTGCAGTCTCTCGTTGTACAAACACTAATTTTGATTAAGAACAGTATAGTCATTATGACTTGATTAATGGTAAGATAACTTTAGAACTGAATTATAATTATGGCAGAAAGATAAGTTGTAATCTGAGGGAAGGCTCAGTGCTGAAATGAGAAGTTCAAAAGCTGCTGAGAAGCCCCTATCAGATTATGAAATATGATGTTGAGGATTACCTGGGTTGCTTCTTCTTGTCTGCAAACTCACTCAAGAGAAGAATAAAAATATATAAAAAGTACTTTCCAGATATCTTCCCAGTCTGCTTACTTTGTTGTAGATTTCCCATATAATGTTACTAGCAGACTGCAAATGTAAAGCAGTACCCCCCCCAAAAAAAATAGGTTGTAGAAATCAGCTAGGAAATGCCATGTGCCAAATAATGTTTCACTTTGTAATGGCCTAGTTGTGGTCGTTTTTTATCTAAAAGGAAAAAGAACTTGTACCTTCTGGAGTGGTATGCAATTAGTTTGTTTCTCTTTCTCCATTCTAACTCACCGTTCTTCTGCATTAAAGGGTGAACCCTGTGTTATGGGAGAGAGGAAGATCTATAAGAAACGCAAAGCAGGGGCATGGTGCTCACTGAGTAGAGATTATTCAAGAACTGTTGTCTCTGAACCTTGCATCTGTGCTGAATGGGACTTTGAATGGTAAGTTACATTGTCCTTGATAAACTTCCTCTCCTCCCATGAACTCTGCTTGTACATTACAGACTGATAGCCAAAGTTGACAGAATTAATGGCTTGTAATTACTCTAGCACAAATCACTAGAGATGGACAGGAAATGAAAAACAAAATGTTCTTTCATCATTTCGTTAGGTAACCAAATGGCAGGATGTGTTTCGTTATGAAATAAAATGAAATGAAATGCCATTTTCCCTCTAGGAATAAAACAATTTATCCTAGAGGAACCAATATTGCAGGGGAGCTTCCTCAACATCTCCCCTATATGCCTCTGAAATTTGGAGAGGTTTGGGGTTCATGGGGCTGAGTTATTAAGCTCCAAATGGGCTCCCCCCAGAAGAACATCATTTTAATTGAGTCAGGAAGCTGTTAATACCCCCCCCCCGGGGCAGGTGAGCAATTAGCAGCTTCCTGACTCAGAATGATCTAGGGTGATCCCCTTTGGAGTTTAATAACTCAGCCCCTTGAACGCCAGCCCCTCCAAATTTCAAGGTGTTACAGGGAAGAGCTTGAGGAAGCTTCCCTGCAGATTGGGCCATTCTACGACCC
Organism: Phrynocephalus versicolor; assembly: GCA_023846285.1. Lineage (NCBI taxonomy): Eukaryota > Metazoa > Chordata > Lepidosauria > Squamata > Agamidae > Phrynocephalus > Phrynocephalus versicolor. Next base: position 12,145,843 of record JAHTLZ010000379.1, on the reverse strand, counting down.
AGGGGAGCCATTATATAGCATTTCATTTTGTATCATTTCATTCCAAAATTATTTTAAAATTTTGTTCGTAACAAAACAAGACAAAACTACTAAAGAAACCAAATGATATGCTATATTTTCGTTTCATGTCCATCTCTACAAATCGCTATGTACCAAAAGTGATTTTGGCAGCTCTACTGTTGTCTTAGGGATTCATATTGCCTTATATTCTGCTTTGGCTGCCTTCTAGGTTAACTTGGAAAATGTATTTATCAGTTTCCCAAATGAAAAAACAGTCCCTCCTCTCACAATTTTCAGGTTGACAATGGTGGGTATTTCATTAGATGAAAGTCAGCCTAAGCTGATTCTGGGGGAAACCTAAATTCATTTGTCTTTGGTCACAGCATAACATACTAGCAAATTTAAAATTTGTTTCTCATTAAATTTCTAACCATAATTTCAAAATCAGAACATAACAATTCTGTTGGATAAGACAAAAAATATGCTTCTTCCATTCTTCTGTTTTTTGTGGGAAGCCCCTACAAAAAGACACTAGTTTAGTGGCAGTTTTCTACTTGTGTTTCCTTTTTTTTTTGTATTTTGAGGCACAATACCTCTAATTCTGGAGATAATCTGTACTTACCTCTTCAACAACACTGAGTTAGGGATGCCAGACCCCCTATGTAGCTCAAAATCCACTTATAAGTCTTATGCCTCCTCCCAAACCATAAGCACAAAGCATAAACAGTTGATTCACACAGAGAAAGAGAACAGGTCTCTCTACTAGGGTTCTTTTTCATACCACTGACAATCCTTTCCTTGCAGTACTGTATATAATGAGACTTAAAGTCCTTATGATTCTTTGATCTAGAGCAGTGGTGGTGAACCTTCAGCACTCCAGATGTTTTGGACCACATCTCCCCAAGAATTCCAACCTAGATTGCCAGTGACAAAGGACTGTGAGAATTGTAGTCCAAAACATCTGGCATTCTGAAGGTTCATCACCATTGATCTAGAGGCTGAATTAGAAATGTGTTTTGGTGGAAGTAGACCATTCTGATGGCTTTGATGCTGAATTTATGCCTGTAGTTCTGGGTAGCCAGAGGCACCGCATGTATTAAATATTTATTTATTGAATATTTATTGAATTTGTTATATCTAATATTATTAATAATAACATTAATAACATTAATATTATTATTAATAATATTAATATAATTATTATCCAAATTAATATTATTAATATATTTAATATTTATTAATATTAATAAATATTTATTGAATATTTATTTAATAGGAAAATATCTGTGTATAACCAAAACTGTGCTGCTCACACCCCTGACATTCTAGGGACAAATATATAGCCATCATGAATATCATTAATCTCCATGAATTTGTCCATTTCCCATTCAAACTTACCCAAGTTACAAGCTCTCATCACATCTTATGAAAATGAACTCTCCAGGCTAACTATGTACTATGTGAAAAAAGAGTACTTCCTTGTCTCTCTTAAGACTCTTACCATTTTACTTCAGTTGCATGGCCACATTATGTAAGATAAACTGATATTTTTTTTCAATTTATCTCCATACCATGCATAATTCTATATACCTCTATCATGTCCCTACTACTTCCCTACCCACCCCACCCCCAAAATTCATCCTGGATTGCAAAACAGGTAGGTCTAGGTGGGGTTGTAGTAACCATCTTAAACTGTGCTTTAATATGTTTCCATTATGCTTTTTTTTTTTTTGCAATATGCTCATCTGTGTGACAAATGTATGCTGTTTGCACATGTAGACTCTGTTACTAATACATACACAGCACAGACAGTCACAAGAGGAAACATAAAAATAAAAGAACAAGCACAGATTGATATCAAACTCAAAGCTAACTTTTAAAATAATTAAAACAAAATGAAAATGTGCCACTGCCTGATGAAACTGGTAGCTTAATAACTCTCAGATCAATATGCTCAAATGAACAACTGGCACAGAATAAGGTGGGACTGAGGTGGATAAGGGCTTTAAAAAGCAGAATCTGTTCCATAAATGAAGGTGAAGCACAAGTTATCGTAGGTACAATACTGTATCCAACACCAGATAAAGTCTTCCCAAATTTCCTTCCTTCTAAATGTCCAAAGATTGTTATTTATTATCCTTCTTTCATACACTATGATTGCAGAATGCTGCTGCATTTTCTCTCACTCCCATACTGACCCTCTTTTAATGTTTGATACTATGCTGTTGTAAAAGATTGATGCTGCACCAGTCCTGACACAAGTTGTCCTGAAGGGAAGACAAGTTTTATTTATTTATTTATTTATTTATTTTATTTATTTATTTACCACCCGTCTTCTATGCAGAACTCTGGGCAGTTTACAGTAATACAATAAGAATAAAATTGAAATTTAAAAAAACAAAAACAACAATCCAAATCAAAACAACAAAACATAGTAATAAAACCATAAATAATAACACTGGCAGGCAGTCTTATTTTACTGGTCCCAAAAAAGAGAGAGAGAAAAGGGAAAAAAATTATTAACGAAACTATTAATGCTCGCCAAATGCCTCTCTAAAAAGCAGCGTTTTAACTGCTTTCTTGAAGGCAGGCAGGGACTTTGCTAGGCGAATCTCACTCAGGAGTTGTTTCCACATTGTTGGGACGGCCACAGAGAAGGCCCGATTCCTGGTGATGGTTTTTGGGGGCCTCTCTACATGTGGCCACCCGGAGTGAGATACCTGCAACGTTCTGATGGATTGACCCACAGCTGATCTTAAGGAGATTCACTCCGCCAAGTTTTCAGATCCCAAGCCGTGGAAGGTTTTGTAAGTCAAAACCAGTACTTTGAACCTTATTTGGGATACAATGGGCAACCAATGCAAGCGAGCCAAGACTGGGGTGATGCAGTCATATCTGCCCACACCCACCACCAGTCTGGCTGCTGCTTTTGTACCCACTGCAATCTCTGAATAGGGTTGCTTAAAAAACCAGAAAGTGTGGTGTTTGAGGGCTTTATCATGTTCTATTGAGGTTGACAGCCCACCCTGAGTTAGTCCATGGGTGTCTTGACTGAAGTGCAGCAGAACAAGCATTTTTCATGGCTCTTTGCAGGCACCTCAGATTCTACACATGCAGCAGAAGGACTTGCATCCAAAACAGGGAAGCAGAAAAATAGTTGTAATTGCTAGTGCAATAAGGTCACGTATGGGTTTAAACTTTTCTATGCCTCCCTCAGAGTTGTCTGTTGTACTCTCCCAAGCGTTATGCTGTGATGGGCAAAACTGGAGTGAGGTGAGACTGAGAAGCCATTTTCTCCCACCCAAGGACTCATGGATATACCAGGGGAAGTGACAGAAAGAGCACCTCTGATTTGAGATAAACAAAGCAAAGAAAAAACTATTGTTTTTGGGGGGGTGGGCAGATTATTGGCTAAAACAGAGATATGAGAAGAAAAAGTAATAAAAAAGGACTTCTGGGATCACAAAGCAGTCCTCAGAGCCACATGATTTCTTACACATCTGTATATCCTCTGTGTTAATTATAATCACATGATTTGTTTATGTTGGGAAGAGAGTAAAGTTCAAGCAGCTCCTAATAGAAGTGATTGTGTAATCACACACCAGCAGAAAATAATCTTATTAAAATGCTTGCTCAAGCTTTCCCTCCTTTTGTTCTTTATTTACCCTTGTCAAGAATTTTTTTTCTAGACAAGCTAGCCAGAGCAGCAGCTCGATTTTGTAATTTTTCTAGCATATAAACCCTGCGGGTATCAACTGGAAAGGTGGCAGCATGTGTGTTTTTAATATACATTTACCAGGAGTTAATGAACGAAGTCTGTGGCCTTTGGGGTACAGAGCAATGTTGACTTTAATATTATTTAATATTAATGCAACTCCTTCTTTCAGGCAACATGTGTCTCCTCCTGAACATTTTTAATTATCAAGCCACTACCAGGCATTTTTAAATATGCAGGGCTAGCCTGCTGAGCACGATAAAATTTGATCATCAAAACAAAACAAAAAATTAGGAAATTCATCATCCTTTTAAAGCAGTTTGGAACTTTCTGCCCTCTGAACAATAATGAGATTCAGCCAGAGTCACAGGAAAAGTTCTGCTCCCTTCTGCTGCTTTTCTCAGGAGACTTGTAAAACTCATAAATGGTAGTAAATTTGTAACATTAACATTGACTTAAATGACATCATGTCTGACCCCTCTGTTGGAGGATCCCTTGTTACTCCCCCCATCTTCAAAATAAAATAAAATAAAATAAAACATTCCTTACATCATGTTTTCAGTAAAGAGATGGCTACCATGAGATTTTACTATGATCTCATCCATATCTAAACATCTTTCTATCTCTAAACTGTTACAAATCATGAAAGGTCTTGAGGGATTATTCTTTCACAGAATATATTTATTCCTAGGGCCATTTCATATACCATATAATACCACACTTAACATATAAACAGATCCTGGCCTCAGAGCCATAATCCTACACTTTACATATCTACAGACCCTGGCCTAACCCTTCTTCCCTCAATCTCTAATAATCAACTCTCCCTTGTCTTCTTGATTGAGATAGTTCTTACAAGATTGATCAGTTCTTACAAGAACTACAGACATTGCAGCACTGACAGATCTGACATAATGGACTTCAGAAATCTCCGGAGTTATATACAGTGGTCCCTCGCAAGACAAATGCCCCATAAGATGAAAAACTTGTAAAATGAATAAAATTTCCAGGGATAAGCATGTTTTGTAAGACAAATTTTTCCCTATGGGACGTCTCGTAAGACAGAAAACAGTTACAAAATTAGAACAAATTTTCTGTGGGAAACCATGTATTGTAAAACAAATTTTGGTAAGATGAATTGACCCATAGGATGCATTAAATTCATTTTGCGAGGCATCACTGTTGTTTGTTGTTTCATTCCAGATCCTGGTGTCACACAATGGACTTCCTTATAGTGCATTGATGTGCAACTTGTTTACTACACTCCTTTTGCTATTCTCATGGTCATTCTTGCCAAATTGCATTCACCAGCAATCCTCCACTTCCTAAAAGGTTCAACCGTTTCCCTTCTCCATCTGCTTAGTAGTGTTCTCCAGCCAAATCAAAGACCCTCATTCATACCATATAATTCATTATATACTCACAGAAGACTAAATATAGGCCCACAGGCCTATTCTATTGGATGGAAGCGCATGGGGCAGTGTGAGAGGTAGGACATTGGCTTTGGTCAAAAATATGAAGCTATTTCATTTTAAATCTTATATGGCCAGTAATTTCCCTAAGAAATGTGTTTCAGCTCTTCAAGAAGGCCTTGAAGACCCTCTTTTTCAGAGAGGCCTTGGGGACCTTGCTAGTTAGTTTGCTTCTTCTTCATCTTTTTTTCCCCCCCTCCCTTCGCTCGGGCCCACCGCCATCTTGCTTTCTGCTTTTCGGAGCCCTATATCTTGTTTTACTTGTTTTATCGCTGTTAGCCGCCCAGAGTTCCCCTTGGGAAGATGGGCGGGATATAAGTTTAACAAATAAATAAATAATAATAAATTTAATATTGGCAGAAATATAAGCATCCCTTGTGGGCTTTAAATTCCCAGCCTTTATGCTAGATCAAAAGTGTTCCTGCCTGGCTGATTTGCTCCCAGAATTAAGCCACATAACAGGTTCAACATGAAACTAGTGCAACTGAATTCCTATCCATTGGTTCCAGTTGGGTTTCACAAAAAGAAAACCCACTGAGGAAACATTTAAAAAAAACAAATGTTGTTTTTTTAACAAAAAATTAAAAATAAAATAACAAAAAATAAAATAAATAAAATAAATTTCAAAAAATTATAAAACAAAAAACAAATGTTCTATCACCTGTTCCACCTGCAGTAAGCCAGGAGAGCTTTGAAAATGGCAGTCTATTTGCCCTGTAATCCCTAAGGATTGCTCTGCTCTATACTGTTCAGTTAGATTTAAAATTTGTTTCATTAAGCTGTCTTCAGAAAACATGTGTACAGCATCTGCTGCTGATCCCACACAGACCACACAGACCACATGAAGTGAAATTTTAAAAAATCACCACCTGAAGAGGGCTATTGAATTGCCATTTAATCAGGCCTTGGCCATTTATAAAGTATTTGGGAACTGTGCTTGCCACTTGATGTTCTGTTGAGATTTTTAAATATATTTATATACATTTACAGTGCCCAAAATTCCACTATGATGAGCTGGTCCCAGTGTGTGTGTTTGGGTACATCCATGGTGAAAACTTGGAGTTAAGTTTTATTTCACATTTCTAGGAGTTAACTTTTTAAGGTATTAATCACCTGTGTTTTTCAAGAGGCTACATTTAGCATATAAAATGGAACAAAAGTATGGCACTTAAGGACAATATAAAGAGCATAAGAAAATGTTTTTTAAAAAATGTTAAGGATGCCACTATGCAAACATGTTTATATTCTCCCTTCAGAATAAATTTTGCCTGGCTGCAATATCTCATTGAGATAAATATCTGCTTATGAACCCAGGAGCTTGATTCTTCATTGTGCCTTTCATGAAAAGTGTTACTCTTTGCTGCCTTGGGCAACCTCAAGGCCCAGAGTACCAGACTCCCAGAAGAAGGGAATAATAAAAGCTTCTGAGTAATCCATGCCTAAAATAGACTAGAATGAGCCAACATAAGTAAGAACTGACTTGACAGAGATAACTCAGTGTGATGCAATAGTCAGAGTGATGGATTCGGACACAGGACACCTTGGTTCAAATCCCCACTTAGCAAAGGTAACTCTGGGGTGAGGAGTGAGCAGAACTGGTGGTGGTGGTGGT
>JAHTLZ010000379.1:12091648-12132119 GCA_023846285.1 Phrynocephalus versicolor | reverse complement strand
AGATAGATAGATAGATAGATAGATAGATAGATAGATAGATAGATAGAAACTAAAGAAATGTTTAATTTTAAGATCTTTGGGGAAGACTTTTTAAAGCCACCTTTGGACTCTCTATAGGGAGAAAGATATGGCAGTAAGTAAGTAAGTAAGTAAGTAAGTAAGTAAGTAAGTAAGTAAGTAAGTAAGTAAGTAAGTAAGTAAGTAAGTAAGTAATAAGTAAGTGCCATTTCAAATAAACCCAGTTCTAATAAAATGCCATTTCAAAATTCTCATCAGCAGTGAACAACATTTTAAAAATTGACTTAACACCAGGAAGAGGGGTCTAAAAATACTCTTAAAAGTAGTTGATAATTGAAAATCAGCAATATATGGATGCAGGTCAGGTCAGGCCCAGGGGGCCTAACTGGGGGTCAGGCCTGGGGGGCCTAACTGGGGGCTTTTATACTTAGCCCCAGTCTGGTGCTGCCCCGAACAGGCCTGCGAGGTCCTTCCCAGGCCTTCTGGAGCCCCTTGGAAAGGCCCTCGAGGCCCATTCAGGGCAGTGCCAGTCCTGGGGTAAGTTTGGGATGCCAGAAACAGCATTTGACCCTTACCCCAGGAGGGCTTTTTTCATATACTATGGTCCCGCAATATAGCAGGACCGCAGTATATGAACTGCGAAAGGGCGGGGGAACCACTGTACATATATCTTTTGGGATGAAATGCACAAATGGCAGCACTGCTAAAAAGGCATTGTTCTTGATCTTATTCTTGTTTACAGTGAATTTTCTCTATTACAGGACATTAAAGGTGACATCTTTTACCTTTTAGCAAAAGGTGACCTGCAAGTATAATGCACCATTTCAAGATTTAGCCACATTGTGCTAATGTATATACAACATATAACTAATTTTAGAATACTTAAGCATGACCCACATCCAAATCTTCCCTGAATATTTATATACAGGGAAAGTATAATGCACCAAAATTATGTAATGCACTCATTAATATTCCTCATGTCTACCTTCTTTATCTGTGTGGTCTAAAAATATTAAAAAAGTAGTTTACTGGATTGTGGGAAGAATGGCAGGGCATATGAGCCATGTTTGTGAAAAACAGGGTTTCTAATGGTCTAATGATTCCTAATCAGTTAACCGAAACCTGCCCCTGTGTTCCTTTCTGCAGGGTGATCTCCAGAGGACAAATATCCAGCTAGATTTTGGAGATGGCACTGCTGTCTCCTATGCTAATTTCAGCCCTATTGAGGATGGCATCCGGCACATTTACAAGAGCACTGGGATCTTCCAAGTGACAGCCTATGCAGAAAACAACCTGGGCTCAGATCTGGCAGCACTCTTCTTACACGTGGTCTGTAAGTAGATACCTAAAACTGAGCTCTACATAGTCCCTGAACTGGCTGCAGGCACAGTTAAGGCCAGGCAAGAATCATCTGGCCAGAAGAGGCATGTGACTTTGCGCCCCCCCCAAGCCCCGGAAATAATAGGCGAGACACACTGTTATGGGTTAATTGGGCCAAAATTTATTAACCATTCAACTTAATTCAACCAACACAGCTATAACCTGTAAAGGGGGGTCAGTTACGTAGTGCATGCAGGTAATGACTGGGGACTATCCCGTACCAACCAATTAGTATTCAGGGAGTTTCACCCCGGCCAGAAGCTGCCCACCTGTTCAGCATTGTGTCAGGTAGGTGAATCTGCTAGCCCCTCACAGCCCTTGTGACAGCCTATTAAGATTCTTGCTTTGTTAAAATCCTCAATTTAGGGGTTTTGTTTAACTTTATATGAGGGCTGCCTGGCACCTTAAGGGTGACTTACTCGTGCCTACCTGACTACCCTTACCTGTTGCACTACCCGCCTAATGTTATTGTGACAGATGGAAGGGAAATTAATGCCCAGTCCCATGCGAAAAGAGAATGGGATGGGCGAAAACACGTGGCTACTACCGGCCAATCAAGTAACCACCAAAAATTCCCATCCAGCCCCATAGCAACCAATGAAACACAATGTCCAAAGAGGCAGGAGCAGGGCAGGGGCTGCCTTTTGAAGGCTCCCATCCCTGGGCAAAAGTGCCCGATAGCGGCCACTTTGGCGCCATAAGTCTGGGACTGGCGGGCAAATGCACCCTGCCCCCGGATGAGCCAGGGATCGGAGCTTCCCAAGGCAGAATTTTTGTGGTACCACAACAAGACAGGATGTCATTCATTCATTCATTCATTCATTCATTCATTCATTCATTCATTCATTCATTCATTCATTCATTCACACTTTTCATACATTATTACAACTCAGAGATTATGCTTCTCTTGCTAAGGATGAGGAAATATGTTTTTACTTTAAATGCCAAAATAAATTGGCTGGATTTGGAAATGTGCACCATGACATTAGGGTGAGGAGACCATTTTCTGCATTTCTTTAAAAAATGACCTTCCTAATAGTAATTGAAATTTTAATAGCCAGTTAAGAAGGTGCCAGTTGTACGCCTGGTTGTGTGCTCGTTGTGCAGCCAAGCAGAGAAATGGCATAGCAGCTTGTGCAATTTCACCTACTCTGGAGTAAATTTCCATTAGGATTCTAGCCATTTTGATGAAAGGTTACACTTGGCTCCCACTGAAATTAATAGGATACCACTAATGTTGCAACCCTATACATGTCTGGTGAGAAGTACCATGGAGATTAATAGGCTGATAACCATTTAAATAGGTATAGAATTGGATGTCTTAACTAACTTTTCATATTTATTTCACTGTGCTCCCTTAAGTTAAACTAACTTATTCTGGAGCCCAGGCCCACTCCAATTATTTAGTAATGTCCTATGAATCTCATCTTAAATTTAATCCTTTATTTGCTTGTTTTGTAGATCACTCCCATCTAATTTTTACCTGACCACTGGAATATTAACAGCTTTGAACTTTACTGTGGGCTAAGAAATAGCAATACAATAGGGAAGAGATGGCAGTCTGGTATCACACTAAAATAGAGTGCCTGGAATGTATCAAATTTCTTTGCTAATTTATGAGCTCAATGAATTCATGCACGTTGCACTGCATGAATATGTTTGTTCTCCTTAGACAGACAGACAGACAGACAGAGAGACTAGATAGATAGATAGATAGATAGATAGATAGATAGATAGATAGATAGATAGATAGATAGATAGATAGATAGATAGATAGATAGATAGATAGATGATAGATAGATGACTGCCTGTTAAGCAGAGAAATGAGAGTTGCACTCTATTGGCCTTGTTCTTCCTTTCCATGCATGTATGTTATTTCCAACAATAGATTATTGAATCAATCTGCAACACAGGGCTGATGGCAATAGTCAGATCCACAACTTGGCATCACCATTCAAATGACTTATGGTAGCACAAGTACTTGATCAAGGAGAGGAGACTGCAGTCCATCCTTTCATATTTGAATGGGTGACCCTTAGTATCATTATTAATATAAGTGACAAAGAAAAAAAGCAATCCAGGTAGAAAGTTCAAAAAATAACAGTTGACAGTACCTTTATTGCACCACAGAATTATTAAACCTGGCAAACTTTCAAGATTCACTAGATATCATTCTTTGGAGTATCAGGAGCACTGTGATGGGGGTTCCTGCATGGCAGGGGTTTGGATCTGATGGCTCTTGAGGTCTCTTCCAACTCTATGATTCCATGATTCTATATTATAGAGTGTGATGGAGCAGGGATGGAACTGAGAAGAACAAAAAAGTCTCATAATTAGAGGTGGGCACAAAACAGAAAACCGATGGTTCAGTTTGTTCTGTTTCGGGGGAGAGGGGGGCTCCGTTCGTTTCATTTCATTTTGTACAAATTTTTAAAACAAAATTTTGTACGAACTGAACCAAAATGAACTGGTTCGGCTTACCTGGATGGTGGCAGCCATGCCACGTGGTGGTGTACCATGCCACCACCACCTCTAAAGCCCCAGCAGCTCCTCACCGCCACCTTTGGAGCTCACCAACCTAGACATCAGGTAAGAGACACCAGTGGGGTGAGGGAAACGAAACATAAAAGGGACGAAATGGAAATTTCATTTTGTTTCATTTTTCTTATAAGGGGATCTTTGTTATTCGTTTTGTTACCTAATGAAATGAATAACAAATAACAAAACAATTTAAATTCATTTTTGTCCATCTCTAGTCAACATTATCCTGGCCATTTTAAAATCCATGTTAAAGCCTAAATGGCGCCGGCAAACTTGTTGTTACATAAGCCTGAGACATCAAGTTCCACTTCAAGCAATGTAGGTTAAACTTTCCATCTCCATCATTGTGGGGAAAGGACAGCCAATCACAAAGTCTGCTACTAGTTATCTTGTGATGATGTATATAGTTGCTGTTTGGCTAGGCACAGAAACACATAACAGAAGCATGTGAATATCTCTATCAGAAGAGCTGGAGATTAAATTTAGCTGAAACTGGCTCACATCTTGTTCTTTAATTACACTGGTGGAAAGGAAATGGTTCACATTGCAGTGTCTAATTAATCAACCAAGCCCCAATCAGCTACAGTAACTCACTGTGCACCACTTGGGTAGCTTGGCACATGACCAAGAATCCAAGTGAGAATTTGTTAATTAGCAGTATCTAGCTGTTTCAGGTCGTGCCATTTCCTTACCACTGGAATAACTACAGAACAGGATTCCGACTGCTGTTTACCAGCCTAATGAAGGTTCCTGTTGGACTGAAAACCATACCTGTTTTTAATATCGTAGTGGTCCAATAAAGTATTATCCACACTTCTTTTTAAATGTTACTCTTAATGAGGCCATTATTACATACATGTGACTCAACTCAGGGTTTTCAACCTCACTAACCATACCCGAGAAAGGTTTGTTGGTGACAATATACAGGTGAAACTCGAAAAATTAGAATATCATGCAAATGTTCATTTATTTCAGTAAGCCGACTCAAAAGGTGAAACTAATATATGACATAGACTCATTATATGCAAAGCAATATATGTCAAGCCTTACTTTGGTATAATTGTGATGATAATGGCATACAGCTTATGAAAATCCCAAATTCACAGTCTCAGAAAATTAGAATATTACATGATATCAATAACACTGAAAAGTACCTCTGAAAAGTATAAGCATGCATATGTACTCAGTACTTGGTTTGGACCCCTTTTTGCATTAATTACTGCCTCAATGTGGTGTGGCACTGATGCTACCTGCCTGTGGCACTGCTGAGGTGCTATGGATAGGATACTTCAATAGCAGCTTTCAACTCCACTACATTGTTTGGTCTCATATCCCTCATCTTTCTCTTGGCAATGCCCTGTAGATTCTCTTTGGGGTCCAGGTCAGGCGAGTTTGTTGGCCAATCAAGCATAGTAATCTCATGGTCATTGAACCAGGTTTTGGTACTTTTGGCATTGTGGGCAGGTGCCAAGTCCTGCTGGAAAATGAAGTCAGCATCCCCATAAAGCTTATCTGCAGAAGGAAGCATGAATTGTTCCAAAATCTCCTGGTAGACAGCTGCATTGACCCTTGAGTTAATGAAGCACAGTTGACCAATACCAGCAGATGACAAGGCTCCCCAAATCAACACACATTGTGGAAAGTTCACATTGGACTTCAAACAACATGCATTGTGTGCCTCTCCATTTTTCCTCCAGACTCTGGGTCCTTGGTTCCCAAATGAGATGCACAAGTTGCTCTTAGAAAAGAGGACTTTGGACGACTGAGCAACAGTATTCAGGAGCAGCTTGACAAGAGGAATACGACATTTGAAGCCCATGTCCAGGATCCATCTCTGTGTGGCGGCTCTTGATGTACTAACTCCAGCCTCAGTCCCCAACACTTTTCAAAGGCCTTTTCCTGACAGTCCTCTCCAGGCTGCAGTCATTGATGCTGCTTGTGCACCTTTTTCTTCCACACTTTTCCCTTCCACATAACTTTCTACTGGTGTACTTTGATACAGCACTTTGGGAACATCCAACTTGTTTTGCAATCTGTACCTTTTGGGGCTTTCCCTTCTTATGGAGCATGTCAATGATGGTTTTCTGCACAACTGTCAGGTCAGCAGTCTTTCCCATGATTGTGATTCCTACTGAACCAGACTGAGAGACCATTTAAAGGCTCAGGAACCCTTTGCAGGTGTTAGGGATTCATTAACTGATTAGGGTGGGACACTTTGAGCCTAGAATATTGAATCTTTTTACACTATTCTAATTTTCTGAGATTGTGAATTGTGGTTTTCATAAGCTGTACGTCATTATCATCACAATTATATCAAAGTAAGGCTTGACATATCTCACTTTGCATATAATGAGTCTATCTCATATATTAGTTTCACCTTTTGAGTCGACTTACTGAAATACATGAACATTTGCATGATATTCTATTTTTTCGAGTTTCACCTGTATATTGTCACCAACAAACCTTTCTCGGGTATGGTTAGTGAGGTTGAAAACCCTGAGTTGAGTCACATGTATGTAATAATGGTCCCATTAAGAGTAACATTTAAAAAGAAGTGTGGATAATACTTTATTGGACCACTAAAATATTAAAAGCCTGTTTGGTTTTTGATTTTCACCTGTATAAGAAGTTTTCCCCCAACCCCATGTCATTTATTATTTCCCCCCAAACAGGAAAATATTGAGTCAACACGGTTTTCTCAAAAGCAAGTCATGCCAGACTAATTTGATATCTTTTTTGATAAAGTTACAGACATGCTGGTTGAGGGGAATGCAGTGGATGTTGTTTATCTTGATTTTAGTAAGGTCTTCAATAAGGTTCCCCATGACATACTTGCAAAGAAGTTAGTAGAATGTGGGATAGATAATGCTACTCTTAGGTGGATTTGTAATTGGTTGACTGATCATAAAGGCTGATCATTAATGGCTTCTCCTCAGCATAGAGAGGGGTGACCAGTGGGGTGCCCCAGGGTTCTATTCTGGGTCCGGTGCTATTCAGTATCTTTATTAATGACTTGGAGGAAGGAATAGAGTGTAGACTGATTAAATTTGCAGATGGTACCACATTGGGAGGGCATGCTAATTCTGCCTCGAGGATAGGATGAAAATCCAAACCGACCTTGACAGATTAGAATGCTGGGCCAAAGCTAACAGAATGGGTATTAACAGAGAGAAATGTAGGGTGCTGCATCTAGGTTAAAGAAAAATGAATTGCACAGATATAGGATGGGAGACACCTGGTTGGATAATAGTACCTGTGAAAAGGATCTGGGAGTCTGGGCAGACCACAAATTGAACATGTCAGCATTGTGACATGGTGGCCAAGAAAACCAATGCAATTCTTGGTTGCATCAATAGAAGCATCGTTTCTAGAACAAGGGAGCTGATAGCATCACTCTGTTCTTCTCTGGTCAGACCCCACCTGGAGTACTGTGTACAGTTCTATGCTCCTCAGTTTAAAAATGATGTTGACAACCTCGAGCGGATCTAGAGGAGGGTGACCAGGATGGTTAAAGGTCTGGAACATATGTCTTTCAAGGAGCAGCTTAGGGATCTGGGAATGTTTAGTCTTACAAAAAGAAGGTTGAGAGGGGATATGATTGCCATGTTTAAATATTTGAAAGAATGTCATATTGAAGAGGGGGCTGACTTGTTTTCCCATGCTTCAGACACTAAGACTAAGAGCAATGGTTTCAAACTACAGGAAAAGAGATTCCATTTGAACATTAGGAAGAACTTCCTTATGTTTAGAGCTGTTCATCAGTGGAATATGCTGCCACGGAGGGTGGTGGAGTCTCCTTTTTTGGAGGTTTTTGAGCAGAGGCTGGATGGCCTTCTGTCAGGGGTACTTTGATGGGAGTTTCTCCATGGCAGGGGTTTCGACTGGATGGCCTTGGATGTATCTTCCACCTCTATGATTCTATGATTTTGTAACCTAACATCTAACATCAAGCATAAATCAGTTAGCACCAAAATTGTTGAATTTCCATCATGATATTAGCCTAATGCAAGCCAAAAGCAATGCCGTGTTCTATTACAAATAGCTGTGTTCTGATTGCCACCTAAGAAATACTTCTTTTAGCACAAAAAGTATTTCTACTTCTTGTTCACCTGCTCTGTCCCTTCATTTTGCTCTGCACAGCTCATGATTTTGGTTTCATACCACAAGGGCATTACTTTAATGGCTCACTGTAGTAGTAAGGAAATAATTGAATTGACTTACACAGAGTGATTGGGTCAAGACTTTAGAAATAGAACCATCTAGTATGAAAAAATATATTGGCATCTGCATTCTGAGTAAAAACCTCTTACTATGTGGCAGATTGTGCAGGGACCTACAAGATGAATTCATGTTAAGTTTCCCCAGAGTAGACCACCCCTACTGCTTGTCTCATCAATTGGCTTTTACTATACCAATAAATCACTATGAGACATTTGCTAAAAGAAAGAATAAAAGCTTGCATTTACTCCCAGTTTTGAATAGATCAAAAACAGCATATTGTAGAAGGATGACTGGTTACATGACCATACCAGACCATAACTGACTCATACCGGCATGGTTAACAGCAGAACTTCTAGGAGACCATCCCATAACTAACTCTATCATGTTACATATTACTGGGTACTGACTGAAAAGAGCAGGGAAAAGAACCTTAAGCAGAGAGGTGTGGGTCTCTTCAAAACCGAAGCAGGAAGGGAACAAATGTTTATTGCTGGCTTGATTGACAGCCAGCCCAGCCCAGAAAGCTCTTTCCCAGGAAAACGTAAAAGCAACATATGACAGTTGCTAAATCACCAAGAAGAATGAGACATAAGATAGTGAAATGAGAGGGCTTTTCAGTGTTGATGCCCAGTTCTATAAGGCAAGACTTTGCTTACCATTCAATTTTTAGTTGCTTACCATTCAATTTTTAGTACTGGATGAAGACACTTTTGTTTTTCTAGGTGTTTAAACTCTCTATACGCTATATTAATGCAGGCTTAGTTTTTTTGCAGTGCAGCCTTCATCAATCTGTGCCAGCATAATCAATAGTGAGGAATGCCGGGAGCTGCAATCCAAAAGCTATCTGGAGAGTTAGATTTTGGCCACCCTGATCTATAATAATTTAATATGCTGGAATCTTTTTACTTAGCTAGGCATGATCTCCCTGAGATGCAAACAGACTCCCTTTTAATGATTATAACATAAAGCTGTAATGAAGTGTTCTCATCCTTGACTCTCCCCAAAAAGGCATCTCAATACATCAAGACAAACTAAAAATGAAAACAAAGAGACAAACAAAAAACAAGGCAACGCCTGTGAAATGTTGTGCTCCTACAAGAAAGCAAATAGACTAGCATTTTCCTCTGAAAAGAGGGACCCACCAGAACCCTTATGCAAAACACAAGATTTTCTGCACCAAGTATAGGATTTTAGCACAAAAAGTATTTCTGCATATATACATGGAAGATGTTGAAAATATGTAAAACTCTTGTTATCACACCTGTGTCTATAAGAACAGCATAAGCAAAGATTTAACTTCTTAGTACAAAATAGCTATCAATCAGATATACTTACTGCACTTTTTATGATATTAAATATCCCTGATAAACTCTTTATAGAAGCTCTCAAATTTGGACAGACACAATGTTTTAGAAAGAGATAACACAGATATCCTCACAAATGATTCTTTCCCTGATTAATTTGTGCAATGTTATGTGTGTGTTGTGTCATTACAGTCATGACTGACTCTTTGTGACTCCATGTCCATGGAGTTTTCTTGGCAGGAATACTGGAGTGGTTTGCCCCTTCCTACTCCAGGTGCTGTATTCCCTGGTGTTCTCCCATCCAAGTACGAACCAGGGCCAACCCTGCTTAGCTTCAGAAATCAGGCGAGATTGGATGTGCTTAGGGCATCTAGGCAGCTGTGCAATGTTATATATTGTCTTTAATATGTGTGGGCTGAGGAGTAATTTGGAAAGTTGCCTCCTGAATGCAAAATGTGATATTAGAATTAGTCCAGAGAATAAGAATACTTTGAGAAACTGTGAGATCTCCCACCTGCTTGCAATTACAACAGTTTACCTGACTGTAATATCTGAGTATCTATAAGTATGCATTATTCTAAATGTGCCCAGTGTAAAGAATAATAAATTATAATTCATTTTTGACATACATGCCAACAGAAATAATGATGGAAAACAGAAAGAGAGAAAGCTAAAGTTTCAGTTCAAAATTTCATTTCCCTTTCCCCATATGTTTTGATTCTTTCCTCCCTTATCTGGTTTCTTATTGATGACAGATTAAATGGCTATCTATTTATACATTGGGCTGGGAAACAAGTTGCCTACTTATAATTAACCTCTTTCAGAATATGTCTTATGTCAGAAAACAAACTTCCTAACAGTAATCATATTATACATGTCAAGTGTTTAGTTGTATTTTTGACAGCTACTAGTGTAGCAATAAGTTATGCATATTCTATTTTAGATACAGTATCTATCTTTCTTATAGCTTGGTTGCTACTGACTGATATGCAACATTATGCTAAACAGGTACTGTACATGCAAAATTCACTGAATTTCCCTTTGAAGTATATCACAAATGCAGTTATTGGAAAAGGACAAGACCCTCTGTACTCGGAGACATGTCCCTGAATCATACATTCAGACATGGTGTGCATAGCTCATAAGTAGATATGGGCACGAAATGCCGAAATGCTGTTTCATTTCAATTTTTGTTTTGTTTTGTTTTCATTGGTTTCATTTGGAATGATTTTTTTTAAAAAAAAATCATTTTGTTCTTTTTTAAATTTTATTTTATCCCCAGCGCTGACGAGCTGGTCCACAGGCTGGGTCAGCATTTGTTCCCTCATAACGCTGAGATTGGTGCTTGTCAAAATAAACAATAAAAACAGAATGGAACGAAATGAAAATTTCTGTTTCATTTCATTTCGTTTTTTAAAGTGCATGAAATGTCATTTCGTGCCCATCTCTACTCATAAGGCATATGCAGAGCCAAAGAACATTACTTTTTCTTGACAGCAACTCCCAGAATCTCAAGGTAATGCTGACTAATGGATTTGGAGAGATGAGGCCCAAAAAGGTGATCTGAATATATTGGAGAATGAGTAAGCCCTTTGCTTTCAGCATAAGGTCTCTTGACTAGCTTGCCATCAGTGGGTAAAACAAAACAAAACAAAAAGACTACGTCCTGATGTCTAGTCATTCTCACCAGTTGACTGAAACGTAGTATAGAGCAGTTATGGAAAATCACATCATGGATTAGAATTGTGAAACACATTTCTCTTTTATATAAGCCAATCCTAAACAGTGTTAAATGTGTTACTTTCATCTTATTTTTGTATCTAATTTAAGTGCTGTGGGTTGCCTTAACTGTACTAATGAGAGGTTAACAAAACTGGGGTAAATTTAGTTGTTTTTAAAATGAAGAGAGGATTTTTTTAAAGATTTTGGTTACTACTAAGAAGGAGGAATTTGTGGTGTTCTTCATTGTTGCATACTCTTTTTTTAGGTGCATTAAAATAAAGGGGGGCAGGTGTGTGGCCATTACAAAATACAAATGCAATAATAGGCAACAGGTGATAACCTTAGAGGCCACTGATTAAAACTAGAAGAAAATCATGCAATATGTGAGTTTTTGTGGGCAAATTGTATTTAAGGCAAGTACCAAAAGTCCAAATATGGCAAGATGGAATTTGTGAGGTGTTTAATCTTAGATGTAAAAAAAGTTCTTGGCAAGATGAATTTCACCAAGCATTTTTTTTTACTATTTTATAACTTTAAATTAATGTAAATGATAGTAGAAAGGGAATCTTCAAAATATGCATATGGTTGTTTTCCCACAGGTCCTGTGGAACGTGTCCAGTTGGTTGCTCCCTTTGTGGCCATCAGAAATAAGGAAGTCAATCTCACTGCTGTGGTTTGGCCTAGTCAATCGGGTACCCTCACTTACTTCTGGTGGTTTGGCAATAATACAAAGGTTAGATGTTTAATACCACTTTTCTGATCTGCTCTATATTTGATCATTTTGATTGTCCTCCGAAGTGCAGTGCTGCAAAAAAAAATGCAAACAAACTTGCATTATTTCTCTTGGTTCATGGAGAAATACACACACGCACACACAGCTTATACTCTCTCTGTCTTTCCTTCTCACTCCCCTTTTCATCCCAAACCTTGTTTATTGCACAAGTCTCTACAATGTGCTATTAGTTGTTATGGGAACATTTTGTTTTAAATGATGGTTAATCCTAGAATTCAAAATTATGCACCTCTGTATATGGTAGATAATACAAGGCTTTGTCCTTATCATTTAGGAAACACTGCTCACCAAATTAACAGTGTATCCAAGAGGGGGTATCAGAAAAACCTTAGAATTTTTGAATCTGAACTTGTTTTGAAGGCTCTGGGGACTAAATAACTTCTTGGATCTGGAAATTCAAGCTAAGATCGCAAGCAGCTCTTTTCTTCTCTGCCCACACTGCTTGTTCCTGGCTCTAGAGATATGCCAGAAAAATACAGGTGAAACTAATGTTCAGTGACAATCAGTCACCCATTCCATAACTTGCCAACAATTTTGCTGCTGATTCCAGCAACTGAATTATTTTACATGTTTTTAGTGATTGCTGAAACTGGATGAATCCTGGTTCTTGTGGAAAAGCTCATATTTTATTTGAACCGCTAAACTAAAAAGGCATTCCAACCACGTTCTGGGGTTCCTTAGCAATATATTTGGCATTCCTAAATGAGAATGTATTGGTGGAGGCATTTTCTTAAAATGATGCATGTTTGATCCTCACAAATTTCCCCCCTGAAATAAATAATCACATGACATATTGGCCAGCATTGTATTGTGCAGCTAATGTATGTGCACTTAAGTTGAAGATTTATGTGTGGCAGCTGTCTAGTGTTGAGGCAGAAGTGCTACCTGCAAAGTACTTCTTCTGGTACATTGTGCAGTTTGTTGTTCATGGGACGTGCAACTGATTCTGTAGTGCAATTCCTTATCAGGCATCATGCCAACAGAACTGTATATTATGCCAGTGTTAATTGGGTGCTAGCCATAGGGTATGTTCTAGGACAGTGGTGGTGAACCTTTTGGAGACCGAGTGCCCAAACTGCAAATGAAAACCCACTGATTTTTTGCAAAGTGCCTGCCAATACAGTAATTTAACCTGTATACAGGTGGCTATGAAGGGGCGATGTCGGGTGCTCACAGAAAGGGCTCCGAGTGCCACCTTTAGCACCCATGCCATAGGTTCGCCATCACTGTTCTAGGATATAGTCTGAAGTCACCTAGGAAAGAGCAAAACTCGAACCTGTCCAGTGCACCATGTGAAAGGAGTCCGAGGCCTTAAGACTCTTCTGAACCATCTGAAGTATTCAGAGTTGTTGTGCAGTTGAAAAGTGTTTCTTTAGAAGAAACATAATTGGACTCAGGGATGCCTCAAGCAAGCAAGTCTGAACACTATAGCACAAGAACATGACTGTCACTACTGGCATGCTGAAAGCTCCTTATATAGTCAAAATAATAGTCTGTCTAGGTTAGTGTTATCCATGCCTATTGGTAAAAAGGTCTGTAGACATTTAACCTCCCTTAATAGAGATCCTATTTTCTTTTCTAAGCTATGTCTCTTCCCTGGCTTTAATAGCTCTACTATATTCAGATGCTAAAAGGGCCATTTAAAATGAATATGAAAAGAAGGAGCCTTTCTAACCCCATCCTCTCCATGGGGATTATCTGTGTATGGAGAGCAGCATTCTGAACAGGAAAGCCTCTACGATAAGGGGGGGGGGCAGAGTTCTTGATCACATGGACTCTGCTCTCCACATGTGGGTGAAAACTTTTTTGGAGGAAAAAAATCTCCATTCATTTGAGCCCCCCCCCCCAAAAGGAGGCTTCCTTCCACAGAGCTCCTTTCCTTCTGCAGCCTCACATTTGCAATGAGGCTTCTTTGCAGCCTCACCTCATTTGCAAGAAGGCTACCTCCAGGGAGCCTCTCCCTTTCCCTTCTGTAGCCAGAATCCCCCTGCTATGAAACCTAAGGCCAAACATTTTTCTTTTTTTTCCCTCCTCTAATAACTACTAATAGCAAAAACAAAATCTTAAAAACTTAAAACCAGTGGCACAAACCAAATTTTGGAGAGAAGCAAAGGCATTCAACCAGGGTCAACATGAAAGGCCTCCCTGAAAAGTAGTGTTTTTAAGTCCTCTTAATTGAATACAGAGATGAATTTAGGCATAGCTCCTCTGATAGTTGATTGCATAATAGGTGCCAACACCAAGAAGGCCCTATCTCTAGTATATGACTTTCTGGACTTTGTATTCTTGAAGGCTTTCAGGGCTGGGATCTGATAGCTGTTGTGGGTTTTTCAGAGTGTTTGGCCGTGTTCTGGAAGCTTTTCTTCCTGACATTTCACCAGTCTCTGTGGTCAGCATCTTCAGAGCTCCTCGCCCTCTGAAGATGCTGGCCACAGACACTGGCAAAACGTCAGGAAGAAAAACTTCCAGAACACGGCCAAATGGCCCGAGAAACACAAAACAGCATTATGGACTTTCTTTGGATGGCTGCATGGAGGAGTTGTGCTTGAAAAGATCTTATGGGCAGATGACATTGGGAAAAGATGCTGGAGCATAATAATTTCACACATGCCAAGCTTCTCCTTTTTACACTTGGATATTAGGGGAGCTGTACTTGCCATTTTGTGACAAACACAGGCTTGATGTTTTTGACCTAACCCAGTTGTTAGTTCAAAATAGAGGTGGACATGAACCACTGTTTCTACAATGTGTGATGGTTCATTTTTCATTCAAACGGGTGTTCAGTGCTTCCCAGCCCCTCCTTCTCCAGTAGGTGCCTACTTCTAGGAAGCACCCCAGCTTCCCTGCACTGCCTCCTCTGCTCCCTGCCTCTGTGTGGAGGCCTGCCAGGAGAGGCAGGGCTGAGAAGTGCCAAACACTTGCTTGGACATAAACACAAACCAGCACAAGGTGTCAGACTGATTGTGCCCATCTCTGGTCCCAACCAGAGCAGGTACTTTGAATTGTTGCAATTTACGAAGCATTAGCTTGACTTTATGTTGACTTACAGTACATTCTCATTGATTCAGTGGGTCTATTCTAGTAGGAGTCAACAGGTGATTTATGTCCTTAAACTCTCATTGTGAGGAAGCAATAAAATAAGGCTACGGTCACATAAATTATATACATTTCATGCATATTTTGGGGGGGACGGTCACATGGTTTTTAATGTGCAGTTAGTGTCCTCTCTTTTGTGTCGTATTTTCCTATTCTGATTTTGTCTCTACCTGTCTACTTCACATTTTCCCCTTCTTTCTGGCTCTACTTTCCAAGCCTAGCTGTCAAAAAAGGGGACCAACTGATTTTACTGCGTATTTTCTGTGTCATGTCGAGGGTACAGAAGCAAATAAGTAAGCATTTTCGAGCGAAGTTTCTAAATCCAGCCCCTGGCGGCAGTTATTGAAACTTCGCTGAAACTGCTGTTCAAGGGGTGTGGTAGGCCAGGACCGGAATTTACTACTCTTCGCGGTTAGGACGCGATCTTTTTATGCGCCGTTAGCTGAAGGGAAACTACGGAGAAAATGCAGGTATGACCACGGCCTAAAGAGGCAGTTCAAAGCTGGTAAGACTATTTGGCTTTCCAAATGACAGTATTCATGGGATGTTGGAACAGCATGCAAAGCAGCATTGCCATGCTGACAGTGTGCTTGCAGATTTTCAGATAACTTCCACTGATTCACAACAGTAGCTAAAAACAACTGGAGAGAAAGCTCTCTTCTCCCAGAGCCTCTTGGCATGGCCTCTGGAGGACTCCACTGTTCCGAGTTGCTATTACTCTCTGACCTTTGTTTATGCACTCTCTGGGATCAAAGAACTCCGGGGATTAATTCCTTCAACACAACAAACCACAAGACCTGGATAGAAATCCTAGGCTTCTTCACAAGTGCTGCTGTAAAGCCTCGAAAGGAAAAAAATGCCCTTATGCTTTCCAAATCTTTTGGATACAAATTAAAATAAAATGAATAAATCAGAAAAAAGAAGCCCATTCTGTCCACATTTGGAAATCTCCTCCTCTTCCTCCCCCATCGTCTTTTGGCAGAAAATAATCTAGACAATTGTGTGCAGTGCACGGCTTCTTGACTCTATTTTAATATGTATGATTTTTTTCATGCATGTGTTTGATCACGGCACACTTGAGTAGAGGAGAACAAAGCATTGATTAGAGAACAGGAGATTTCTGTCTGCAGGTACAGTCATGCAGTGAGTGGATAATCTAAGCATCACACACCAGTTTGTGAATGTTCTGAATATGGGTGAGGTTTCTGCATTCTTACATTTCAAAAGTGATACCAGTCTAATGCTTTACCATTCAAATGGGATTCACTGCTGTTACTATAAATTTAAAAGAGTCATATCCCTGTTGAATTTGTCTTTTCTTGTCATTAGTACTGGCAGAACACTTCCTTTCAGCTCAGTGGTTTAGGTATCTGGCTGTGGAGCCAGAGATTGGGTGTTTACTTTCCCACGTTGCCTCCTTGACAGGGGCCGAACCTGATAATTCCTGAGGTGCCTTTCATATCTGCAGTTCCAGTCTTATGATTATTGCTTGGTACAGATAAATTGTAAGATGTGAACACGGGGACAGCATTTTTATTCCTTACTACTTTGCTGTCTCAAAAGAATGTGGAACCTCATCTGTGATGTTCTCCTTAGATCAGTCTTGTCCAAACTTCGGCCCTCCAGATGTTTTGGACCACAACTCCCAGAGTCCTTTGCCATTGGAAATACAGGCTTGGAATTCTGGGAGATGTGGTCCAAAACATCTGGAGGGCCGAAGTTTGGACAGGCCTGCCTTAGATAGTCAACTGTACATATCAGAAAAATCAGCTGTGGCTAAACAGTGTGCTTGTTGGGCATAGCTATGTAATCAGCGGGCAACCAGAATGTTTTATTATACAGTGGTACCTCTACTTACAAATTAAATCCGTTCCAAATGCATGCTCATAAGTCGAACAACTTGTGAGTAGAGCAGCCATATCTAAAAATAAAAAAGAATAAAAAATTTAATTTTTTTAAAAAATGTAAGTAGAGCAGACCGCATTAAAATTTGAAAGGCAACAGTTGAATAGCTCGTAAGTAGAGCCGACCATAAGAAGAGGTACCACTGTATATCCAAATTTATTTTTATTCAGTCTATGATGACTATAGCAGCATTTCCTGAACAGATGTTCACATAGGCACAAAGTCAAACTGGTCATGTGATAAGAAAAACTGGACCCAAGCTTCATCACATGGCCAGTCATACTGTTGTTAGCTAAAGGCAGTGAGCAATTAAAAATGGTATTGCTGTGTGTGAATCAGTTATTTCCACGAGGGAAGTGGTGAAGACAACAATCAGATTTTAGGCTGCATGCAGACTCACACCACACTACATCTTCTTCCTTAAAGGCATCCCTGGAATATGCAGCTCCTTTTATACACACCCTCAACAAAGCTCTAATTTCTTTTTCCCAATAAAGCTATTGTGTTGAAGCATTGGGCCACTACTTTAGCAATACAATATAGCAAAAGGCCAATTTGCCTGGATTAACAATAAATGTGTCTGGCTGTCTAATAGTTTTTGAGCAGATGAACCTTAAACTCTTTGATTTAATTTAGAGTTCATTTTCCAAACCTCAATGATTGAATCAAATCTAAAGAACCACCTGAATTTTAAAAGTCTACAAGGGAGGTGAAATTGGCTGTGTTGAAAGGACATCCACCATTAAATGGGGACAATTTTAAAAAAAATTAAATTGCTTTCTGCTTCCTTTCCTGGCTTGGCAAGTAGTCCTGGAGTTCCCAAGAGCAGGTTCCATGTGGATGTTGCGTAGAAGTTGTCACCTCATCCCAGTCATTACACAATTCACAAGGATATAGGAAAAGAATGGTGAGCGAGTCTCAGAAGAATGGCATAATAAATAAGCACAAGGTGAAAAAAGCTATCACTTGAGAGCCAATTCTCTGGTACAACTATGCCTTAAATATAATCAAGGAAATGTTCAGACAACAGCAGATGTAGAAACTATTTCAGTCCACTTCAAAGGATAACCTGACTGGGATGAGAATTCCAAGCTGAGTTGTTTTAGGAGTGGCTGGCAACCACTGTGCAACTGTATAATCTTGTTTTTAATATTGCTGGGAACTGCTTTATTCTTCCCAGAAGCAAGCTTTGAGATGAATTGGGGAAATGACCTGCCTAGGGAGCTTGGTATTTTATTGGCTGGCTCAGTTTAGCAGCTTTTGCCCAAACCACATATGCTTCAGGCAGTGGCCACATCATTTTCCGCAAACATCTGGAATGAGCTTAACTATTGACTCGATCACCACTTCCTTATTGTTATGTTTGATGAAATAAACATACCACAGAGGGTGGCCCAATAAGTTTCTCAGCATTTCTGTTTTCATTGACTCTTTCCCAACTTAAAATGAGACTATAGTTGTGAGGCACAGTCAAACTTGTATATCTGATGTGTGTCATTTGTTTCACACTACAAAAAATAATTCTGAAGTGCTGCTTAACATGGTTAATAATTTGACTCCCAAAAGAGTAATGTGTTGACTCTGCCTGCATGTGACTTTTACAGCCATTCATCACTTTGGACAGCAGCATCTCTTACACTTTTACCACAGAAGGAATGAATACCATCACAGTGCAGGTCTCAGCTGGCAGCATTCTTATCCAGGACATGAAGAACATTGCTGTACATGGTAAGCAGATGCAGGCTAATTCAAAATACCCTGTTACATAGATGCTTGCATGGCTTATTCTTGACAATATTTAGTAGTATGAGATGTATTCATGACTCTTCTAACCACGGTTTGTTACAGTGTCCAAAATGGGAAGTTGTAATTTGGGTAATCCTAGTCAAGTAGGACAATTTATGATTTGCACCTGTTGTTTTAAGGAATCTTTCTAATCACATTTTTCCGGTTCTGATATCTGTATGAACTACAAAGTTTTATATTCAGGCAAATGAGAGCATGAAGGTGGGAGTTAGTCTTTATTTCTCTTTTAAAAGGTTGACTTTCAAAGACAAAGCACTGTAGCATCAGAATTGAATCATACAATGGCTTTTCAAATTTACAAGTCAAATACCAGGAATTATTTTCCTTTGGCTTATGGAAATATGAATTGGTCACATTAGGAAGAAACAATAAAGCTCTGTGAATTAGGATGTGACTGTGCATATTAATTGTGGTTTTGAAGCACAATGTGAAAGGGTGAAATGGTTTTTGAATACTGGATACAGAAATAGAAAACAGTTACACACACACACACACACACACACACACACACACACACACACAAAACACTTTCTCTATTGACAGCAGCTGGTGGTGATACAGCATTTGTTTTAGTGATTTCAAAACTGACTTCAACATTATTCCTTTATTAGGTCCCCTAGGACAATTGAGGAACCAATACTACAGGAACTTTACATCCCATAATACTGACACCAAAGGCATTTTCAATTTCTTTTGTAAATAAGCTAGGGGTTCTTACCAAATCTTACACTTGGGGTTAAAATATTTAATTGGAGTTCATACTTTCAGTCTGTATGCATATTTTATCTCTTAAATGCATGATATCAGTATGCATTTTATTTCTAACTTAAAGCAAAAAAAAGCAAAGTGTTTTGCTTATATACCGCCCCATACCACTATAAGTAGTCTCTGGGCGGTTTACAATTTAATTACAGTATGCAGGCTACATATTGCTCCCCCCCCCAGCACGCTGGGTACTCATTTTACCGACCTCGGAAGGATGGAAGGCTGAGTGAACCTTGAGCCTGCTACCAGGGATTGAACCCAGGTCGTGAGCACAGTTTTACTTGCAGTACAGGCATTTAACTAACCACTGTGCCAGGAGGCTCTGTTTCATTATAAGCTATGGTGTTTCACCATAAGCTATGGAATGCAAGATTGCACATTTAGAGGTTTGGGTTTGTAGGCTGAGGCTGCCCAAAGCTTATCATAAGCCTCATCTCTAGTTCTGTACTGTTTTCTACATATAATTTTCATTGCCATGGAAGTGCTGGAGTAGGAAATGTGTATTGGGCTTGATGTGACATTGTGCTATATTTAGAGACTAGTCACCCTGTAGTTCGAGTATTTTATTTGGGGTGGCCCAAAGGTGTACACATTCTAATACTGCATACCATTATTGTGTGCAAGTGTTTTATGTCCAGAAGAACTGGCCTTAATGTGATACTGTTTTTTTAATAATTTAAAAAAAATCATTTACAGATTTGTATGTATGATTTGAGTTGCGCCATAGCATTTCCCCATGTGTCTTTTCCACTTTTTAGCACAGTGAATGTTGGTTCAAAGGAGTGTCATCTTATATTAGGAGTGGGCAAAATGCCACCCATCAGCTACATATAAACAACCACAGCTCCAAAATCCACCTTGTGCGTCTAAAGATAGCTGTTTTGCCATGCTTTAGGGGAGCCCCCTTTATCCTGAACCCCCAAATGCTCATAAACATATTTTATTCAGCATTAGAGATTGCAAAGGGGATTTTTTTCAGTGAAAAATATTTTGGGGAAAGAGGTAATGGGAGTTTATTTATTTATTTATTTTGAATATTTTTACCCCACCTTTCTCCTTGGAAAAGGACCCAAGGTGGCTTACAGTAATGAGGGACAATATACAGCCCAGAACATATAAGACATATTCAAGGTAAAAACAGGGAATTAGAGGAGGCATCTTAGAACATTAAAAGGTAACAGTAGAGCTACAAGGAGCACACAAAAATAAAAGAAAAATGAAAGTAACATGGAAAACACTGGTTTTCTTATAAATCAGTCAATGCAATAATGTATGGAAATCTACATAAAGTTACATAGTAGGATGACCTTCATTCAGGGAAAACTTTCCTGAAGAGGAAGGTCTTTGCCTGCTTTGTGAAAGACAGCATAGATGGGGCAGTCTTGGCCTCCAGCAGGAGGGAGTTCCAAAGTCTAGGAGCAGAAAGAGAGAAGTCCCTTTCATGTTTTTTTTCTGAGATGCACCTGTGAAGGTACTGGGATGGATAGAAAAGCCTCTCCTGATGACCAGGGCCGGCGTGTCCATTAAGGCGAACTAGGCAGTTGCCTAGGGTGCCGAAATGGAGAGGGGGCACTGGCCAGCCTGCTGCCCCCCACCGCTGGCTACCGCCGCCCGTTGCCGTCTGCCCTCATCTCTCCAGGGTCCTTACCACATCTTCAGGCTGTAGGAGCTGAAACTCATGCATTAATTCTATTTATAGGCTCTGGATCAATAACAGCATCCCAGCCAGCCCAGATCTGTACAATTTTGGCTATAAAGTGTTGTGCAAATTATTTGCAGCACATTACAGAGTGATTTGTGTTATCCACTTGTGTGTCAACACGTAGCAGACTCTTGACTATTCGGAGAAGCTCCGCTGGGCAATTCTATGCCAAAGCAATGGTGGTGGAGAAAAATGATTTTGTGCTGCTTTCACTGCCTTGGAATAAGCTTTCCAATGGTCTTTCACTGTTTCTTTATCTGTTTCACTCCGGGTTTTCCGCCAATGCCTTTTAGTTCAAAAGACTACCCTTTTCATATTTGCCAGTTCCCCAGGAAACCAAGCAGCCAATTTGGCTGTACTTCGAGGAAGGAGACATTCAGGGGCAATCAGGTCAATGGCTTTGCTCATTTCCTCATTCCAGATATCAACTAAGGATTCAAAGGACTCATCTGTCAAAGAAGTGGAAAATTCCACTAGGGCAGCTACAAAACCATCTGGATCCATCAACCTTCTTGGACGAATTGCCTTTGTCTGACTTCCACTCCTTCCAAGGCTTTGAGTTCCAGTGAGCCTAATACTCACCAGATAATGGTCTGTCCAGGACAATGGGATTACAGAGAGTTCCTTTACCCCTTGGTAAAGCTCTCTGGGCCTTGTATTAACCCACTCATCCTCCATCAGTGCTTGACAATGCGACTTGTGGCTGGGACTGTACAGAAAACCGTATGCTTCAAGTCTCCAACTTATTTTCTCATGGGCTTCAGACTTTGCTGGGCAAAAAAAAAAAAAAAATCACAATTATAATTGTTCATAAGATGTTTTAGACCAGCATTTCGTACCCTGAAGGCCATGAACCCTAAGGGGGAATGCAATTTTTTTTTTGATGGGGGTTGTTTCACAGATCACCTTATATGTGTTGTAGCCTTTGTTAAATAATTTCTTCCTTGACTTTTCAGAGTGATCTTTGGGCATGGTTTAGAGTGGCCATTAAAACTAACATGTGTGTGTGTGTGTGTGTGTGTGTGTGTGTGTGTGTGAGAGAGAGAGAGAGAGAGAGAGAGAGAGAGAGAGAGAGAGAGAGAGGCCCTTAGGGGGAAACAAAAGCCTCCATTTTCTGAAAAGAGATGATTTCACTTCATTAAAATGCCTTTTAATGCAAATATTGCAGCGGAGGGCGGGTTCACAGGTGACTTAGCTATTATAAAAGGGATCTGCAACTCGAAGTTTGGCTAAAAGGTGAAAGAGCCCATGGATCATTCTGAAGTCCTCTAGGGGCAGTGTTTACTGGAGCCCATAAAACAGTTGCTTACTATGGGTTAATGATGCATGTGTGTGCCAGCTCTGAACACAATGTTAACCTTCATGTATTTCATCCCTGCTCTTCAAACCCGTCCACTGTGGATATCAAAGCAGAGAAGTGTGAGAGGAGCTTAATTGTGTCTTTCTTGCAGTGGCACTAAACCATGCCCAAAGGTGTCCACCATCTTTCATCCCATATTCAGCTTTCTACTGGCAAGGGGTCTTGATATTGCAAATGGGCCTTGAGTAAAGAAACAAAAATTGAGAACCTAGGCAAGTAACATTCCAGTGTCTCCAGAGACCTCTCCCCATCCAGGTTCTATGTGATGTTTGAATACTCTGGCAACTGTGGTAATATTAGGCAAATAGGTGTGATATATTTCACAGAGGTTTTGTTTGTTTGTTTGTTTGTACTGGAAGTGCAGCATGGTTCCATAGATAATATATCATTATGTTTTTTTTTTATTGGACTGCTTTATTGTTTCATGGTGGTGTACAGTTAATTGGGATCTCTGCAAATCAGAAATGGTACAGAAAATGTAGAATAAGTGAGTGGATGGATGAAGTAAATCTTCCTTGTGCTCCTTAAGCTCAGCTACT
Source organism: Phrynocephalus versicolor (assembly GCA_023846285.1). NCBI lineage: Eukaryota > Metazoa > Chordata > Lepidosauria > Squamata > Agamidae > Phrynocephalus > Phrynocephalus versicolor. The sequence continues at coordinate 12,108,967 of JAHTLZ010000379.1, read as the reverse complement.
GTCTTTAGGTCCAATGTGCAATTGAAAGAAGTTACATTAAATGAGAAGGGAGTGCATTCTCACCCAGAGTAGCCAGATAGTTGGGGTATAAATATAACAAATAATAATCTAATCTGTCACAGGCAGCAAAATATTTTAGGTGGGCTCTGTGCAGAGATCACTGAGATCAAGAGGGAAAATGCAAACATGGGAGAAGCAGAGGCTGCTGAGGGAGAGCAGGATTATTAGGGGACATGAATGACAAGACTCACAATTCCATCATCTGGAAAGGTGCCTAATTACCAAGGGGGGGAAAGGATTTCAGTCCAGCAGTGGCCAGGTTCTATAGTAGGTCAAGGAACCCATCCAGCTCTCTGCATGCATAAATGTGCCTGCCATTGAAATTAGCCTTGCTTTCCTGCAGTTAGTTAATTAGGAGGTAATTTCTTAGTGTCTCATGAATTACAATACCCTGATTCTCCTGTCATTAGCACGATTGGTATCTGATTTGTTATGCATTAACTACTCATGGCTGCACATGGGGCTAACAAACAGGTAATTCCTGCTTTCGGGAAACAGATGACTTACATTAAGGATTTGCTCAGTGGAGCAGAAAGTGTGTCAAGTGCAATAGAAGAGCAATCTGATTTCTGAATGCTGGCTTCGGCTTCTTTGTTGTCACTGTCTAACAGCTGGACAGTGTTGGTGAGTGTGCAAAAGGTCTAAGGTTCGACTGCCAAGCAAGCTACAAGCCTTATACCGAGAAGGAAGATTTATATGCCCATCTGGATGGCTTCCTGTTCACTCTTCTCTTTCTGTCATCCTTTATTTTTGTTTCTCATGCAAAATGCTTCAGGATAGGATAAAAATTGCTTTATAAAAAGCAATCTAGTCTTCTGTCTCTTCAGCTGTCTCATACAATGTATTGCACTGTTTTCTTCTCCTCTCTGTTTCAATCGGCCTCATCTCAGTCTACACCTGGGATATGATTGAGGTCCTGCACCCACTTCCCTGTAGTCTAAGCCCCATTGGATGGAATGGGACTTAACTTCCATGTGAACTATTTCATTTTACAATTCTGAGTTTTTTAGAGGAGGCTTGTGTGTATCCTTCTTCATAGTCCCTGGTGGTCTTTTGAAAAATTTATTAATATAAATTCGGACTCACATCTCATTTATTCTGTTCCCGAATAGAACCTCTTTTCTGTACCCTGATATATGTAGGAAACTGACCCACTGCAAAAGACGTTAGTTGGATTTTGTTCATATGTTTCCTTTAGGCAGATGTGGCAAAATACAACATTTCAAAATGTTAAAACTGCATAATATCCGTTCTCCACAAAGGCTCATGTTTTCAACACCTAAAAATTAATTTTTGAAATTGATATTTCCAGGCAAAACTGAGAAGGGATTGCCTGGGGATTAAAGGGAATGGGGTTGCTTTTTGTTTTTGTTTTGCTGTATGCAGGATATTTGAGGAATTTTGCACTCTTGTGAGCAAATCATGCTGTGTTATCATTTTGAAAGGACATGTAGAACTATCTCCTGTCCCACACGAACCCATGGATATTGTCTGCTCTGGTATAAATGAATTAGATAGTTAATAGTAAGTTTTGACTGTACCTCTTTCTTGGCAGAATATTTCCAGTCTCAGTTACTGTCATTCTCCCCCAATTTGGATTATCACAACCCTGACATCCCTGAGTGGAGAGAAGATATTTCCAGAGTCATCAAGAGATCCCTGGTGCAGGTGAGCATCATCCTTGGGCAGTCCAATAAATAATGAGAGCTATCTACTAGGCCAATTCAGGGAAGGGAAGTGTATCATTCACACATTGCAGCTATTTTTTTAAAAAAACCCAATAATAATGTCAGATACCTCCTATAATTACCTCTACAAATACGGCATACAGGCCTAGACTAGGAAATACTGGGGCCAAATTATGGGTGGCAACTATAGTTTTCCAAGTACAGTTAGGTTAATAGATCTTGGCTTTTTTTCTTCCCATATGGGAAGACATACCAGCATTCTATACTACTTTATAAACATTTATTTACGTAATTTTTCTAATGTATACATTTTGTACGCATTTTCCCTCACTGATAAAAATATGTATTGTCAGCATGAGTGGACCAACTCAAGTTGTCCAACTCAAGTTCCAAAAAGCAGACAGTAGCTTCGCAGCAGAGAAAACGAATTCACTGAAGACAGATTATGCTTCTGGGGTTTAGCAGTCTATTTACAATATTTACAACATATACAGCAGTACCTGGAACTAATTCCTTCTTTCCATGGAACTTTTCAGGAACATAGAAATCCAGTTCAGTACACAATTTCAGCAATGTGAAAAGAACAGCCGGTGATCAAACAGCCAAACGGTCAAGTAATCAAACATCCCAACAGCCAACAAGACATGTGCTTGTCTGATCAGTATTTATAGGATCATTTTGCAATCACCTTGGCTTTTTTCACCACCCGAGACATGCCTAAGTACACTTTAGTATTTCTCTGTACACCTCAGAGCTTCCCTTTGCTTCTTGCTATGCTTCTAGGAACTGGAAGCTCTCATCTCTGTCTCTCAAGGTCACTGAGGCATGGAACCTCTCCACACAGCTGGACCTTAATTATCTGTACTTTAAAACTTTTCTCTCTCTCGATGCCCTTATTTGAGATGCCTTGACATGCATGTTGTTTTCCTCCCAATTGTATTCTTATTGCCATACATGTATTTTTAAGTGTATGCATGATTTAGTGCATATGGAATATACTTACTAATGCGCTGAGACTGAGTGCTTTATTTTGTGACAACATTTAGGAGGTGAAAGTGATATATTTGGCAAGATCTTCAAATGAGCAAAATCCATCCTCATTTGTTTTGAACTTTAAAAATATCCCTAACACTGTTTATGCAACCATAGAGTAATCTTACAACATGGTTCACCTAACTGAGAAATTATTTGACTATAAATTAATGGGAATTGGAACAGGTTTCATGATTCAGGTGTACAAGGTAAGCAACTGCTCTTAGATGCCTTCTGACACTGCAGAGCACAGTGTAACCTAATTCTATATTTGGAATATTAAAGTATGTTCCTTTGAGTTACAGGCTATGACTCCAGTAGTTTTGCCAGGCTCCAGGGTGTTGACTGCATTCTTGCATGGACCTTTAGATGGACATACAAATCATAGAGTGAGCAGCATTGTGTGCGAACATCCCAATGCACAAGCATCTGCTTCCTGCCTCTTCAGTCCACTTTCTTCACTCTTGGCTTTTTTGGTATGCCAACTTAGAGGCCCACCAAGCCATTTATATTAAAGCAGGAAGTGCAGGGCCAGTGTCACAATTCTAGAGCCTGTTTACTGCAGATATCTTGTCTACAGCAGTACAAGTCCTGGAAACAAAGTTTTCATCTGCCCCATGTCTGTGGCATTGCAAATATTCACCACCAACCTCAGGTTTGGCCCTGAAATCATACAAAATGGGATGTTGCTGACCTACCAATACTTTATCCCAACTTTCTCTGCCATTTTTAGGATCCATTGAGAAGGACTGGGGTAGGGCTGATTGAACCAAAACAACAACAACAAACCAACACCACAATAACAAACCACCACCACCACTGTATTTGCTGCATCTTTGTTTTGTTTTATACTGGGCCTTGCACAAGAAAGTAGCAAAGCAGTTATTTGCTGTTATTATTACCCTTAAATGTCTCTTCTGCCCCTCTTCTTTAGGTGACTGGCATCCCAGATGAACAAGTTTTAGTGGCAGTGTTCCCTGGATTGCCTACCTCTGCAGAACTCTTCATCTTACCTTATCAAAACATGTCAGACAGAAGGAGTGGCAGTGAAAGTGACCTTGAACAGGTAGGGAAGATGTTCCTCACTGGAATCTTTTCTTACACTGTCACACATTAGGCCCATTCTAAACCAAAGACTTCTAGGTGTGTGTGTGTGTGTGTGTGTGTGTGTGTGTGTATGTGTGTGCGCGCGCACGCGCGCGTGCCATTCCATTTTGTAATGCAACATTACGTTATGCTTTCCAGGCTATAAACAAAAAAGCTGGTTTCTCCTCTAAAGCAGGGATGGAGAGGCAATTACTTGATTATCCCCCCGAATACATAGTTATACTCACTGTGTGCTAAAGATGGGTGCTTGGAAATTCTCTGAGGGATTCTCCATGTGCTTGATTTTTCATCCAAATCTTATAATCCTGTCCCTTTCTATCTGTCACCATCTCTTTCTATAAGCGGGGGCTAAAAAACAGCCCTTGGAGAAGAGTATATACATCACCACCACCACCATTATAATTGCTGTTATCATCGTCATCAATTTAATTCATACCCCACCCTTCCTCAGAAGATCTTGTGTAGTTAACAGGTGAAGGGGGATGATGTGATAATAACAGAATCAAAGATCAGTTTGATCTCATAACAATGCAGGGTAAGCACAGGAGCTTTCATCCTACCTTAATTCCAATAGGATAGCTGATGTGATAGAAGGAGTGAGACCTGCCATGATTGTTATGCATGAGCTTGAATAGGGATACTAATGCCCCTGGAAGTGATGTCTTGTGATAATGTGCTTTCTCTCTCAGGCATTCTGCAGGGAAGAAAAATAATAGCTGAGCTGATGAGGGAAGCTACCTTCTTTCCTATTCTATACCCCTGAGAAGGAAAGCATGTCAATACATCCTGTCACTTACAAGGGAATTTGTATTTGCAGCTCCGTTTTGAATGGGTGTGCTGGAATGCATTTAAAAGACAGCCTTTAGACCACATCATAGCAGTGTTCTTTATACAACATTCATGGAGCATAAATTGCCATTCATTGGGTTGGGCTACATTGCACTTCTGTGCAAACAATGCTCTGTCAGCTCTCAGTCCGCTTTGCATAATCCCATTTTTTAAAAATTAGGAGCCACACTGAAATATAGCCTTCCACAAGCAGTAGAACTCATTGCATAATATATATTTAGGACAGCAATGTTTCAGCAGAGACCATGAACCTTCCTGTGCTGTGGGAGCTGCATAAGTAAAACTACACAATACTGTCTCGCCCCAGGTAAGGCAGAGCAGATTTAAGCTAAATAGCACATGCATTAATGGAGAATAATAGAACAGAATTAACATACTGTAATGGCATGCAAAAGGGGAACTGTTTGACACATCAGGTACGCCTGCTGCAACACCGTCTTGTATTAAAGATGTAAGAGGCTTGTACTTTTTCATCTTGCCACCACCATCACATCAAAGGATACCCACAGATACAATGCAGTTCCTCGCCGCTCACAGTGTTTAAAGAAAGCAATCCTGCATTTGGTAACATGGATATTATACAAGGAATTCTTCAAAGAAACAGGATTGGCTAGGCTCATGTGGACTGGTTCAGAACCTGATTCAGTAACTCAGAGTGAAGCCTGATTCAGTTCATACTATTTCAGACCAGATCCCATCAGATTCCAATGCAGATCCAAATCAAAATTTGGAAACTTAAATCTTCAACCCTCTCATCGACTCGCAACAAGAAGTGTGCATGTTTCCATGAACTCAAAGGCACTGCAGGAATCCTTCCCTGCTCTTGGAGGAGGTGGAAAGGGGAAATCCATGCTCCTGCCGGGACTGGAAGATTATGCAACTAGGAGAGAAGGAGCATCACATGCAAACATATGGCTGGGGAAACGGGCCATGAGGATGGGGGAATGGAGGGTGCGGCACCTAGAGTGCTGCACTGATGACTTAGGATTTGTGCTTATCTCTAGCCACTGCCCAATAACAATTCTCCTAACATAACATAGAGATCAACATTCAGATGTATTCAAAAAGCAACATATAAAAAGACTATGATGGGGCTGAATTGGGGGGGATATTGGAAAAGAGGCTTAAAGATTCGATACTAGCAGGACTGGTGAAGGAGAAATACAAATTACACTAAACATAACTTTATCAACAGCTTCCCAATACAATTATTTAAAAAAAAACAAATTTGTCAGCAAGATACTTGCCCAGCTGAGTTTGGAAGTTAGATCTGGAAATGAGTAGAGGGTAGGTTTGCAGCTCAACCCATTAAGCTTCACACATACTAAACAAATGGAAGAGTGAATAGCAAACCTTTATTGGACCGCTTTAAAAAAGTACTTAAGTAGCCATTTTTTATGAGTGAAATGCACATCCTGAGGCTGAGGACACCTCCTTCAGAGATAGTGTAGAAAATTGTGGACACAGTAAAAAGATTACTACTGAAATAAATGAACAAGGAAAAGGAAATGGAAAAGGAAAAGGAAAAGGAGGATTAGGTAGGCCATTGAAGTGTGTAAGGCAAAAAAGTTTAGAAGACTCAGTTATTCTAAGACAGTGCAACTATCCAATCACTGTCTGCAGCTTTTTCAGTGATCTGCTGTTAACAATTAAAGAAAATCAGAAGAATGTCGAGTGGCATGAAAGAGCTGAAAATCTAACTGCACACGACCTCTCCTTGCCCTCCCAAGGCGAGATGAAGAGGCAAGACACTGAGGATGGGTATAAACTTGGGCCACACTTTATTAAATATATTCCAAAGATATTTTAAACTGTAACTCAAAGAGGGGGCTGACATAATGCAGAATAACAGTCGGGACCAAGAGTCTCCCAGGTCCCCACCAACTGGCTTATGTGTGGGTGAATCTACTACTCCTTGATTGCGCAGTCAATAAGTAGCTTATGTACCACCCCCACTACTGCGTATCCTCCCCCTAACATTGTCATCTCCAGATGCTCAGTATCCTGGGGTTGGATGGGCTAGAACTGGATATATCTCCCTTTAGGGCTCACCAAATCCTTGTTATTTCCACACTACCTGCCAATGTGACCAGTATGATGACGACCTAGCTCTTGTACCACCAAAGCACCAGTGTGGGATAGTCGAAAATTTCCCATTCACTGATAGGCCAATTCTGGGAGCGGGGAAAAGATTTCTATCTGGCCTTCAAAAGTGACCAGTTATACTCATGCTAATACTGAAAAAAGGGTTGGCAGGTGGGACTGTTGCCTCGAAAGAGACAGAAGCCTGGGAGCATCCCTGTTATATACAGGGCTCATCCCCCCCTCCCTTCCCGGGCTGGGATTTCACCGAGGAGGGCAAAGAAGTTCCGCTTGCCAGAGAAGCCTCCGGCGAAGCCCACCCTTGCACTCACTGTGAGGTTACTGTCCAGGATAACAAACTCGAGTTATCAAGCAAAATCTAGTACATTTTCCCCACCTCACAGAACATTTCCTTCTATGTTGCTGTTCTGGAATGTTTTTTAAACATGCTTTTTTGCTGTAGTCTGGTGTCTGAATTACTGCATTGATCTGAAGTGACTTTGAGTCAGATTTGGATCAGACTGACTCAGATCAATCCAATGTGCTTTAGATCCAAATCTTGTATGATTTGGTCCAAAATTGGCCAGATTCAGGTTTCAGCCAAATGGGTTTCACAATCTAATTATAGACATAGTTAGAAAATATAGTACAAACTATGTTTAGAATTTGTAATACTCATTTCTTAAATAAATTGGTAATTATAAGGATGAATAGCAGCTGGTATGCTGAATTCAGATTAGAGTCAGGAACAGTAGCATAACCTTGTTAAATCTTCCAAGCAGAAATTACCCAGTGTTTAAGTCAACAGAATCAGTGTTGGGAGCTTTGTGGAAGCAAAAATTAAAATAAAATGTTTCCACCAGATTCAATTGCTCTTGTTAATGAATATGCGATTTTGGTAAAAAAAAATCTATAGCAATTCATAGCATTTATGGGGTGCTTTAGATTGTTCATAACAGTTGTCTTAGTGTTGAGCTAAATGCTCTCAGTGTAATAAGAATAGGAAGTGAAATGTGGGTGATCTCAGGGAGTGAATAAAATTTGTTATCTTTTTAAAGAAAGTTGTTCTGTAGCCTCAACAATGTTGGGAGGAGGGAATCACAGCTCCAGATTCCATTCCCTTTCCCTAATGATATCTGAACCCAGTGCAATAGAGTGATGGACCAGGGCACTGGAAACCAAGGTTTGGATCCTTCCTCACCCACAGACACTCACTGGGGGAGTGGAGATGGTTAAACCAATTCTTAAATATAGTGGTACCTCTAAGACAAATGCCCCAAAAAGACGAAAAAACTTGCAGCACAAATGAAATTTCTGGGAATAGGATTGCTTCACAAGACGAAAATTCCCTATGGGATGCTTTGCAAGAAGAAAATCTGTTTTGCATTTGGAAACAAGTTACCCAGGATGCATTGTGCCCCCATAGTTTGTGGAGGGATGGGAGGAGTTTTTCATCAACTTTTGGAGTCATTCTGGACATTTTTTTGCAGAAGTTTTTGGACTTTTAAAACCTGGAAAGGTAGAGAGCTGAGGTTTCCTTACTTTCTTTTCTGTTTTGGCATTGTTTTCCATTGCACTTTTGGCAGGAACGACCTGAGTTTTTTCCTGGAGCCTGCTTTTGTCCATGTTTGCATTGTTTTACATTGCAGTTTTGGCAGGAACAGGGTGGCGATTGTCCATGTTTGCATTGCACTTCACTGGGGGGGGGGGGTGTTCCGAGGGGAGGATGTTGGTTCTGCATGCCTTTCAAGTGCATATTACAAAGTGATCTAGAGGGAAAAGGCTTTTAGGGGGCCTTTTCTCTGACCTCTATCACAGATTATTCAGTTTCCCATTCATTCCTAAAATGAATTCCTAAGATAAATTCATAAGATGAATTTTTTGCAAAATGAATTGACCCATAGGATGAATTAAATTCATCTTGTGGGGCATCACTGTATCTCATCTTGAAAGCCCTATTAGGGTTGGTATAAATCAGTTCTGACTTGGTGACACACAGCAGCAGCAACAACAAAGACATCTAAGGATAGCCCAAATACAGTAATACCTTGGTTTAAGAGTAACTTGATTTAAGAGTGTTTTGCAAGACAAGCAAACATTTCTTCTAAATTTTGCCTTGATGAACAAGCAATGACTCTATATACAAGCACTGGAGCAGGTCACCTGATCACTGAGCCAATGGTGGTTCTCCCTCCCTCCCTCCCCCTTCTGGATTGTGGGTGATTGTCTCAAACGTTCCACCACCAAAGCAGAGGAAGTAAAGAGGAATAAAGGTTTCCCTTGCACCATCCAGAAACATGTGGGTTGGGTTTTATTTTTCTTTATATTTATATTTTTGTTAATTTGTTTTAAACGTTTTTTCTTATTTTTTCCAACAATTTCTAGTCATGAGGCAACTGATCATGTGTGTATAGGGCTACAAATTGCACTTTATTATCGTCACATTAAGAATACAGAGAAAAATCCAGTTGTTAGTCCAAAGCAGTGAAGATTCCACAGCCAGATACTGAAACCATGAATCAAAATCTAAAGCAACAAATTATTATTTTTATTCGTTTTTTTAAAAGAGGGATATCAATCTAACCATTTTAATCACTTGTATCTGGAGTTAAACCTGCTGTAATACATGGTTAAACCAAATCCAAATAATTGTGATGTTGTGTGTATTGAGAATAGCTCTCTGGGTAGCAGGATAACACATCCAGAACAATTAAAATTGCTGGGACCTGTAACAAAATGCTGCAGTGGGACATGCTCTCTTCCCAGCCAGTTGGTTAACTTTCATTTCTCACCACCACCACTACCACCCTCCACCAACAGTAGCACATCAGCAGTCTGTATTCACTGAGTAGAAGTTTCAGAAGTGGTCAGCTTCTGAAATGGACCATGGGAGCCCAGGTGGCATTCAGAACTGGAGGAATGCAATCATCCAATCCCTTACCTTTCACTGGCCTTGCGGGGGGTTAAACTCCAATGAGGAAGAAGCCTGCAAAGCCTCCGATGCATCATCTTTCCTTCTTCCTGGCACTGGCCAATCAGGAGCTGTGCAGGGAAATGCACCATCCTGCCTCCCTGTCTGATTGGCCAGTGCCAGGGAGAAGGAAAGATGGAGCATTGGAGATCTTTTCCTTGTTGGGGTTTAACCCCATGCAAGCCCAGTGCAAGGTAAGGGACTGTTTGATTGCATTCTTCAGGTTCTGGATTCCAGCTGGCCTAATCAGCTATCTTGGTACATGTTTTCCATCTTTTCTTTTTACAGACGGTTGAAATCCTGTTCAATGCTTTGAATCAGAACCTGGTCCAGTTTGAGTTTAAACCTGGTGTGGAGGTCATTGTATATGTCACACAACTAACATTAGGTAAGTAGATCAAGGAAGACATGCCTGTGGAATGCAACATTAGGATACCTTTACTATTAGCCTAAGCAAAGGAAGAATACTATTGTAATTGCTCCTTTCCTGGTCCTGGGACAGTACACTTGACAAAGTTGCCACTGAACTTCTGTATCAAACTAACTTATTATAAAATTTGGCATCATCATTAGTGAACTATATAATGCTCTGTACAATATGAAAATTGGCAGTGTGCAGTGCAAAACCAAGAATGCTCTTCTTATTCCATGTGATGAATCTATGCGTCAGCATGACTTGATCTTAATCAAAATTATGTGGCTATGGAGTTTACTTATTACTGTAGGTTTATGAAAAATGTTATCTCATGTCAAAGTGGTTTCCTCATCAAAAAGCAAAGCAAAGTGTTCTGCTTATATAGCTCCCCATAGCACTTAAAGCGCTCTCTGGGTGGTTTACAATTTAATTGTGCAGGCTATACACTGCCCCAACCCCCAGCAAGCTGAGTACTCATTTTACCAGCCTCAGAAGGATAGAAGGCAGAGTCAACCATGAGCCTGCTACCTGGAATTGAACCACCGGTCCTGTGCACAGTTTTAGCTACAGTACAGCCATGAGGCTCCTCTTCAGAGAGTCTTCATTTCTTTTGTTGCTTCCTTTCTTTACCTGTGTGGCTTGGCTCACCCATGGTACTTCCTCTGATTCCAGTGCAACCTGCTCTCTCTTTCTCATTCTCTAAAGACCGAATTATCTGGAATTATATTATCCTGGGTAGGGAGAATTTTAAATGGATTTCCCCCCTGGTTTTATCACTAGGAATGAACAGAGCTTTTGAAAATTATCAAGGCTCAATATAAGAAGAAACTAGCACATTTACAAGCTCATGGGTTATTTCAGATAAAGTTTGCACAAGATAACGTGCACTTTATAAAATATGAATGACTAAAATTCATACTATTGAGAACATGTGAAGTCAGCAAGAGAAGAGCATCATTTCAGTAAAATGAGCAGACAAAGGCACACATCAGAAAAAATAATTAAGAAATGTTCATAAATTACTACACACACAAAAAACCTCAGAAGATTGTAGCCTAATATGAAAGGGGGGAAAAGGAAGAAAATATATGTAGCATTTGAGGCACTGCGAATTTGGGGGTTCATATCCCTAGTGAGAAAGTTCTAGTTTCCCCAACATTCCAAGTTTTGTCCTCAAGCAAAATATGATTTTCAAGATCTCCAGAGACTGACAGCTGCACAGAATTGTTTTGGAACTGTTTATAAGAATAATTTTAGAACTGCAAGGAAGTCCACAGATTATCAAGTCCAGCTTCTGTCAAGTAGGAACAGTGTGGAACTGAACTCCCAACCTCTCATTCTCCAGCCGGATGCAGTCTACAGAGAAAGGATTTGTATAAAGTGAGATTAAATGAGGGGAGGAAGAGGAGGAGGAGATGATGAAGAAGAAGAAGAATCAGCGGTAGCAGCAAGCCCTTGAGGCCTTGCTTGATCTGTTTAGCTGAAAGCACTGTGTATGTGCAAGGATGTCGGTGTTGTTGAGGGTAGGCAAACACTATATATTGCCATGTGCCACAGGACATCTTGGAGCTGCTAGAATAGAACATAATGGGGTTAAAGGGAAAGAAGAGGTGGGTGGAAAGGGGTAGGTAATAAAGAACAGAATACAGGCAAAAGCTAAAATGTGTTCAAATTTTTCTTGAGTTTTGTGAAGAATAAACGGAGTTACATTTGTCAACATTAAGTGAAATTATGGTGAATTCAGAATCACGTAAAATATTTGCAGTGGAAGATATTTGGGTTTGGGGATTGTTTTTTTCTAAGTTGAAACCACATGGCACAAAGGGGACTGAATACATTCTTTTCCTTGCTTTTTGTTGGCTCCTCATTAACAAAGGTCAATGTTTTCTGGCCCTGTAAAAAGACAGATTCTAAAGAAGACCAAAGGGGGTAATCTCCCCACTCAGTTTGTCTGCTCACGGCCTGCAGCTTCCTTTTCATTATGGTACTGCCCAGAAATTGCAGCCTTCAGTTCAAAGGGGAAGGAAGATCGATTTTTTTTATTTCATGTTAGTTGCCTTTTCTCAAACAGTGAGTGACACACATCAGTGATAATAAAACTGGACGCTGCAACGGAAAAAGAGTGGTCCTTTTTCTTTCCCCACCCCTTTAACTGAAGTTAATAACTTCCTGATATAACATGATGTTCTTCTCCTTCCTAGCACCTCTCGTTGATTCTGGTGCTGGGCACAGCAGTTCAGCGATGTTGATGCTGTTGTCGGTGGTCTTTGTTGGCTTGGCTGTTTTCTTAATCTACAAATTCAAAAGGTAAATGGCTACTAGAATCCATCATTCTATGAGTTTTCCTTCAGATTTGAATGATGGAGAAAGGGGTTCGGTGACAACATATTCCTTCAATATGTGCATAAGATAAACTAGTGTCTATATGTTTTATAGATAAGTCTTCAAAATCCCTTCAGTTGTTTCCATCATGAAATGTCTCTCTCATTCAGCCTAATAGTAAGGCACTATTGGCCTCTGCCTCCACCCATGAGGCATTTGCACTTACTCAGAGCAGAGGACATGCTCATGGTAGGCCTAGATGGATATCACATTCACAATGTTATCTTTGATCCTCTAAAACATGGGAAACAAGATGTAGCCCATGATAATGTAATTACTATTGGGATTAGCCCATCCCCCACCAATGCAAACACCTCTTGCCCAATTCTTGGTCTCGATCCTCAAGCAAACCAGCAGGAGATAAAAACCTATTACTGAAACACATCTGTATTATCCCTGTTGCCCATGCAGTTTCAGATGGGCAACTTTGGAAAGTTCTACAGCCAATTTTCTCCCACTAGAATCCATTGGGACCTTCAGGAATACCTGAAGTTTTTTTAAAGGTACTTCCATTTTTAAGGAGCTATTATGAGGCATTGGGAATGTGCCTTCTGTGTTGTTGGAAGCTTCCAAGAGCAGAAATTTGCATTTTAAAACCATTTTTCCACCCCCTACCTACCCTGTCAAAAATATGTTTTGGCTTGGGGAGCCTTCAGGACCCTCAGAAAATGATTGGGGGGCAAGGAAGCACACCAGCTGCACTTTGCCTGCTGTAACAAAGTAAGCATACATGCCTCTGATAGATAAACATTTATGGTTAGACTTGTATGTGCAAGAGTTTACATGGGGTCTCAGAATATGTGGACATCTTCATTGGGAGAGGACTATGTTTTCCATGAAGTCTACATCTACAGAAAAATGCATGTACGCAATTGCATATCAGGATGGATGTGGTAAAATGATTTCTATGATCTCTATGATGAGCAGCAATAAAACACTGCTCTTTCAATGCATGGTAATTTTGATGCCCGAAACATGGGTGTATGACTCATTACTCTCCTGCATATACCAAAAGGAAGGGGGGGAAAACCCTTGGGATAAAGTTTTATGATATATGTTAAAGTTTTGTTTATCTGTTTTATCACTTGCTATTTGACCTCCATTTTCAGCCATTATTTCAAGGCTGCTTTTATGTACTCCAACTCTCTGGTTGTGTTATTTCCCCACCCCCTATAATATTGTCCTCAGAGTTTTGTTTCTTTGTTTTCTACTTTTAAAATTGGCTGTAAGCCATCTTGAGTGCTCCTTGTACAATGGAACGGTGTTATGGAAATCCTCCTACTTGGCCACCTATATTAGATCTTTATAACTTTACAGCCAGCCAGATCTATAAATAGATAGAGATGTACAGGTAATATCATTTAAGAAGGTTTGTATCTCCCCCCTTCCCTGTTCCACCTTCTAAACAATTCTCAGACAGAAAAATATGCATGTAGACATGCACAGAAACACACACACACACACACACTTTTCTGTGTGATGGAATTTTGAAAAGTTGTGCTAGTTGCCGAGTATAATCAGTTACTGTTTTCTTGGTTGCCATTTACCCTTCTAATCCTCAGGGGCTTCCATTCATGTCAACTTGTCATCCAGAATGACTGGCAAAATGTATTTCTATCCAGTATGTCAGATAGCTGGTTCCACTCCAATGACAGTAAGAACATATATCCACCTACAGTCCCATCAGTGACATTAGTTATGCTTGTCTGCATTCTACCAGCCTGTCTATTGAGGTGATTCTAGGGTCACTGCAGCTGACCACTTTTTTTTTCCACTGAGATCTCGGTCATGGGATCAGAAGCTGAGTTCTTTCTGCTATGTGAAAGCTCACTTTTTTGTTTGCTGATTCTCAGGCTATTTCTGAGCTTATCATTTGAGGAAGCATTCATACACATAGATAACTTCTGTATAGATGAGAGAGTAGTTATGTAGGTATTTCATCAGGTGCTGCCATTACTCTAGAGAATTCTGGGGAATATTTCCCCTGTAGTGAAAATACTTGTATGTGCAAAACACATGTAACTGATGCATAGCACTTACTGACCCCTTAAATACAATTGCTTATATACATTTGGTCAAATTACCATTGCCTGTAATTTTGATCTATTTTACTGGTGCTTAACTGAGACAGACTAAATTCAGCTATGTCTCCTTTATGTTCAGTGGATCTTTGTTGGGTTTTTTAACCTAAAGATTATTTCCAAAGAGATGTAAACCTAGGCTGCTGTCTCACCTGGGGGTAGATCTGGATATTGAGAAAGTCTGGCTTTTCTTCTTTCTTGGTCACGTGACTGAAGATGTGGGATTTCCATTCCCACGTACAAGGATTTTTTTTTTAAAAAAGTGCAGACCTTTGCCACCTCTATCTCCAACATGAATAATTAGAGATGGGAACAAATTAAAAAATGGTGATTTATCGTGATTCATTATTCATCAGGGCCGGTGAATCATGGAATTTCAAGTGATAAAACGATGAATCGATGAATTGATTCATCTCCGATTTAAAATGTCACAGAAAACCTTCACGACATCTAGAAGCCCCAAATTTTCAGGAATGCTTCCGCCACATTTCCTATACAAGCCCTGCAACTTTGGGGTTCAGAGGTCCAAGCTACGAACCTCCAAAGAAGCCCCCCCCCGGGAAAGTGGCCTTTAGAAGCTGGGTTAGGAAAACCCAATCTTTGCCAAATTTGGAGGGATTGTAGAGGAAATTCAAACTTTCAGCCTCTGACTCTGCAGCAAGATATTTAAACCACTAAGCTATCCATATAGTCTATAAAATTTAGAAATTTTATACTGTTAGAATTTTGCTTTAACCACCACCCCACCCCTTGAATGTCTGCTTTCAGGTTTAATATATTCTCCTCTCTCCTGCATTTCTCTCACTAGATTAAATAACAAAGTTTCCTACATGTCTGAAGAACACACAAATACTGCCAGAGCTGTACAGCCCTCCTGGGAGTTTGAAAGTAAAACTGCATCAGTGCCAGAGGGGGAAAAGAAAAACAGGGATGCCAGGTGCAAACCCAGATGGGCTCTCTTAATTTTCTGGCCTTTATGATGCAAACGACCTGCTCCTCCATAGGTGGCATATTCTCATAGCTACCTGTCTTATCTATTTTCTCTTATCCCAACCGCATTCTGACAGCTGCCAAAGTGTGAGGATGGAACCTCACATATCACTGCAGACAGGAGAAAGCCTACGGATAGGGCAGCCAGACTTGATGCCTGGGGGGACTGGGAAGAAAAACATGGCATCTGAGCTAGGAATCACACCCTACCAAACCAACATATGTTAAAGCCTTCAAAATCCAGTGTATATATTATTGAGCAATGAAATCATACCTCGTAGCATTGGATGTTCTGAATGGACATGGAGACCTTGGAGAAGTGGGTACAGAGTACCTCCATTCAAGAATGTCTCAAGCATATGGAGAAAGTAACTGCAGATGGCGAGACCAGCAAGTCTGAGTGATCAGAATGTTTCAAGGATGTATAATATAAAATAGCATAATTCCTCTGAAGTGAAACCGATCACTGCTGTTGTTCTTATGCTGCTGCCTAGAAAATATCTTGGGGCATAAAGTAGGATGCCTGATTTGAAATAAAACAGTTCTAAAATGACTGTGCAGTTTCAGATTGAAGACATATATCAAGCCGGTATATCTCCATGCAAGGATTGGACTGTGTTCTCAGACAACATGAAGCTAAGCTAGATCGTGCATCTGCCATTTCCATAGTTGAAGAGAAAGGGACATAAGCTGCTGTAGAGGTAGTCCATTTAGTAATGTCAGATGTGACTAGAAGCAGCTCTCTGGGGTATCAGGTAGCATTTTGCCCTAAACCAGGCATGTCCAAACTTCAGCCCTCCAGATGTTTTGGACCGCAACTCCCAAAATCCTTTGCCATTGGCAATCTAAGATTAGAATTTTTGGAGTTGTGGTCCAAAACATCAGGAGGGCCGAAGTTTGGACATGCCTGCCCTAAACTTTACCTAAGTCCCTTGGGATTCCCTAGCCGTCCTCCAAGCCTGACCCTGTTTAGTTTCAAAATCAGGCATGATAGTGTGTTGTTAGAGCACTACAGCTTAATGCATATTGCATTATTAGTTGCCCAAAATAAAAATTAGTTGCCTAAAATCAAATCTGGCTAATGCTGCAGCCTGGTGATGCTAAGAAAGCATCCCAAAGTATCTAGAAAGGAGAATACCATCCTCTTAGATCTTCATGACACCTTGATTTCAGAAGATTGTAGATTCCCTCTGTCAGCCCTTCTAGGAACCACTAAGGTTTCTGCATTTATCTTGCTGACCTCTATATTTAGCAAAATAATAGTCATTCACATACTTATTCTCCTGTATTGAGGCCTTCTCAGCATGACAAAATACTCAAAGGAAGAATTTCAAAGTGCTGTAAGAATGAGACAGATGTAGCTCCTCCCCCTTTGAAGGTCTCCATGATCTACTTACAATGTCTACAGTTCTTTCCCTTTGCGAGCCAAAGTTCACACACACACACACACACACATGGAACAACTAGAAAAGGATTTGATTAGAATTAAGACAGTTCTTCAATTTTTTAGAATAAATCAGTAGTCATTCTCACTTTAAGCAGTTTGTGCAATTCACATATTTTGTGGAAAAATTCACATTTTTGTACAGTTTTCAACAACAACAACAACAACAACAACAACAACAACAACAACAACAACAACAACAACAACAACAACAACAA
>JAHTLZ010000379.1:12079002-12091638 GCA_023846285.1 Phrynocephalus versicolor | reverse complement strand
AACAACAACAACAACAACAACAACAACAACAACAACAACAACAACAAGTAAATATTGTGCAGAATCTGATAATTTCCAGAAAACATTGTTTTTAGCAATATGATAATGCTTATAAAAATATCCAGGATTTGAATGCATTCTCACCAGTAAGGGAATGCTGTAATATCATCTCTAGGGATATGACAGGCAAGAACTGACATTTCCATTGCCCATGTCCCAACACAAAATAAAATTTGTACATGCCTCAAAATGTGTCTAACTATATACCTTGCCACTAGTTGTAAAGGTTGTGGTTAATTTCCTGGATAAGTTACAACCAAGGGGCAAGGGGAGGGAGAAAAGGGAAAACATGGGTACATTGATACACGTGTCCTGTAGTTAAGAACGTGGTAGACTTCAGGATGGAACACAGCCTCTGAAATGTGTTAGAGAAATGTACTAGAGATGGGCAGAAAAAGAAAAACAACATGCTGTTTCATTGTGTCGTAAGGTTACAAAACATTCCGTAATGTAACAAAACAGCATACAGTGTTTCATTATGAAATGAAACAAAACACCATTTTTCCCTGTTGAAATTAAACAGTTCATGAATTTCCCTTCTCTGCTATCTTGTTCCGGCCACCAGCACCGAACTCGCTTTGGCAGCTTGACCTGTCAAAACCAGCGGGTGGCGGTGGCCAGAACGGGAGAGTAGAGCAGGGTTTTGAATTTCCTGCTACCTGCTCTGTTCTCCCATTGTTCTCTCCCCGCATCCCGAGCTTAAAACCCCACCTCGGGTGGGTGGGGCACGGGCGACAATGGAGCAGGCAATGGGAAATTCAAAACTGTGCTCTGCTATCCAAAACTGTGCTCTCAGCCAGGCAAGGGCAGGCAAATTGTATATCCACTCGACCCTTACATGGCTGAGAAGGGACAGTGGAGTATGGTTTTCAATTCCACACCACAGGAGAACCCTCACTGCTGTGGCACGGAATTCAAAACCGTGATCTGCTGTGCCCTTCTAACAAAATGAAACAAAACTACTAAGGAAAGGAAAGAAAATGAAACAAAATGTTATTTTCCTGTTTTATGCCCATCTCTAGTGCTTCCCCTATTCATTGAATTTTCTGGAAACAGACTCAAAGTAAAAATTGCTAAATTATAATTTTAATTGGTTGTATAGCCTTTCATTTATTGAAGTAGCCTATCCTTGATCTGAAGCAAAGAGGACATGGGTGTGAATGTGTGTATAAAATATAAGAGCAGATGTTAGTTCACTGAAGATTAGAGATGGGCACGACTTAGCGGTATTTTCGTTTTCGTTTTCATTTTTTCGTTTTCATTACGTAACGAAACAAAAACGAAAAACGGTTCAAAAATGGACCGAAAACGGAAATGAAACGACTAATTTTGAGCCAATTTTCGTTTTTCGTTACTGGAAAAACACATAATGGAGCTAAATGGGGAGAAACGAAATTTTTTTCGTTTTCATTTTCATTTTTTCATTTTCGTTACGTAACGAAACAAAAACAAAAAATTTTGAAATTAGCTCACGAAAACGGAAACGAAACGAAACGGACCCTAGCCGAAAACGAAAATGAAAACGAAAATTTTTTTCTGAGTCGTGCCCATCTCTACTGAAGATGCCTTGACATGTTGCTGTCTTACAGGAGAGACTCCTGTTTGTCTCCACTTACACATTGTCTCCATGTATGTAAATTAGTAGAAATATTGTTACAAAGAAACCATGGGTCCTCCACTTTTTCATACAATGGCCATCAGGTTCAATCCCCTCCTCATTGCAGGAATCAAAATCAAAGCAAATCTGGCTGGTGGTTGTCTATTTTTTTTTTCTTGAATGCCTCCAGGTTTGAAGAACTCACCATCTTCCAAGGTAATTGATTCCAATGCCACACTTCTCTAACAGTTAAAATGTTTTCCTGATACTCAGCATAAATATGGCTGATAAAGTCAAAAGTGTACCTTAAAAATTGGTATTGAGGTGGTTCGTTATAAATTGGCAATGCACCAATATAAATTGCCAATGCAGCATTGTTGGTTCATCAAAATTGCCACACTGAGTTAGTTATATAGCAAAAGGTTTATTAAAGACAGATAGAGATACGACACAGAACGCATACAGTGCAGAAAATAGGTTAGTAGACATCTTAGCTTAAGGATACAAGAGCCCCTTAAGGATCCAAGGCATAGCACAGGCCAGATGGCCCTGCTGTCCTGGACAAAGGAGTCATGTCTTCTGATGGTATTTTTATAGTTTTCATGATCCAAGACTGACGTATTTAGTACACATACACGTGCCTTCATGTGCTTGCTCATGTTCTTGGCTTATAGCCATTTGGCTGTCAAGGCTAGAATGATCTGACCCTATTTCCCAGTTCAAAGCTTGTTCCCCATTACTGGCTAACTGCCATGTATTGCTCTCAGCAAATTGATACCTCGGCACTGTAGTGTCAACATGGGCCATCGTGACCTTAAGTCTTGTTAGCTTGGCTCCATTCTAGCTAACCACAAAATATTTGCTGATCTTCATAGACTGGCACCCACGAGCTGTTAAGATATCGTGCCGAGTCCCAGCTGTTATGCCAAGTTCTGCTGGGTTAACCCAACCCTGTACCCTGTCAGCATATTTGGGTCTGCTTACAATATATTTTGATTTTGAGACATGCTCATCCATCCCTATCATGGCTTTCTGTAGCTTGAGCTTACATGTCCTCCATTTGGGGATGATTGAGAACATATTTGCCCCCACTCTGAATGACTACCTTTCAAACATTTGAAAAGTGCTACCCTATCTCCCCTTAGTCATCTTTTCTAAAATGCCCAGTTCTTTCAGTTTTGGTTTCTTCAAAATGTGGTGTCCATAATGGATCATATTCAGTTTATGACCTATAACAATTCCAAGATACTTCCCACTCAAAGTATTACAGACACGAGTATCCCCATCTTGTAACTGTGAACTTGGGTTTTATTTCCCCTCTACTTGTAGAACGTTCATCCCATTAAAGTTCACTTTTACTTCAACCTCAGGATCTGCTAGCCTTCTGCCCCTTCTGTTGGCTGTTCTCCACTAGCTTTTCCCAACCTAATGACCTCCAAATGCTTTGGACTGCAACTCCTATCACCCCTAGCCTGCCTGGTTAATAGTAAATAATTGTGGGGGCTAACAGTCCAAACACAGGAGGACTTAAAGGTGGGAAGACTTTCTGTACCATAACATGGGCCCAATCTCATCAAGAAGGCAGTGTGTATTTTTGTGATTAGGTAGCATGCCAGTTAGAATACTGAATTCCACCTTAGAAAAGGTAGAGAAAACATGTGTCTGCATACATTTTTAATGTTGTAGATTGCTTAAATTGGCACTCTGCTGGCACCACTGCAGGCTCTTTGTTAGCAGGTCTTCATGATGAAAGATGCTGGTGTGGCTCATTAGGCATTCATGTTAAAAACTATCCTCCAGTCTTGGAAACCTAGCTGTGTGAACTCCAGATTCATGTGGAAAAAATCTATTAGAATAGAATGTAAAAAACAAAACAAACAAAAAAAACAAAATGCAAATACAAAACATTGTTCTTTGGGAACTGGAAAGGTATTGAATATAATGTGGCTTTCTCTGTTAAGCTAAGTGGAGACTCTAGACTATGACCAATATGAACATATACTATATAATGCAAGCTGTTGTTGGGGTGAACCAGGCATCCTCTTGAAGTGCATGTCCTTCTTCTACAGACACAGTGATGAACCACTGCTGACCCTTCACCCACATAGCAGATAGAGATTAGTGAGAATGTCACTGCTTTATTTTAGTTAAGAGCCTTCCCAAATCAAAAAATATCTTCATGAATTTGACTGACAGATTCACCCATTATAGACATATGCTTCTAGGGGCTCCCTCTTAAAACATCTGCCTTTGAAACCCTGTGCTTTTAGCCAGACTTTTAGTTGCTGTCACCTCTTTTTGCAGACAGTCTTTAATGGCAGGCAGGTGTGGTATGCTCCCTCCCATGCTGAACAGTTATGTAGCATAGTAAGTTGGCACTGGAGTAGGCCCACTGAAACAGTAAGGATTTGGACAGTCAACTCCTTGTATAAATGCCATTGATGTAGTTGGCCAAATCTACTTGTGTCTTCCTGTGCTAAGCAACACAATTTCAACCAAGGTTGCTAGTTATGGTTTTACTCCTTCTTTCTCCACCCCTTGCAGATTTTCTTCAGGGTAGAGGTACTGCTTTCATTTTAAATTAAGTCTTGATTAACAGAAGTTCCTAATATTATTTTCATCCACTTGAAAATAAACTCTTGTTTCATGTCAGTAACTTGTTCTAGGACAATGTTGGTGAATCTATGGCACAGGTGTCAAAGGTGGCACGCAACTTTGCCCTGTCACACCCATGGCACTTCCCCCTCTGCTCAGAGCACACCACTGTGTTCTGTGCAGGGAGCCGGTTGAAGGGGAGGCAGCAGCATATGGGCTCCTTCGTAGCCCCCGTTTTCTCTCCAGCCATGCCACTTTTGGAATGCCCAGAGCAGTGTGGTGGAGAGTAAACTGGGGCTATGGAGGAGTCCACAAACCGCTGCCTCCCCTTCACCTGGCTCTCTTCACAGAGTCACTTTGAGACTGCCGAAATGAAGACAGACAGACGAAGGAGAGGCAGTGGTTTGTGGGCTCCTTCGTAACCCCAGTTTACTCTCCAGCCACAACACTTTTGGGGGGCCCAGAGCAGTGTGGCTGGAGAGTAAACTGGGGCTACGAATTAGCCCACAAGCCCCCACCACTCTGCTTTGGCTTTCCTGATGGTGTGGCACGCTAGAGGAAAGTGAGAGTTGAAGAACAGGTTTTTGAATTTCCTGAAGCCACAGTAAGGGTGTTTTTGCCATGAGAAATTCAAAAGTATGCTCTTAGATCCTCACTTTCTTGAAGGGTAGCACCTCTCTTCTTTGATCCTCGCTTTCCCAAAGGGTGGCACCTGAAGCATTTGTAACCTGGGGTACCACTGTATTCAGGCTAAATTGCTGTATTGGGCACTCAGTCTCTAAAAGATTCTCCATCACTGATTTAGGATATTTATCTGCCTCAGGATAGTTATGTAGGGCAGTGGTTCTCAAACTGGGTGCTGTGGCACCTTGGGGTGCCACAAGCATATTCCAGGGGTTCCAGCCACATTAATAATGGAGCAAACTTTCTGGGTCAAGTGATATGAGGTTAAAATTAACTAAACTTCCCACAAACATGAAGGAAACAATGAAAAATTCATCCAAATAGTTTCATTCATCACATTAAAGACAACTGAGCATTAAATTTGCATTGTTTCTTTCTTCTTTTCCTAAGTATTCAAACCACTTTAAGGGTAGCTGTGCCATGAAATTTTTTTAGTCCAACAAGGATGCCACAGCGAAAAATGTTCGAGAACCACTGATCTAGGGAAGAGATGGTTTTGAAGACCAACTGTGAGCCACAGTGTCAAAGCTGTAAAAGGAACTCAAGTTAATGAAATAGAGTGGAGAACCATGCCGTCCTGAAAGAAGCTTAGTAGAAAAGTTACTTCTCTCCAGGTACTATATAGAACATCTTTCTCCAGCCTGGCACCCTTCAGATGCACCAGACTTCAACTCCCATCCTTGTTGTCAGCACTGTGTGGGGTTGATGGGAATTGTATCCCAAACAAACCTAAAATTCCCAGGCTAGATGAAAGTTACTATAGTGGAATAGGAGTACATTCCCTTGTCTAAAGAGTAATCCAAGTGTTTTCACACTATTTCAGCCATCTGTCCCATGCTTGGGCACACAACCCACTATGCAGCATGTCTGAGCATATGTCAAGACAGCCATCAAGATTGCACACACTGCTTAAGCAATTACCAGATTACCCTGCATAATTCCTACAGAAATCACAATAAAGAAGTTGGAAAAGATTCCTGTGTTGAATACCAAACAATCAGGAATTAATCCAGCACACACTTGTGGAAATGCAAATGAACGGCACTACAGTACACAAGGAACCAGGAATACATTCACTAAAATCTGGGCAGAATTAAACCAAAATATTTTGCAGTTGAGCTGGAGGATAAAAATTGCACCTTTTCACATTCTGCATATGATAACTGACAAAAGCAATAGCTGAATCTTGCTCCAACATGCAACAGTCTGCAGTACTACACTCAAGAACAGAAAGCTAGCTTAGTGCGATCACGGATATGCCATACAGAACCCACAACCTTGTATACTTACACCTCATTGCAGTCATTTGCAACCCCCTATTGTTCAGTGCTGAGATCCTGCTGCTCAATTCTGGCAGGTTTAAATGGTGATGACATCATCACACAGTGATGTTAATTTTATTTTAATTTAAAACTTCCAATCTCCTGCTTTAGGTTCTGAGGCTCCCTAGGGATTCCTTTTGCCCTGGGAAATCCTTTGGATGCCTCTAGATGTTTGGAGAGCCTTTAATATATTGAAAGTGCCACTGGATTACCATCTGCAGTGCCCATCCAGCAGTGGAACTACCAGTGGTGATTTTCTGATATTAAGGACTCCTCTATCCTTTAGTTGCCAAAGTTTTCTCCAGGTCAGAAGGGATACTGAGGAACCTGGAGGGGAGAGGGGTAGGAGGGGTAGGAAGCTTTAAAATAAATAAAGATACTGAGTTATGACATCTCTATCAATATTGCAGATTTAAAAAAAGTCTGAAGAAGTGGACGTGTCCTCGAAAGCTTACATTAAAATATAACAAGCAGTTTGTTTAACACAAAATCTGCTTAAAGGAAAAAGTTTCCAGAGATAGGGGGAAATTGCTTAACAGAATTATGGGGCGAATCTGTACAACAGAAAAACGGTAGCGATTAGGGGTTAATCCATTTTCAATGCATTCCTATGGGAAATTTGTACAAAGGAAAATTTGCTTAACAGAATTTCATTTGGAACGAATTAATTCCTTTATACAAGATACCACTGTAATGGTCATTAAGGTGCCACGTTTTTGTCTTTTACTGTATTTTGTCTTGTTTTGTTTTTTGCCTGGAATGATTAAAAAAAGAACTTTCTAAATGAGAGTACCACCAACTGGATTTCAACCATTGTCTCAAGTCGTCACCACATTTTGCTTAATAGTAGCAATAGATATGGGGGAAATTTTTTTAAAAAATGATCACTAATCAGATAGTGGCTTCATTTCCTTGTTCCTATGATTTGGTAGCATGTTGCTAATTCAGCTGTGTGGTGCAATGCTGCTGAAGCGGTGCCAGGAAGGGAAAAGTCAATAGAGACTTAGTCTATAGATGTCAATGCAGCTGTGGATGAAAGCAACCTTCCCAGAGGATGGAGGGAAGGCTTTATCTGCATTTTTTTTCTTTCCCCAAATATGTACTGCTGCATCCTGCTCCCAAAAGGTTAAGGAACTGAGACATCTGTCACTGCATCTTCTTTTGATGTAGCTTTCTTCTTCTCTGCCATACATAGAAAATGGCACTGTGAAGTTTTATTCTATTCACAAGGTTAACCATGAATGGCAAGAGTATTTTAATGTGTATGAAATGATGAAATGTATCTGTAAAATCTGCTTGAAGAAGGTCTCAATACACAAGCCCATATAACACAGATCTGAACACAGATCTTCACTCTGCAATGTTTTGATACTGGATTTGTTCCTGTCTCTCCTGACAGATGTGCTGGTCAAAGTCAAAACTAAGTTGGAATCTCAGAGCTTCATCCTGAAATGACTCTGATTTACTTTCTCCAAGTAGCTCATTCCAAAAGTACAAATGCCAAATAGATGCTAAGAGCCAAAGAAGAAACTTTGAAAGCTTTCTAAGCTGTCACTGACCTGATTCGGATATACAAACAATGGTGTAGTACCATGTTTCTTTTGTCTGTCCAAAAATCAGCTCTATCCCTGTAAGGAGAATTCAAAAATTAAGGCAGTGGGACTGTTCCATTAAAAGCAAACAAAAGTGCATCAAGTTTTATTAATAACTTGGGCTAGAGAGTGCAGGGAATACTTTTTAAATTTGTGCATGACTCAAAATTGTGTGGAATAGCTGATACCCTGTAAGACTGAAAATTAAAATTTAAAATGACCTTGATAGGCTGGAGCAATGGGATGAAACCAACAGGATGAAATCAACAGGGATAAGTGCAAAGTCCTAGAAAAATAAACCAAATGCAAGATGGGGGATGCCTGGCTCAGCAATCCTACAAGCAAGAAGAATCTTGGAATTGTCGCAGATCATAAAGCTTAATATGACCAAACAGGGTGATGTGGTTAAAAAAAAAAAGGCAAATGCTATTTTAGGCTGCATTAACAAAGTATGATTTCAAAATCCCACTCTATTCAGCCGTGGTTAGGCCTCTCATTGAGTACCATGTACATTTCTGGACACCACTCTTCAAGGAAGTGCTGACAGATTGGTACTAAGTGCAGAGGAAGGTGATAAGGATGATCAGGGGTTTGAGGGACTATAAGAATTGGGCATGTTTAGCCTGGAAAAAAATATCACTCAGGCCATATCAAATATTTTATTACTTATTTATCTGCTATGTCTGTTTCTGTACCAACCCATCAGCGTGAACACTTTCTGGGTTATCAAAACATAATTCCAGTCATACAAACAAATACAGAAAATTAATAAAATCAAACCCTGTGTCTAGCTGAATCAATAAAAATTGCATTTAAATTACTGAAACAGATTCAAAACAAAATTCAACATCCTACTTCAATCAGTTAAAACACTAGTTAAAGGCAGCTTTAAACAATTTGGTTTTAATTAATTTTTTTCTGATATTGATATTTATTTTTGTTTAATAATTCTGGCACACCTAAAGGAACTTATGGGATGCTACTTAATTAGACATTTGCATTGTTCTAATGCAGTTGCTGCTTCTCTGTATCATTTTTTTATTATCTCTCCACCTAAATACCCATTCTTTTTCTTTTGCTATTACTACTGTTCAATCTGATTTCCTGTGATAACCTACATGATTTTAATCATTAATAGATATGGCAGAAGCCTCCATATCTGCAAGAGCAGTATCTGCTGATTCACTTGTCTATGGTCTAAAAATATGAAAAATATTAAAAGACAAATCCTAGAAATATATATTTATAAAGATGCAGTTACCAGACCTGACCACTAGAGGCAGCAACTGAACATGCTATGTATACCATTTGCTACAGAACTATAGTTCAGTAACCCCCTCCACCCTTTTTCGGTTTATATATTACAGTCCTGACATATCGCGGGACCACAGTATTTGAAAAAAAGCCCCCCTAGGGGTAAGCTGGAAAGGCCTGTTTCAAACCTCCTGTACTTGCCCCAGGCCTGGCACTGCCCTGAACAGGCCTCCGGTGGCCTTTCTGGGCCAATCAGAGGCCCCAAAAGTGCTTCCCCACACTGGAAGTGATCTCTGCATTGCTGGAAAGCACTTTTGGGGCCTCTGAGGGCCTTCCTGGGCCTGTTGGAGGCATCAGAAATGGTTTTTGGCAAACAGGAAGTGACTGTCACTTCTGGTTCATTGAAAAGCATTTCTGGGGCCTCCGACAGACCCAGGGAGGCCCTTGGAGGCCCCAAAAGTGCATTCCAGCAATCCAGAGGTCACTTCCGGTTTGCTGGGAAGCACTTTTGGGGCCTCTGACGGGCCCGGGAATGCCGTCATAGGCATAGTTTGGGGTAGCAGCAGGCCTGGTGTAAGTACAACAGGACCCAGAACCCCCCCCCCCAGTCCTGACCTGATCCTGCATCCACGTATCACAGATTTTTAATTATAACAGGTCATTTTGGGTCCCTAGCCCCTGCAATAGATGGGAGGGGTTACTGTTCTACCATGTTGTTACCAAAACAGGCCACTAGAGCAAGCCAGGGACCATGTTATGTATAACATTTGCTATTAAAATAGTATTAACTATAATTTGCATTTCTCAGCATCAGCCATGTGTGTGTGTGTGCTTGGAACCAGTCAGCTACAGATTCGGGAGTCCTACTGTATCTGGGAGTTGAGTCATGGCTACTGGACTTCTTCTTCTTCTTCTTTTTTTTTTGAGAGATAGAAACGTTTCGTTGTTCATCCAAACAGCTTCATCAGTCTGAATACAGCTAGTGCAAGAGACCTTCTTATAGTCAGCTTGACCTCTTGTCCCCTGGTCTGATTGGCTCATAAGATGAACAATAGCCTGAATAGGCTCATTAGGGAGACATTAGTGTCCATGGCCTTAAGGTAAACAATGGCCTAAGGTGCTGAAACCCATCAAGAATGGGTCATTAGCTGTGACCTGGTGGTGAAGGCTCCTTGATTTGCCTGGGTACTTTGGAAAGTACAGCCTGATAAGTAGCAGATAGACTATGCCGGAGCCCACCACCTCTGTTGAGGTGCTGGGCCTTCAACAAAGCAGTGGGCTATCCCAGAAGAACAAGGGATCAGTCTGAGACCCAGACCCGACGGAAGAACCTGGTCATTCCTTACATGGCGGGAGTGTCGGAGAAGCTTAAAAGGATTTTTGGCAAACACCACATCCCTGTTTATTTCAAACCCATGAACACACTAAGGCAGAGACTTGTCCACCCAAAGGATCCGATACCAAACCATAAAAGGAGCAATATAGTATATGCAGTCCAATGCAGTGAAGAGTGTTCAGACCTCTACATCGGAGAAACTAAACAGCCATTAAACAGAAGAATGGCCCAACATAGGAGGGATAACAGCTCAGGACCAGAATCAGCAGTACACCTCCATTTGAAGGACAAAGGCCACTCTTTCAAAGATGAGGATGTACACATATTAGACAAAGAAGAGAGGTGGTTTGAGAGAGGAGTAAGGGAAGCCATTCATGTTAGCATTGAAAATCCCTCCCTCAACAGAGGTGGTGGGCTCCAGCATAGTCTATCTGCTACTTATCAGGCTGTACTTTCCAAAGTACCCAGGCAAATCAAGGAGCCTTCACCACCAGGTCACAGCTAACGACCCATTCTTGATGGGTTTCAGCACCTTAGGCCATTGTTTACCTTAAGGCCATGGAGACTAATGTCTCCCTAACGAGCCTATTCAGGCTATTGTTCATCTTATGAGCCAATCAGACCAGGGGACAAGAGGTCAAGCTGACTATAAGAAGGCCTACTTGCACCAGCTGTATTCAGACCGATGAAGCTGTTTGGATGAACAGCGAAATGTTTCTATCTCTCAAAAAAAGAAGTCCAGTAGCCATGACTCAACTCCCAGATAAACGCACCTGGATGACTGAGAATCTTCACAGACGGAGTCCTACTGTATTGTCATCTGTTAATATCTTCCATCAGATATGTTTGATCCAGAAAAAAAATAGTATATGTTGTCATAGATGGATGTGGGTGTATTATTCGTAGTGTTTTTATGAAATTGCTCAGAACACATCACTTAAACTGCAGAGTTGGAACATTTTAAGCTGGGAGCATCTGACATTTCCAAAGGGTCAGCAGTGTGGAAGTGATTGCTTTTATCACCTTTCCATTCATTTTTAAAAATGATTGGCAATCATAGGAGGAAAAATGCCTTGTACCAGATTGTACCTGCCTGTCACTACCATCAACCTCCTCAATATTCATTTTTCACCATTTATTACTTTAGAGCATTTTAAGTTTAGTTGGCTTTTACAGTTCTCATTATTTCAGTAGCAGAGTAAATGGGCTTTCTTAGTACTATTATCTATAATGTCAGGATGAGTACAACAAAAATTTAACCCTTAACCCTGCAAGATCTAATCATCTTGGACATAAATTCTATTTAGACATGACATTCTTATAAACATTTTAAATTGGTGCTAATTACATGTTTTTCAAATGTTGGTCTTGTTTTTCTGATATGATAACATACAGTAGTTCTTTATTATTATGAAAAAGGAATGCCAGCTGTCCCTGAAGGACGGAGAGCCCAAACATCTAATTAACTGTTTCTTTCCTTTGCCATTTTGCTATAGGAAAATTCCGTGGATCAACATCTATGCTCAAGTCCAGCATGACAAGGAGCAGGAAATGATTGGTTCTGTCAGCCAAAGCGAAAATGCCCCCAAAATTAGTCTGGGTGAATTCACAGACCCTGAAGAACTCATGGACAAAGAGTTGGACACACGGGTTCTAGGTAAATACAGTAGTGCCTTGGTTTACGATTTTTTTCACAAGACAAGCAAAACTGTTAAAAAAAAAGTTTGCTCTGCTTTGTAAGCAATGTTTTGCAAAATGAAGACCATCCCAGTGGTAGCCACTGGTAGCCTTCAGCAATCACTGTGGTCCTGTACATGGCCTGCGGCTGCCGGCTTCTAACCACTGCAGCTGAGATTGTTTCATAGATTGTTTGATTTGCATGTAATCCGTCTCATTGTATGTAATGAACTCTGGGATGGAAAAAGGGGGTCTTTAATTGCTAAAAATCATTCCCTGCCAGTAACACCATCAGCTTTCATTGGGCATAACTTGAGCAACAGGATTTTGTCCACAACAGTGTTATATTTCTTGGGGATTTCAGTGGTTCATTGTGGGTGGCCTAATATTTCAACAAATCAGTGGTGAAAATTGCAAAGGGATGACTAAATGGGCCATTGTGAAGATTTTGCACAGCATTTTCAAGACAAAATCAATTGGGTCCAGTTTGACTTAGATACTGTAGGTGATGTAGGTCCA
>JAHTLZ010000379.1:12065768-12078962 GCA_023846285.1 Phrynocephalus versicolor | reverse complement strand
GTGCTCTCCCCCCAACTTCCCCTACTACCCCCCCCCAGAGCCAGCACCCAGTAGCCGCTTGGTGCTAGCTTTGGGAGCGGAGACGATTTAAAAAGCCTGCTCTCTCTCCCCCACCTGATGGGGTGGGGGAAGACTGGGCTTTTAAAATCTCCCCCCAGCCCTCCAGGGCACAGCCAGCACCATCACGCCGGCCAGGAGAGCGCTCCCGTAGCTGCGGGACTTTTCTCCTGGCCGGCTTGCCGGAGGCTCCAGCAGCGCCCAGCTCCAGGAGGGCTCCACGCAGCCATGGAAACGCTCTCCCTGCCCGCATGCCGCCAGCTCCCTGTGCTGGATGACAGCGCCCGGCATGATGTCATCTGGTGCGGGGAAGAAGAGACCCTCGTTCAAGCCCCTGCATGCAGAGGCACGAACGGGGGTCTCTCTAAAGGGATCTTCCCTGTGCCGTGGCCCTCTCCTGACCGCCCTCCGCAGCGGAGGTTGACAGCCAGGCCGGTTGTCATCCCCTCACTGCGGAGATTGGAGATCAAGAGAGCCGCGGCCTCGCCTCCGCTTGCAGTGGTGAAACCGCGCCCCTGTCTAGACTGATCTCTGCTGCAGGGTGGTGACAGCCCAGCCACTGTCACCCCCTCGCTGCGGAGATCGGAGATTGAGAGAGCCGCGGCCTTGCCTATGCTTATGGCGGCAAGACCGTGCCCCTCTCTGGACCGATCTCCGCCGTGGGGAGGTAGCCCAGCCGGCTGTCATCTGCCCATGGCGGATACCTGTTTAGAGATAGCCCCACTCTCACAGTCGTCCCCCGCTGGCAATGACAGCCGGGCTGTCTGTCATCTTCAGCGGGGAAGAACGAACCGAACCGAACTGAACTAATTTGTTCCGGTTCAGTTCGGTTCATTCCCGAATTGCTATGGGCTTTGTTATTCGTTCCGTTATGTAACAGAATGAATAATGAATAATGGAATGAAAAAAAATTCATTTTGTGCCCATCTCTACATGAGAATACAGGAGAGAGCCTTCTCAGTGGCTGTTCCCAGCCTTTGAAATGCATTGCTGTGATAAGCCAGGTTGCCCCCCTTCATCTTGTTTTTTTAGGCAGGCTTTCAAGCAATGAATGGAGGTCTAGAATTCCCAGAAGTATTCACCACCAGCTGTGCTGGTTTACCCAATGTTGGGAACCACTAATAGGTCTAACTAATAGGAAGAGGTAGCCCTGGTGTCAGTTATCAGCTTAGCAAGAGTCAAGATGAAACACTTTGCCCAGAGAATGGTAGCAGTTCACTGGTAAAACACTTTGCAAGCAGAAAGTCCCAAATCCAAGCACTAGTGTCTTCAGATAGGTTAGGTCTGGGAAAAGTCATTCTGAAATCCCAGGCAGCTTCCTATGTATTAAGGAGCATTAGTGCTCATAGCTTACCTTCTTCTCTTCTGCAACCTGACTCCTGACCGTTGTACATTTCAACTCTCTGCTTTCTGAACAAGAACATCATAATCTCTGGATTGCCTTCACTAGTACCTAGAAGATGAGACAGATTTTTTTTTAAAAAATGAAGTCATTTTTTTAAAAAGTCATTCATTTTTTTAAAAAATGAAGTCAGGGGAAATCATACATTCTGAAATCTATGGACTCGCAGGTATTGATGAGCCTCTATTCCCATCCTCCTCCTTCACCTTTGGCTATGTTCTTGGCATTGATCCTCACGACATCTCTGTGGCTTCCCATCTTGCACAACAGTGTGTGTGTGTGTGTGTGTGTGTGTGTGTGTGTGTGTGTGTGTGTGAAAGGATCCACAATGCGACCAAGTCAGCAAGTCTGGTGACCTTCCCTAACTTTCCTTTTTCCTTTTTCCTAGGAAGTATCTCAACAATTTCCAACAGTGAAAGCACAAAGGAAATACCCAACTGCACTAGTGTTTAATACCAGGAGACTACTTTAGCAACAATGTTTTTGAGTTTTTTATTTTTAATTAATATTATATTATTAAAAAGGGGAAATTCTATGTTATATTATTATTATATTATTATTGAGGGGTTTGAGGTGTGGGTGGTTTAGTTTTTGGCTTTGTTTTGTTTGTTTTTATTTTCGAGGGCCCCATTCATAAATCAAGCATTTGGTAACCAATATCATAGAATAGAGTAATACAAGGTTTAACAAAAATCAGGAATAAAACCCTGAAGTTAAATTTTTGAGCACATTTTCTTTTGTCTTGCTCCGTGAAACATTTGGCCTATTCTGCCAGTGGCAGTCTCAGACAAGTACTGGATTATTCCTAACCAGGCTTATTCCTGTAGAGTACAGGGTTCACCCACCATTGCAGCAGACTGATGGAGTCTGTCCACTGAATATATATGTTACCTTGTATATTGTTTAAATTGGGGGATTAAGCCTTTTGAACTTACCTAGTTGAGTTCTCAAGAAGGTGGGTGGGATACACAAAATGGCCACCAACAAGCCTAACTGAGTTTATGAATGAGGCCCACACCGGTGCATGTTAATACTGAGGATACTGATGGCATACTGTAGATAATTACCATGTAAATACCTTTTTATTTCTTGAGAAATAATTTAATGTTTAGTAAAAGATAAATTTAAAATGAATAATAAACCATACACATACACACATACACATGCACATGCACATAATGTCACCCCCTGCATAAGAAGCAAAACAGTTCACTGAGAGCCTGCAATGAACATCTGTGTTATATGCAGGATCTGAATGTGTTATCAGTTGCCTGTCATATTTAATTCTTATGTAATGGGGAAGTTGCCGAAAGAAGGAAGTATGTCTCCGTGATTTTAGTGTATTGAATTACAGGCACTTCAGAATGAATTACAGTTGAGGTCATTTCCACTTCTTTGGAGATGGTGTGGGGGAAAACGATTTACGATATATCTTATAATGAGGTTATCAGAAATTCTGGGAAATATCCCATGGAGTTCATGATACATTCAGCTCAATTAGCAAGTTGCACTGGAAAATGTGCTTGAGAGGAACGTTCAATTCTTAACCTGAAATATTGGCACGACTGAAGCACAGATGTTGTCCCTCTTCTGCCATGCTTAATTTTAATGCTATATCTTTCCCAAATGTTGTTCTGCCCATTCACACCCACTCCTACCACATTTCACATCAGCTTCACCTGTATTTCCAAGCTATACTATGTTTATTATTAACTACTTTGAAATAATCTCCATGCTCTGAAGATCCACACCATACTATGCCACACACTACCTGTTAAGGGAAAGGTACCCAGGATGGTGGCAGATCTGTCTGCATTATCAGACCTGTCTCTGAATTTTTGCAATCTGTCCAGAAAGATTTCAAATGTACTGTGAGTGACACGAAAATTGCTTTTTTCAAAAAATCTTTCTCATGGAATACAATACTGCGGGGACATTCAACATATCCTACACCCCTGTTGTGTTTTCAATCACCAACTTCTACATCAGAAGAAATTAGTGCCATGTCTACTGATACCCTGTACATTAAATGTATTTGAGGAAATAACAGTGATTGTTATGGCTCCCATGACATTCAAAAAGTCATCAGTGGAAGGGGAGGAGTCCATGGCAGCACCCACTATACAAACTAAAGAGGTCTTTATGAAGTCAAATACTGAACATTTTGCCATTAAATAATGCCATCACTTCATATGTTCACAGTATATCAATCATTGTGAACAGAGTTGACCATTTTTCCCCTTCTTCTTCTGGCAGATATTAGATAAAATCAAAAATCGATTTTTTTTTCCTTGCCAGTGAGCTATAATGCTAAAACGACAATATTTGGTTACCAGTAATTTGTATCTGACATATTGACTATATCTACATCATCATTATCATCTTAACCTTAATCTAGTTGAAAAACTATCTTGCCATAACTCCATTAGCATAAATCTCTGGTGTGAATTACCACAAATTAAGAAAGCAGTATTGGTGTTTGCTGGCATTTGTCAGGTTGTGTGGCTAGTAGGTTACAAATGCCTGCAGTTGCTTGTTAACTGGTATCAATTTCCAGGTGAGATTTATGCTTATGGAGTTACATCTGTGGCATCTGTACCCATGATGCCTGGCCAATAGCTTTTCTTTTGATTATGAAATGCTTTTGAACATTACAAAGAAAAGTCACTACAGTGACGCATCAGTTGGTCTAGGGCAGTGTTGGAAAATCTATGGCATGTGTTCCAAAGGTGGCACTCAGAGCCCTTTCTGTGGCCGCTCAACATCGCCCCTTGACAGCCACCTGTATTCAGGTTAAATTGTTGTATTGGCACTTTGCGGAAAATTAGTGGGTTTTGAATTACAGTTTGGCCACTCAGAGTCTAAAAGGTTCACCATCACTGGTCTAGGACATGCATACTCAGGTCTGGCATTCTGATGCTGGCCTAGTACTGAGTCCTGGTCTCTTTGGTGCCAAAAACTTGCAGCTGGTGGCCTGATCCCCAAATAATCGTGGAAGACATGTTGTCTCTTCCTTGTTTCATGAGCCATTTATGATGCCATCTCCATCATCTTCTGCTGTTTGGGTGGTCATCGGGATCAGAGCCTGAGCTTGGAGGTCCCACCCTGCAGTCACAGTCTTTGGGGAACCCAGTTTGTCCAGACTGGAAAAAACAAAATCCCAGTGCTGTTGGAATTTGAATGTTCTTTCATTTTAAGAATTTAATAAGGCAGACAACCATGATGCTTATTTTAAATGAAGTAAGACAAATGCATGAATCATATATATACATAAAAGTACATATATAATGTTATTGGTTTTATTGTTCCATTTGAATATTTCTACTGTAAAGAAAGCAGTGGTTTTGAAATTGTTCGAAATAAATGTATTTTTGTACATCGGCGCTGCCAGGTTGCATTATTTTGGTAGCTTCCTTTAAATAGTAATGCTTCACAGCGAGGATCAGAATTTACTGCCTTACTCAAGAGGTGTATAAGATGCACTGGACCAATATGCCATCCTTTACATGTATAGGCCAGATCTCTGTTCTATCCTTGGCAAAACTAGCTCTGCGGCATAAGTGGGATCTAAGCACATCTAACTACTTCTGGGTTGTCATTCTGAAGCAGCCATCTATGCTTCACATTCCCAATGGTTCCTTAACCCAATTGAGTGCAAAATGCATGTCTACTTGTCTAGATACAAAGTGCTGTGCTGTATTTTAGAGATGAGCATGTCAACAAACATATACTAAAATATTATTTGAAAGGCCACTGCTGCTTGCTACCCAGATCAACTGGTTGGACACATTTTGATTTGTTTGGTATCAGCTTTCTTCTTAGTAATACTGAAGTGGTCCTATTCATGATACTTGTTGATGTGTCACTATTAGCATAATTTTCAGCATCAAGTTGCCATAAGTTAGGGAGTCAGTGCAGACATTCACTGCCTCAAACCATGTCTTATTGTGAATATATTGAATAAAAAATTACTGATCTCAGTCATGTGAATGGCAGGCTTCTCTTCCCTGAACTATTTTAGGGGATCCCATGAAATTTGAAAATGTAAAGATTTCTGGGGGCAGAGATATTAAACTCCAGTGGAGGTAGGGGTGCTTACTGGAAGGAGTGTGTCCAACACGCTTTACCAATTAGAGGGTTAATTGAGAGATTTCCCTCCAGCATTCCGATCCGCACTCCTTCAATTAAGTTACCCCCACAGCCCATTTGGTGCTCAATAACTCCATTCCCTGTACCCCAAACCTCTCCAAATGGCGGGTGCTTCAAAGGGAGAGCTTGAGGAAGCTCTACTGTAATTTCCACGCTGCTAGCTGCCTGGGATCACTATTTTCAAGCACATAACTTTGCAATTCTAAATGTTTTTTTCTGGGGTCACCCCATCTGAAGTTGAATAACTTATCCCCCTTTACCTCAAATCTCTCCAAGTTTGGAGGGATTAAAGATGAGGATCCAAGGAAGGTTCACATCAAATTTGGTGCTTCTAGGACCTGGGGGAGGGGGGTTGTTTTACAGAGAAACACATTGGTTTGTTTCAAACTTTAAAAAGGCACATCATTTCGTTACTAACGAAACACTGCTTCCCTGGTTCATTTCATTTTGTTATATAACAAACTGACGAATCAGCACTTCATTTATCATTTGGTGCCCATTCCTAGTGAGGTTAGTTTTACTGGTCTCCTTATGCTTAAAATATTATAGTTGTCTTCATCCTATGATGTTAGAAAAGTCATTTGACAGAAAATGTTGGTCACACACTTTACAGTCTCATGCTAGACACCACCAAATAGAAAACAATCAGTACAAAAACAGTAAAACTAAGAGCCAAGAGAGTTACATCATGCATAAGCTGTTCCCCTTTCTCTGCTGGTTTTTCTTGGCATTCTCCCCAGGACAGTTGCACAGTTATTAAGTGTTATCACAGCATCAGTGCTCTGGTGATATATTATTATAACACATCAACAGAGCACTATTCTTTCCCCATGTATCTTTGTAGTGCATTACCTGACTGATGGCTCACAGGAAGCATAAGGTGTGTAGAGATAACATCTGCTCAGTGCAACATTTTACAGTGGTCAGTAGAGATGGGCACAAAATGAACAATTTTTCGTTTCTGTTTCCGTTTTTTTCATTTTGTTATGCAACGAAACGACAAACGAATTTTATCTCTAAAATGAAATGAAACGAACAGAAACACCAGAAATTTTGTCGTCCGTTTCGTTTTCGTTACAGCAATACATTGAACTGCTTTAAATGCTAAAAAAATCACCAAAAATTAAAATAAATGGTAACAAAACAGTAACAAAACAAATGAAAACAAAAATGATTTTTTTGCAAAAATTTGCAAAAACCGGAAACGAACCGAAACGGACCCCCTAAACGACAAATGAAACACCATTTTTTGATTTGTGCCCATCTCTAGTGGTCAGCTGTAAAACAGAGAGCTGGGGATAGTAGTACCCTATAGCCCTATTTGTTGTTCTGTATTTGATGCAGTCCTACCTCCAATGACAATAATAAAATAAAATTAAGACTGGTAGTCACATGCCTGCTCTCTTCACTTACATATCATGTATCTTTTCATTCAACACCCTATGAGCCACCAACACTGACATCCCATAATAATGCAGTGCTTAGAAGGCCTATCTGCCCTGTTCACAGTATAGGATACAGTTTCTGTTTACCAGTTCTCCATATAGGACAACGTTTTGTCTTGGGCTGCCTTCTAGAAAGTAGTACCTGAACTGTAGGATCAGCTGTATCGAATGAGGCAATGTCCTCAAGAAGCAGATGCTGGGGGCAGACCATGTCACCCCACAGGTTATTTGTCATGAGCCCTCCCAGTCATTCCCCTTCTTGCATGATGGAGCTGTTTTGAATGCTCCATTTCCTTTTCTGTGTTGTGTGAGTTTGCTATCTTCAGATGCAGGAGAAGAACCACTTCCTGTTGCAGAAACAAGTTTTAACTATCAGGCACTTTCTACCCATGGTATGGAGCAGAGGGTCTTTCACTTCAAGCAGCAGCAATATGTCTTGATCTGGCTGTGCTGACCCAGCTTAGAAACAGAATTACAAAGATAGCCAGTAGCAGTTTTGACCAGAATCTGCCACTGGACACAATATGTTCATCGCAGTAAAATTGAGGAAGAGAGCTCAAGTCTTTATGAAATTTAAGCCCCGAGAATTTCTCTGCTTCATTTCTAATGCATATTGTCATCTTTGGAGTGCTAAGTGCCATAACTGATTGGCCTGTACTAGATGGGGTCATCCTCCAATTGAAAAAAAATGTGTACGCAGCTTGGGGGGTGCTCTTGGACTCATCCTTGAGCTTGAATGCCCAAATCAAGGCTGTGGCCAGGAGCTCATTTGCACACTTAAGGCTAGTATGTAAGTTACGCCCATTTCTTGAGAAAACAGTTCTGGTCATAGTGATACATGCCCTAGTGACATCCCGGCTAGACTACTGAAATATGCACTATGTGGGGTAACTAATGAAAAGCCTCTGTAAACTTCAATGGGTCCAAAATGCTGCATCCAGACTGCTGACTGGGGTGGGTTACAGAGATCACATTACACCCCTATTAAAGCAACTCCACTGGCTGCCAATCAGCTATTGAGCACACAATTCAAGATGCTGACCTTGACCTACAAAGCACTGTATGGACTGGGTCCTAGCTACCTCAAAGATAGAATCTCACAGTATGAACCAACTTGGGTGTTAAGGTCATCAGGAGAGGCCCTTCTCTCCATCCCACTGCCCTCACAGGTACATCTCGTGGGAACCCATGAAAGGGCCTTCTCAGCTGTTGTGCCCAGACTCTGGAACTTCCTCCCACTAGAGGACTGCCTCTTCTCTTTTGTCTTTTTGCAAACAGGCAAAGACCTTTCTCTTCAGGAAAGCTTTCCCTGAATTATGGTCTACCTATTACAGTAACCCTCCACTGATCGTATGGGTTAGGGACCCACCCCACCCACAATGCAAGAAAACCCACGATATGTGGAAGTGGGGGCGGGGTGGGGGCATCTTACCTCCCGCCACTGCCCACCTGCATGGCCCGAGGCTTCTCGGGGGAGCCTGGTTGAGTGGCGCAGAGTGATCCGATCGCTCTGCGCCGCCCCTCCCGGCCACTCCGAGCCTTCCCAGGGGAGCCTGGTTGAGCAGCGAGGAGCGACCTGATCGCTTTACGCTGCCCCTCCCAACCACCCCGAGCCTTCTCGGGGAGCCTGGTTGAGCGGCGCAGAGCAACCCGATCACTCCATGCTGCCCCTCCCACCCACCCCGAGCCTTCATGGGGGAGCCTGCTTGAGCAGTGCGGAGTGACCCGATTACTCCATAAAGCCCCTCCCAGCCGCACCAAGCCTTCTCGGGAGTGCGTTGGAGGGCAGCGCAAAGCGATGCGATCGCCCCCCGCTGCCCTCCCAGGCCGCCCCAAGGCTTCTCAGGGCTGCGTGGGAGGGCAGCGCAAAGCGACCTGCCCCCCCGCCCCCACGGTGCAGATACTGTGATCCCGCGATGTAGGGGGCCGTGGTACCTGAACCACGAAATGGCGGGGGGGGTCACTCTATGTGTATTTTATATGAATATACAGGATCACATAGACTTTGTGTTTATAACTACTTATAACTTTATGGGTTTACATTGCCACTGTGTTTTCAGTGCTAGTTTCCATCACTCATAACTTTACATGGAACTTTACTCCCCTTTAACTGCTTGCATTCAGCTTTAATGTAATGCTGTAAGATGTCCCTCAATTCCTTGCTCTCAATACTTGGATGTGTCTTAATTGTACTGGGCCTTATATTATCCCTCGTTCTGTTAGCTGCCTTGTTTTGTTTTTCCAAGGAGAAAGGCAGGGTAAAAATACTCTTAAATGATTGAATGAATGAATGAATGAATGCAAGCTTCAGTAGGGCAAAGTAAGCAGTGGAAGAGAAGGTAGTGGGACATGATGTAATCTGGTCATTAAGTCCTGTCCTAACCATGGTGGGAGAAGTAATACAACAGATTATGTGCTAATAGATTCCCACTACACAAGATAGTGTTCACAACTGTCAATAGTAGATGGAGTCCATGGATTTTGTTTACAATTTTTACAAAAGTAGAGCAAGTACTACCTTTAGGCTACTAGAAAAATAACAAAAAGTTTCTAATATTTTGAAGGCAAAATCCCTCTTCTTCAGACCTGTACCAACAGGTTAGAACATGGCAAAAAATAAGTTGCCAGGAGTTATTTCTTAGATGTAAAGTCCTTGGCAAGTCACCTGTTCTACTTTTGTATTTGGTTTTTGTAATTGCTCTTTGGCTTCTCAGCGTGGTTTACAATTTTAGTGTGGCATTTGTTTGATTCTTTTTAATATCTGTATATTTACCTTTTTAAAGCTTTTCAATATAAAGCAAGCTGCCTTGGATCCTTTTTAAGGAGAAATGTGGGGTAAAATATTTTAAACAAGTCCACCTAGGAACATATTCCAGTTTGGGGAAGGCAACTTCAAAGTGATAAAAAGATCAGCTTTGAGGGGCCTTGTAACAAATATGGCTAGATGTTATTTTAGCATTGGCAAGTTTTGCTGGATTGGTTCTTAGGCAGAAAGGTAGGACTGACGACAACTGAAAAGCAAGGATGAAAATTATTTTGAGGCATTATTAAGAAATGTGTGTATAGATCTGTGCGTGATTTCAGATATATAGAACATGATTTCAAAATAACCTTTTCTTTCATGAGGCATGAGATTGCATGACTGAAATGGAACTGTGTAATGTGTGTGGGAGTAAGTCTATGTTACAAGTGTGAAGACCTCATAAGTCAGTCTCGTAAGATATCATGGGAAGACTATCACTGATGTGGGCATACAGGATTTCAGATCTTGTAAGCCACTTCTTGATCCATGCCTGTCTGTGCAAAGAAGGTAAGCTGGCACCAAACTCAATGCTTATGAAACAGTCACATACCGTAGTATGTATGTATGTATGTATGTATGTATGTATGTATGTATGTATGTATGTATGTATGTATGTATGTATGTATGTATGTATGTATGTATGTATGCATGTATGTATGCATGCATGTATTTATTTATTTATTTATTTATTTATTTATTTATTTATTTTTGTACTTGTTGACTGCCTGACTTTCCCTTGGGAACTCTGAGCCGTGTAGAATAAATTTCCAAAATAAACAATTTGTCCCCCCCAAAAAAAATCACCAACAGTAAATCAAGTAAAAAGATAAAGCATAACAAAACAGCCATACAACAAAGGGATCCAGCAAGAAAGGGCTGGGATGAAAGAGACAAACTGACTGACAAACAGACATACCATTGTGCACTCAGTGATCACTGAAGCTTTCCCTAAAGAGCCAGGTCTTCAAAGCTCTTCTGAAGGCTGTCAGCGACTCAACCAGCCTTAGCTCCAATGGCAGTATATTCCAAAGTCCCATGTCGGCCACTGAGAAGGCCCGCCTCTGGGTACAGACCCTACAGGCCACCCTTGGAGTGGCCACCCAGAGCGAGAAGGAGAGCAAAGCTCTGGTTGGTCGGGACAAAGCTGACCTCTGAGAGATCCGCTCTGCCAGAGTCAGGTCCCAGGCCATGCAGGGTTTTGAAAACCAAAACCTAGCAGTTACAGCTTCTTGACTGACAAATACATAACATCCCAAACCTCACAGTTAGGCAATATTTGGATCAAGAGCTACACAAATGCTATTATAATAATTACTACTTGTTATACTTAGAAATGCACAATGAAGGCCTGTTCTTGTACCCAGTGGTTGCAGCAAGTCAGACACACCTGATGAGAGAGGGGCATGGAACAGAAGCCCTGATCACAACATCTCTCAAACCCTGATCTACCTACAAACCCTGATCACAACATCTCTCAAAAGTGAACTAGTTTGTGGTTTGTTTTCCAGGTTCACGCCAATGGGGGAGGGGTCCTTGTCCTGCTGCCTGGTACTGCCACTTCTGCCACTTCTGCCACCATCATGGGCTGCCAGTGCCATTTTCAGAAGCAGTGGCAGACTCCTAGAAAGGAATCTAATCTCACTGCCTCTGCTTGTGTGTGCACCACCCAACAAACCGATACATCTGCACAGGCATCAAACCCAGCTTCCCTGCTATGAGTGTGCCATTGCCTTTGAAGATGACACTGGTGGCCAATGGAAATAGTGCAGGAGTGACCGGCCCAAACAGGCAGAAGTGATGGTGGTAGTGGGAAGGGATGGGAGCCCATCCAATTTTGCCAAAGAAAAACAAGCAAAAATAAATTTGGTGCTTCTGCGAAACAGGATCCCTGAACCAG
The DNA here is from genome assembly GCA_023846285.1 of Phrynocephalus versicolor. NCBI lineage: Eukaryota > Metazoa > Chordata > Lepidosauria > Squamata > Agamidae > Phrynocephalus > Phrynocephalus versicolor. Next base: position 12,067,209 of record JAHTLZ010000379.1, on the reverse strand, counting down.
GTCATGAACTGAACCATGGACCAGCCCACTTTGCCATTTTTCCTGGTTCATGTTTCAGTTTGTATCCATCCTCACACCTGACCAAATTCCCCATTTCCCCCAGGCATCACCATTGACCAAGAGATCTAATGCATCAAAACCTGGTCTTAATTCAGCTGCAATATAGAAGCAGAATAGCCTGAAGAACTGTGATGCTATACTTCAGGGCACCATCATTTTAGATTTTGTTGCTTGGTTGTGAATGCTTTGGTTGTACCTAGTGTGAAACGTGTTAAAATTCAGAGTATCAACACCAGTTGTACCAAGAAATACCACCATACTTCTCTGATTCCCAAGCACTAAAACACAAACCATTGTTGACCACTATGTCAACTAATGATCTCAGGAAGCTGCCTTATAAAGACCAGGCTGCAAATCAGTCCACCTAGTGCAGAATTATCAACTCAGTTGGCCAGTGGCTTCCAGGGATTAAGGAATTATTCTTTCCAAGCCCAACCTGGGGTTCATTGGCATTAGCTAGTGGTCTCCCTCAGCCAAGTACAAGCCATGACTGGTTCTACTTGCCTTCTGAAATCAGACAAGTTCAGGGTGTTGTGGTTGTAGTCATAATACTGAGGGGTATGGGAGGGAGTTGGTGTGGAAGAAAATATATTGTGTATGTATGCACATCATAATATACATAGAACATATCAATAATTCCTTCTCTATAAGCTCCACTGTGATTTGTGTCTACTTATAAATATGCTCCCACACACTGCTTTGTACAAAAGAAAATCTCCAATGGCTTGTGCCAGCACAATTGTAGAAATATTGGAGAATATGCAGATATTATGTTGCAAGTAGTTCAGCAGCTCAGCAGCAGCTACTGGGGAAGAACAGGAAAATCAAGATACTTTTCTCACTTGTAAATGTATTCCTTGGTAGAGGGGCAGCTATTGTTATTAAATACAACCAAAAATGTACTTAGAATGAAAAATGATAATTTTTAATTGCTCGATGAATCAGTTGTTTGGGTGAAGAGCAAGGTGTTTAATTGACTCAAAATCATTTAATCAATCAATAGCCCTAAGAATAAATTTTAGAATGGAGTTTTAATTGTTTTAATTACAGCTTTTTTTTGAAATTTAGCAACATGATTGCCTTTTTTTCATGCTGGTAGCTTTTGCCTTCTAAATTAAAAATAAAGCACCCATACTCACAGGAATATGCATATCCAATTAAGCTCTATTCCATTCTGTGGTAAATTTTAAGGCTCAAACTATACACAACTATACACAACTAAACACCTTTTTGTTCAGGGCTTTGGGTGCTAAGTACTTAATTTGGTTGCTTCGTTAATCGTACTTGTTTTTAAGTTATTTTAGCTTGTTATCGTTATTTTAAGCTATCAAAAGCTTCTTCTTCTTCTTCTTCTTCTTCTTCTTCTTCTTCTTCTTCTTCT
>JAHTLZ010000379.1:12045937-12065758 GCA_023846285.1 Phrynocephalus versicolor | reverse complement strand
CTTCTTCTTCTTCTTCTTCTTCTTCTTCTTCTTCTTCTTCTTCTTCTTCTGCCATTGCCCTAAGATCAGGGAACCCCAACAACGCTCCCATTTCTTTATTAGTTCAGCGTTATTGAGCCTGGCCTAACCAACCTCACATCCATTTTTCCTCCTGTTTTGAAGCTATCCCGTTCCTTCAAATCAAGTTGGCTGCTGCAACATGTAGGTTGATCCTCAGTCTCGATTATGAAAGAGCCTGCTCTGCAGTGGGCCTGAACCTTTTCAGAACAAACAGGTGGGAAGAAATTAATCAGTCTCTGTCAATTTACACAGCTTCACTCCACATAGTTCCTGGCATCTCCAGCCTGTCTAATTCATCTCTTTGGCAAATGTGGGGGAAAGAGCTGTGTTGTGTTGTATGGTTCATGGTGTGCTTCACAAGATGTCTAATTTTCTTAAGCCCTGTGGTCCCTAGTGAGAGGTGTTCATAAGCCTTAGGAGAGCTGGCTAGAGTAAAGTGCAAACAAAATGCCACCCCTTTAAGTGTTCAATGATCCTTCATTGTTGTTGGATACTTTAAGACGTTAATATGGAGACAAATGGGCCAATGCAAAACTAATGGTACTTAAGATGGCAGGTTAATGGCTGTAATTTTTTGTCCAAATGTCATTAGCAAACATTTGCATCTTTAGCATGATTCAAATAGTAGACCGCACCAGGCTGATTCACTTTCAGAAAGTGACAGGCCCTGTGGGGTACAGTACACAGGCTTCCCGTGGCATTCATTTTGCCTTTTAAACAGGGCTAGTTTTTAGGTGCTGTGAAGAAGTTTATCCTGTGACCAGTGATGTGTAGGATTCTGTACATGGTAAAGTGCAATCTTTTCCTTTGCCTCAAGTAGAAAAAGAGCTCTCTCTCGCTCTCTCGCTCTCTTTCTGTGTGTGTGTGTGTGTGCGTGTGTGAAAGAGAGAGAGAGAGAAAGAAAGAGAGAGATGCAGAAGAGGTGTTTTGAACCATGTTAAACAAATGGTGAAGAGCAAATCATTGTGAACAGATCATGACAAGAACTAACATGGCAGTCGGAAATACCAGTGTAATTAGAGAAAGCAAACTGGTCTTACTTACTGCAGTGTTCTCTTATCTTATCTTCCATAACATCTAATAGAATGTGCTCATTTCCAGGTGTCATGATCTTCTGTCCTGCACTGTTTCTGCCATGTTCCACCAACCATGGTGCAACCGCTATGAACTACTTTGTTGAGGCCCCAGTGGATAGGAAAATCCTTCAGAAAGGGATGTGATTGTGACATTTCAGTTTAGGGCTAGCTTTAGATTTGATTGCTGACATGTTTGGATTTGAAAGACCTTGGGAGACCTTATTTTCCGTGGGTGACTTCTGTTCCAGAGCTTTGCTTTCTGACATGGAACTCACAGGCATGTGTTCATGAGTGAGTGCATGTGTTGTAGCATCAAATTTAGCCTAAGTCTGGATTGCCACATGCTTGTGATTTGATTAAAAATATCAAACATTTGCAAAATCCATTCTGTTTGGAGCATAGCCCCATAGAACCAAGAGAACCTTGCAATACATAGAACAGACAATGATGAAATGCAGAGCGGGGTGTATGTGAAAATTGGTATAATGGTGGATTCTATTAGAAAGCAGATCTAAATATCCAGTTTTTCACTCTGGTATAAGCCACGGGTTTAGTGAAGCATTGAATGCAATTACTAGGAAGACTGATATTGGGGTCTGTATTAATAGAGAGCCAAGATGGGTCATAGCTTCTCAGGAGACCCAGTTCTAGTTCCTGACATTTCCTTTTTCTTGCCCTGCTGGTCTTTTATTTTTCCTTTGCTCCTGCCTTTTTGTTCTTCTACCCTTTCTAAGCAAGGAAGTAAGAAGAGTCAGGAAAAAGAATTATAACTTTTGGGCACCTTGTTATCACCTCTCTGGAAGGCAATACAGACTGGGCCCAAAAGGAGATATTAATCTATAGGCAATAATGGTGAAGAGAAGGCGATGGATCTGGCAATTATCTTGGACAAATATTACTTTGCCATTATATAATGTGATAGATGATTAAGTCTTTTGTCACAGGCTTCTGAGCACTTTTCAAAAATGTTACATGATCTACAACATTTAGCTAAAAATGGTGCGTTGCCAGTGTGGTATGGTGGGATAGACTGACAGATTTGGAACAGGGTTCGAATCACAGCTTGGCCATGGAAACTCACTGGGGGGAGTGGAACTGATAAAATACCTCTTTAGATATCTCATTTATCTGAAATCATTATTCAGGTTGCTATAAGTTGGTTCCAACTTCACTGCACAGAATACAGAGGTGGGGGGGAAGAGAGAGCTGCATTCCCATCCCATCCCAGTCTAGATGCCCCTTCAAACTTAGATTGTAACTAAAGATGCCCTTCCATGAATGCATTGAGTTTCGATCTTTCTATCAGAAGCTTTTGGAACAAGGATCATTTTTGTGTGAATAGCAAAAAAAGAGAACAAAAAACCCCACCCTCTCTTTTTCTTCAGCCCCCACCCCCCAGCCCATTTGTAGAAGCCAAAAGTACTCCATTATCTAAGTGGATTTTTGGATTAAATTTATTGAGCATTTCTTCAGCTAGCTCATGTAATTGCACCTCCTGAAAAATGCAACAAAATTGGGAAAACTAAGTGCAAAGTTGGAGGAAACACAGAAAAACCAGAGATGTGGTGCTGCCCCTTATGTGAATGTCATTGGCATAGTTGCTGCAGGCACTGAGGCATGGGAAGCACCAGATTGGCACATACTGCCAGCAGGGGTGTTGCTGCTTAAAATATGATTGCTTCTCTATACAATGTACCAGACTCAAATGTGTTTTCATAGAATCATAGAACCATAGAATCATAGAGTTGGAAGAGACCTCAAGGGCCATCTAGCTCAACCCCCTGCCATGCAGGAACCCCATCACAATATTTCTGACAGATAGCCATCCAGCATCTGCTTTAAAACCTTCAAAGAAGGAGACTCCACCACCCTTTGTGGCAGCATATCCCACTGCCGAACAGCTCTAACTGTCATGAAGTTCTTCCTAATGTTCAAATGGAATCTGTTTTCCTGTAGATTGAAACCATTGCCTCGAGTCCTAGTCTCTGAAGCCATGGAAAACAAACCTGTTCCCTCTTCAATATGACATCCTTTCAAATATTTAAACATAGCTATCATATTCCCCCCCTCAGCCTTCTTTTAGAAAGGCTAAACATTCCTAGTTCCGTAAGCCGTTCCTCATAAGACATTTTCTCCAGACCCTCAACCATCCTGGTCACCCTCCTCTGCGGGTGCTCAAGGTTGTTAACATCCTTTTTAGATTGAGGTGCACAGAACTGGACACAGCACTCCAGGTGGGGTCTGACCAGAGCAGAATAGAGTGGTACTATCACTTCCCTTGATCTAGACACTATGGTTCTGTTGATGCAACCAAGAATTGCATTGGCTTTCCTGGCCTATGCATCACACTGCTGACTCATGTTCAATTTGTGGTCCACCAAGACTTCCAGATCCCTTTCACAGGCACTATTTGAATGCCTTTCTCTGATATGTCTTCGTAGCCAATGATAATGGAGAAAATTACTACATCTACCAGTTTGTCAGTGCCAGGGCAGTGCTGTGAACAGAGCCTGGACATCAAATTACTAGAGGCAATGTAACCCCAGATTTCTTACATCTATGGGAGATTGGACTAGATGATGACTGAGGTCCCTTCAGTGTCCAGGATTCTATTACACAGCTTTAAACATTTATAAAAATAATAATAAAGGAAAACATTTTGTGAGCATGCTTGGCTGCTGAGCTTATCTCTATAAAAAGCAAATCCCCCCCCCCAAAAAAAGTATTCTTTCCCCATACTTCTTTTTAAAGCATAGAAATCTACAGAAGAGGACAAGGATTAAACTGAAAAAGGATCTAGAATCATTCTGACTGAGAGGAAAGAAATATTTGTACATTATTCATTGCATTCTGGGTTATTCATCAAAAGTTTCATTCTTCAGCTAAAGTCTTTTTCCTTATCTTAAAGCCACTGACATGAATACATATCACCCAAGTTGAAAAGATTGAATTACATTTCTCTCTCTGCTGCTAAGATTCATGGGGGCTCAAAGCCAGGTTTAGTCCTCCCAAGGTGTATTGGGTCAATGAATTTTATCACCCCCCCTCCCCGGAAAACAACACTAACAGGGTTTGTCTCTTCATTGTGCTACGGGGATGATTGAAATTGTGGTGCTATATCACTTGATAAAAGATCTCTGCTAAGAAAGAGAGTAGCTTTGTCATCTGAGAACATTTCCCGTGGGATTTCGGAGACTGATTCCATCACTAGCTACTCAACAGCCTTTTTTTCTGCCCCAAGCCAGAGTATTCTCCGTGGGTGATCCCTTGTGTTGGCAAAAAAGACTGCATACATTGATATATACTACGAATATGTAGAACTGACTGAGAAAAGGAATAAACCCAGTACTTGCTTTGTATATAAGTGAGTGCCTGGATTCAGTGTCATCCAACTGGAATGAATGGACTGAACCAGTTTACAACCAAAAACTGTGATTTAACATAGACTAGAAATCCATACCTTATTCCCCTCCCACAAACACCCAGAAGAGTTACATGTGGTGTGAAGTAAGACTGGAATGCGTGGAGCATATATTAGGCCTAAATTAATTTTTGGAAAACAGGTAAGACAGATATTTTATATTGACTCTGAAACGTGCAATACCTGTTTTCCTAGAAGGAATGCACAGAAGCTGTCAATACACCTGCGGACACAGACATATTTGGAGATGGAACCTACATGAAGACACATATCCCCTCCCTAATTTAGCTTCACTGGTGTAGCAGGCCAACACTTTTAGAGTTATAGGTTGCATAGACTGTTAAATTATCAATACTAAATGGATAATGTTTTTAACTGCCCAGAGTTCCTTTTGGAAGACTAGCGGCATATAAATAAATAAATAAATAAATAAATAAATAAATAAAAGGCTGAAGCTTGAAGCCTGGCCCTGCTTGTTGAAGAAATGAGAGGTCAATTTAAAACATCCCGTGGTAGGGGTGAGAGGTTAGACTTTGATTCCATGTTCCATCTCATTCCTCAGTTTAATAAAAAACTAATTTAAAGGAACAGACTGAAAGCTGGAAGAACCCATCACTGCAAAATGCTATCAAATTTGATGTGAAGTTTGTGTCACTAATTCAGAACAGAGATAATAGTTAATTTGATGTGAAGTTTGTGTCACTAATTCAGAACATAGATAATAGTTACTTTTTTCACTATAAGTCCCACAGACTTCCCCAGGCAGTGAGTATACTCACTGGGAGATACAGTTGTTACATATTAAAAATACAACTTCTCTAAACTCTGCTACATTTCAGTGGTCATTCATTTAGCTGGTTTGATAGTTGATAGCACTGTGAATAGAATGCAGCACTGCTAATTTCAATGCACCCCAGTTTTCCAAACTGGGCATGTACACTGACTTTGTGCCAAAACAGGCTAAATTAGCAGGATTAATGGAATTTTGCAATGATTCTCTCCCATTCATGTGACGATTCGTGTGTGTGTGTGTGTGTGTGTGTGTGTGTGTGTGTGTGTGTGTGTGATTGTTGTTGTTATGCGCCATCAACTCACCGTGATCTTATGAATGACTCCTATCCATGATGACACTATAAAGGAATGCCTCTGAAATGTTCTGTCATTCATAGCCCAGCTCAGCTTTTCCTAACTAAAAGTTATGGTTCTTTTATTGAGTCAATCTGTCTCATTTTCAGTCTCCCTCTTTTCTTTATGTATTGTCTTCTCCAGAGAGTTATGTTCTCTGTCCTAAAGTAGAACAGCCTCACTTTAGCCATTTCATCATATGTCTGCATAAAGAGATTATGTGGAAACGCACAGATGTCAGAGATAGAGCAGGTCAAACTGCCTACTCAGGGGTACATGGTAGCTCAGCCCAAATCCTTATACAGTGGACCCTTGTATAACAAACAGCTTGTATAACATAAAATTTGTACAACATAAAATATTCTGGAGATAGGGGAAATTTGCTTAACATAATTGCCTATGGGCCAAATCCGTACAACATAAAAATGGGATTAATCCATTTTCAATGCATTCCTATGGGAAACTTGTATAAAGGGAAATTTGCTTAACATAATTTCATTTGGAATGAATTAATTCCTTTATACAAGGTACCACTGTACTGTATTCTTTAGTATGTTAATTAGTGTGTGGCTTCTGCATGCTGTTATTAAAAATAATGCACTTGAATTTGATTTTGCACTCCCTCTTAAGAAAAGAATATGCACAATCTTTGCTCACCTATGGTAAATACATAACATCTGTGAAGTTTTCCTTCTACCCAGCTCGTAGAATATTGAACTTCAGTGGATGAATATTACCATTTTTATTTTAGTTCCAGTTAAACAAAGTGGTATGAAGCAATTTTGCTCACCTATTGCTTTTCCCAGTTGCTTCATTAATAACCTCTCCTAAGAGCTTTTGTGTCACAATCTTGAGAGCAGCCACCTGGGTCACACATCACTCCAGCTTTCATTCCATAGGAAGAAGAATGTTTGATGATTACAGCTGGGTTGTCCATCAGTCTTCAGCAACATGCAAGTGATGAGAAAATGGGCAGCTGAAATTTTGCCAAGGTTCAGTGATGACACGCCAAGGACAACAGGCACTTGATCAAGACAACGAGGACCTTGAGGGACAAAAATGTGACTCTTCAACTCTTCTTTCCTATATAAAGCAAAGCAAAGCAAAGCAGATTGTACTGCTTATACACCACCCCATTGCACTTAAAGCACTCTCTGAACAATTAATTTACAGATTAATTATGCATGCCACACATGGACAGCCCCCTTCAGTAAGCTGGGTATAAAATTTCCCAACCTCAGAAGGATGGAAGGGTGAGTCAACCATGAGTTGGCTACCTGAACTTGTTGGGATCAAACTCAGATTGTGATCAGAGTTTTGAAGATGTTTTTTAAATCCTGAGATTATTGCAAACTTACAAAACTCAAATTTTATTACAGATAAAACTTATTTTCAATAAGAAAAACAAATGCAACTTGATTAAATCTGAGGTCATAAGCAAACAAATAAATGCATGAAAGCTTGCCCTTTGATGCCTATTAACTTCTTATACATGACTGAGTTGAAGACTCTGACTAGAAGTATATTTTGTGTTTCAAGAAGAGCTTAGAAAAGTTACTGTTTTGGAATATGACTCCCAGAATCCCCTGTGCTGCATGGTCATTGGAGGATTGGGGGAACTGGAGTCTGGTTTCCAATTTCTGTCTCCAGCAATTGCAATGAGATGCCATATCCATTTTTGCATATGTTCTGAGGGCTTCAAATTAGGGAAGAAAAGGGAATGTTTCACTGTGTCTTCCAATTTTATCTACCTTGGCACAAACACTGATCAAAAAGTACATTCTTAAAGCTTTGGCTCCCAGTACTGAACTCATTTTTGTAGCCACATATCCATTTCTGGACAAAGTCCGAATACTCAAATATGAGGGAGGGAGGGGCCAGGCAGGAATATAATAAGAAAACAAGAGCAAAACTCAAAGTATTGTGACACTTTTAAAACTAGCAGGTTTATTTCATTGTGAGTTTGCTTGGGTTATTCTGACTCACCTCTTCAGACACATGGAGCGCCATTTCTGGGCCACAAGTTTACATTAGAAATGCATAATACCTTTAGACACATGTGCAAAATCAAACCAGGCCAAGGAAATTTAGTTGACCCAGGAGCCACAACAGAGTTGAGCTTTCATTCACACCCAAACCAGAGCTTATATGTCCTTCATATTCCATCCAGGATTTATTGGATTAAATAGTTTTTAAAAGCTCATTAGCAGCAGCTTAAGCTGCCTAGATGCCCTAAGCACATCCAGTCTCAACTGATTTTGGAAGCTAAGCAGGGTCATGCCTGGCTAGTACTTGGATGGGCGACCACCAGGGAATACCAGGCGCCTGAAATAGGAACTAGCAAGCCAGCCCTGCCAAGAAAACTCCATGGACATGGGGTCACAAAGAGGTGGTCATGGCTGTAACAACAACAACAACAACAACAACAACAACAACCAACCAACCAACCAACCAACCAACCAAACAAACAAACAAACAAAGCAACAGCTTGTGGAAAAAGAAATCAAGAATATGCACAGTATCAGTAGTTTGAGCTACTGGCATCAAACGAGAAATGGGCACAGATCTCAAATGGAAAGTTTTAGATTTCCCCTGTACATGCTAATCGTTGACAGACACAGTGAGGAATGCTCAGAGTGAGGTCACTGTGTGATGCAAATCTCCTTGTAGTTGCTTCTGTCTCTTCTCTCTCTGTCTCTGTAGCATATCAAAATTGGAATTGAGCTTCCAAGGTGACAGTAGCCTCATAAATATAGGTCAGTGGTGGCGAAACTTTGGCACTCCAGATATTTTGGACCTCATCTCCCATGGTCCTTTGTCATTGGCAATCTAGGCTAAGAATTCTGGGATTTGTGGTCCAAAATATCTGTAGTGCTGAAGGTTCACCACCACTGATGTAGGTCATGGCCATGTAAAGTCTTGAGAATTTGGGCAGTAGGAAGATGCAAAAGACTTGAGTTTTTAGGGCTTGATTGTTCAGGAGCAGGATCTGCTGAGGTCATGGTATAGATATACATGAAATGATATGTGAAAATTGTCTTAAATATAAATATAAATCATTAATTCATTGGCATCCTTCAGTCTCGAAAGACTATGGTATCATGCCTGGAGTAGAGATCCTAAAAACAACACCTAGTGTGACTAAATAGACCAATTCAGGAATCACAGTCTCTACCACACTGGGGGCAGATGTATTATGTTTCTTGCCCGGTCCTCGAGTTTCATTCTTTCTGTGCCTGCCTCTTTTCCTCTGCCTGTTGGACAAATGCCTCTTCAAATGTATGTAGACCATGCTGTATTTCTTGCCTCCAGACAGTGTGATCGGAGGTCAGGGTTTCCCAACTGTTGAGGTCCATTCCCAAGGCCTTCAGGTCCCTCTTACAGATATCCTTATGCCGCAGCTGTGGTCTCCCTCTGGGGCACTTTCCCTGCATTAGTTCTCCATATAGAAGATCTTTTGGGATCCGGCCATCATCCATTCTCACAACGTGTCCAAGCCAGCGTAGGCGTCGCTGTTTCAATAAAGTGTACATGCTAGGGATTCCAGCTCGATTCAGGACTATGCTATTTGGAACTTTGTCGTGCCAGGTAATGTTGAATATTCGCCTAAGACAGCACATATGGAAGGTATTAAGCTTTCTTTCCTGTCGGGCATGGATGGTCCAATATAAATATAAATATAAAGTGCTAGCATATTAATCTCTATTTATGGTAATTCCCTAGGTGAATCTTATGACTGTAACCCACTTAAGCTATTTCCTTCTTAAAACTCCTTTTGTTATTTCTTTTCCTCCCTTACAATAGTCACTTTGAGATCAGCAAAAGAGAATCCCTTGGAGGTTAAAACAGGCTGACACTGGCTTTTTTGTGTTGCAGTTTTCAATGTTAGTTTAAAATCCATTTGCTCTGTTATGCACAGACTCTTGTGCCTTCCTATTGAGAACATGGGGGTACTTCTGGCAGAGGACAGCATATATCACATGAGAGAATGACCAAGTCAATGTGCCCTGATGTAAGTGACACTGTTGGATCTGTAATCCTCCTGCCATTATATCTGTGAACACTGCTGGCAACAAGACTTATAGGAAGGTTTTTCCTATGTCCCAAATTTCCTGCTAGTATAAGTATCTATGTAAGGTCAGCAGGGTGTCTGTTAAATGAGCACAGGCCAGCCACTCAAAGCTTCGGAGAGGCAAACACTATTGTTTAAAGTGGGTTGCAGCTCATAGATGATACATGTAAGGGGCTACTTGCCCAGAATGTGAATCTGTGGGGTTTGTATCACTGCCAGGAGATGCGGAAAGGCAGAACAATTCCCTGGGAATGAAGGCAGCACCCTGATTTTGACAACAAAATGCAGCAGTGGTTCTTCCTTGCTGGAATAGGGTACTAATATCCTAAAAACTTGATTTAAAAAGATCTAGAATCAAGAGATATCTTGCCTATCTCTCCAACCCAGAGGTTGTCCTTAGGTATCCATAATGATAGCCATTGATACCCTTCTTCTCCATGAACTTGTCTAATCCTTTCTTAAAGTTGTCACGGCTGAAAGCTGTTGCTACTAGAGATGGGCACGACCAGAAAAAATGATGTTTAAATTTTTCGTTTGTCGGAAAGGGTACATTTCATTCAATTTCCGTTTGTCACGAATTTTTTTGAAAATTTGTCATTTCGATGTTTCGTTCATCATTTGTCGTTTCTACCACGATTTAGCGCGATTTGACTTCCCAGAGCATGGGGGCATCCCGCAATGACCCAGAGCAGGCGGAAAACACTTTAAACTGGGTGATGAATAATATATTTAATAAATATATCATAGCATAAGACTGTATCCTATGCAATAAAGCAAACAAAGTGGGCAGAATTCAATATTCTTTTTTTCTCTTGGCCAACGCTGACTGAACCGGCCACCCTACTTGGTCTGGCTGCCTGTTATACTTTTTTTTGTTTTGTTTTGAAGCCTTTATCCATCTCATTTCCCATCCACCTCTCAGAGGCAGCAGGAGACACAGTATTCCGTTCCTCCCCCAAATCTGGATGAGGGTCTACTCTACTCCTCTCAATGTCCCCTCCCCATGACACTCCTTGTAAAGCCAAGCAAATGCCACCCTGGTCAACTAGCGGTCAGAGATTCAGTCTGGTAGTGGCATGAGAGTTGTCCCCCCCGACTCATCTTGTTGAGTGCTCCTCAAGCTCTTGGGGAATCATCGCCAGCTGGAGTATCCAAAGGAGCTGACTGGCAGAATCCCCAAGGATCCCTTTGCCTGGGCAGGTTTGGCCTTTGCCTCAGATTCTTGGCCCCAGCGCGATGACCGAGGAACCCAGTTCACTCATGGAGCAGACCTTCTCCCTCCTTGACCAGGTGGCGCAGTTCCATGCCCATCTCCAGGGCAGAGACCCTCCGCTGCCCTCCACCCCATCTGGCTTCCCTGCCGTGTCGCCGGAAGTGGCCTTGGTGTTGTCTCAGGTGGCTGCGGGCGGAGGCTTGATCCGGACATGTGGGCCCACCTTCAGCTGCTCTTGTCTGCTTTCAGTGGACCACCCCAGACCCCCTCTGCCCTGTAACTGTTTTCATTGGGGGCCGACTTGCAAGAAGGTCCGCCTGGGAAGAAAAGGACCCCCCCCCCGGGACTGCCAGCAAAAGGGACCACTGGTTTTTCAAGAACAGAATGGCAAAGGCAGCCATTCAGAGAGCAGGAAGGATGGGTGGTGGGGTTGGTCCTGCTGCCTTGAACGTTTGGGGTGCAGGGAGCTGAGCCCGATTCGTGACAGTCCACACAGCAAAGCCACGAAGCCAGAGCACCAGGGAATTTTTCTTGGTTGGGGAGGGATTGTTTCAGCGGCCTACTTTGCAGGCCACAAGGCCAGAGTTCTGCCTACCCAGTGGAGACAGAGTCCACGCATACAGCAAAGCCACAAAGCCAGAGTGCCAGGGAACTTGAGGGAGGGATTGTTTCAGCCACCTACTTTGGAGGCCACAAGGCCAGAGTTCTGCCAACCCAGTGGAGACACAGTCCATGCAGGAAAGCCATGAAGCCAGAGCACCAGGGAACTTGAGGGAGGGATTGTTTCAGCCGCCTACTTTGGAGGCCAACAGGCCAGAGTTTTGCCTACCCAGTGGAGGAGACAAAGTCCATGCAGGAAAGCCACGAAGCCAGAGTGCCAGGGAACTTGAGGGAGGGATTGTTTCAGCCGCCTACTTTGGAAGCCACCAAGCCAGAGTTTTGCCTGCCCAGTGGAGACACAGTCCACCCAGGAAAGCCACAAAGCCAGAACTCTGGAGGCCTCAAAGCCAGAGTTTTGGAGGCCACCAAGCCAGAGTTTTGACTGCCCAGTTGAGACACAGTCTACGCGCGCACGCAGCAAAGCCACGAAGCCAGAACGGCAGGGAAGTTTGGGGAGGGATATTTTCAACTGCCTACTTTGGAGGCCACCATGCCAGAGTTTTGCCTGCCCAGTGGAGACACAGTCCGCCCAGGAAAGCCATGAAGCCAGACCGCCAGGGAACTTGAGGGAGGGATTATTTCTGGCCTGGTACTTTTCTCTCTCAATGAAGCTTTCAGGAACGAAGCCAGAGTTTTGGACGCCACAAAGCCAGAGTTTTGGAGGCCACTAGGCCAGAGTTTTGGAGGCCACTAGGCCAGAGTTTTGCCTACCCAGTGGAGACACAGTCCACCCAGGAAAGCCACGAAGCCAGAGTTTTAGAGGCCATAAAGCCAGAGTTTTGGAGGCCACTAGGCCAGAGTTTTGCCTACCCAGTGGAGACACAGTCCACCCAGGAAAGCCACGAAGCCAGAGTTTTGGAGGCCATAAAGCCAGAGTTTTGGAGGCCACTAGGCCAGAGTTTTGACTACCCAGTGGAGACACAGTCCACCCAGGAAAGCCACGAAGCCAGAGTGCAAATGTTAGGGAGGGATTGTTTCTTCCACCTTTGGAAGCTGGAATGCTAGTTAGAAGGAATCTCCCCTCCTTCTGCAAAGGCATTTCCGAACCTGGACTGTAACCGGTGGGAGTGAATCCCCACATGTTGGAGGACATAGTACCTCAATTCTAAACAAAATAGTTGATGATGACTGTGCCTGTTAAAGTTGGTCTCCTCAAGTGGTTTTCCACCTAGAGGTGGGGGCAGCCGGGGGTGCTGCTTGGGGAAGTCGAGGAGAGTGACCAACAAGGCCCATGTCAGCTCGGAGGCTGAACTTGAAGCACTGAACCAGTGATAGGCTGAAGGAGAAACACCTGGAAGGCCTCCTCCAAGCCGGGAGTCTCGGGAGCCTGACAGGCAGGCAGGGAAGCAGGAAGTCTGGCTTACAGGTAGGAAAGCAGGCTTGCAGGGTACCCACCCAGGCTAGGGAAGGCACAAAGCCAAAGTGCCAGAAGGGAGGATTGTTTCTGCCTTGGGAGGCAGAGTTTCTCCACCCAAGGAGACCGAGTTTCATCAACCCAGGAGACAGAGTGGATGCAGGAGAACAGGGCTATTTCTTTAAGGCTGTAAGGAGAGCTAGGCCCCTGCTAATCAGTCTTTCAGGTAGGTTGTTGTAAAGTGCATCCTGACCACTTAGTTAGCACAGTGGCTCCAAAACCCCAGGGAAGGGAGGAACGCATCAAGGAAGGCTGTGATGTGCTGTACAACACCCAGAGTTCCCTATGGGAAAATCGGGCAGTAAATAAGTACAAATAATAAATAAATAAATAAATGTTCTGGCTTGGAAATGGCAGGGTTAGCTTCCTCAAGTGATTCTAGGTGCCAGGACCCTGCCTGTCACAGAACCTGACTCTGAGGGGTTAAATGGTGAAGAGCTGCTGGAGGATCCTTGCAGCTCAAATCAGCAGGCAGCTGGGTCTGATGACTCAGCTGAAAACATATATTCTCCCCCTAGAAGGGCCATGAGCAGGATTCTGCAAAGACGTGCTACCAGGAGAGCTAGGGAAAGGGTCTTTGATGCTAGATGGGGAATCAGGACGGGAAGCCCTGAGTACTAGCAGAAGCCTTTCCAGAAGTAAGGGGGTGTTCCCTGTTTTGGGATAAAGCTGGCAAGCTTACCTTGAGCTCTCTGTGGGAGCAACACATCATTTGAACTTGCAACCATGTTCCTGTCTGTGACCTTGTCTCTGTTTCCTGATTTTGGACCGGCTTCCTGGACAATGGCTTGATCTGTTCCCTTGGGTTTGGAGTAATGAATAAATAAAAGATTTATATTGTCCCCTTTCGGAGGAGTTCAGTTTCTTGCACCCCCCAAATTGTGGGTGTGTGCAAGCAAATTAGGCTCTCCCTGCCTGCAATTGAACTGGTGGTGTGTCACTGGAATTTGTACAATGAGGTAGGGTAGTGTTGTATTTCTCCCCCCCCCCAAAAAAAAAAAAAAATAAAGCAGCAGCAGCAGCAGCAAATGCAATTGGTTGCTTTATTATTTAATCAGCCCCCCAATGAATGATCTTGAATTGGTAGGGGTAAGTAGGGTGAATGCCCCCCCTAACAGATTAGGCTGAAATTAATGTAAGCAGCAGCAGCAGCAGCAGCAGCAACTGGACAGGTGGCTTCAGCCACACCCCAAAAATAAGCCTGAAGTGAAAAGAGAGTAGTGGTACTATGCCTCCCAAGAAAGATATTGGGGTGTAAATACAATATAGTTTAGTAGTTGTAGACAGGGAATAAAATAAAACTAGTTTTCTAAATTCAAGTTCTGAATTCAACTTGATCCATTGAAATGGAATGTGCCTGCCTGTGTGTTGAAGTGCACACACAACACAAGTGTATGTATGTAAACAAACAAACAATGAGCTGGAGTAATGAATAAATAATATTGTAAAAGATTTATATTGTCCCCTTTTGGAGGAGGTTCAGCTACTATTAAAATTCAGGCATTTAAAATAAATAAATTTCCCATGTTTCTGTTGTGCTTTGGTGTGTTTTTTGACCACGATTTCAAAAGAAAAATTATGGTCGCCATTTTGGATCCCCCCCATGGCATGGCATTGGCGAGACGACAAGGATGACCCCCCCCCCAGCCTGGTGCAAGTAGCCCAGAACAGGAGAGGAGGGGGGATGGCCGGGGACCCCCCAGAAACCACCCCTCTAGTAGGTGGCAAAGCCTCAGGCAGGCATATTTTCGCCTGCTTTTTCGGCCGGGAGTTGGGGGTTTTTAAAAAACTTTTTAAAACTTTTTCTGTGCTTCGCATTGCGCGATCGCTGCGATGCCACAAACAGAAACAAAAAACCCGACCAAATTTTTCTTTTTTCGGTTCGGGTTCGAGTTGTAATGGCTTAATTACCGTTACCGTTTCCATTACTTCCAGAAACGAAAAACCGAAAACGGAAACGAAGATTTCGCCACTCCGTGCCCATGTCTAGTTGCTACTTCTTCTGGTGGGGAATTCCCACAGACCAGTGAACCTCTGGGTGAAAAAGTATTGTTCTTCTTCTTAATTGTTTGAGATCTAGCACCCAAATTTTCATGGAGTACCCCCTAGTTCTAGTGTTGTGTGATAGGGAAAACAGCTGTTCCTTATCTGCTTTGTCCTCACCGTGTATGATTTTATAAACTTAAATCTGGTCACCTCTTAGGCACCATTGTTCAAGAGTGAAGAGGCCCAGCCATTACAGCCTCAGGTGGTAAGGAAGGTGTTCCAGTCCCCTAATCATTCTGGTTTTCAATTTCCATAATCTCCTTTTGGCGGTATGGTGACTAGAACTGTACACAATACTCCAGATGGGGCCTCACCATAGATTTATAAAGAGGCAAAATGACACTTGCTGACTGACTTATTTTCTATACCCTTCCTAATGATCCTTAGCACTGAGTTTGCTTTTTTCACTGCTGAAGCACACTGGGTTGACACTTCATTGAGCTGTCCACCAGGTCACCAAGATCGCTGTAATGGAATTAGGATGATGGGGCATAGTGTGATTTTTAAGGCTCAATATTAACTACATATTTTCAATTGGGACTCAGGTAAATTCTTGGCCAGAGATGCTCCTACCCCTGAGTTTCGTTACAGACCCTTTTCTGGTTTGTTCTAGAGAGTTCTGACCCCATTAGTTTATGAATATAATTGGGGTTTTTTGCCCCAACATGCATCACTCTGCACTTACTAATGTTGAAGCTCATTTGCCACTGGTTTGCCCACTCCCCCAGTGTCAAGAGATCCCTCTGGAGCTCCTCACAATCTCTTTCAGTTTTTACTACCGTGTATAATTTAGTGTTGTAGGCAAATTTGGCTACCTTGCAATTGACCCCTACTTCTAGATCATTTATGAAGAGGTTGAAAAGCAGGGGTCCCAATACTGAACCTTGGGGGACCCCACTTTTTACTTCCCGCCACTTGGAGAAGTGTCCATTTCGTGCTACTCTCTGTTTCCTGCCCCTTAGCCAGTTGCTGATCCAGGACAAATCCTGTCCTTTGATTCCATGACTGACAAGTTTATTCAATAGCCTTTGGTGTGGTACTTTGTCAAAAGCCTTCTGAAAGTCCAAAGAAACAATGTCAACTGGGTCTCCCTTAGCCACATGCTTGCTGATATTCTCAAAGAAATCTAACAGATTAGTGAGGCATGATTTGCCCTTGCAGAAGCCACGTTGTCTCTCCTTCAGCAGCCTCTTCTCTTCTATGTGCCTATTAATTTATCTTTTAGGATGATTTCCATCACTTTACCTGGGACACAAGTCAAACTGTCCAGTCAGTAATTTCCTGGATCACCTCTGGACCCTTTTTGAAGATTGTTGTTACATTCGCTACCTTCCAGTCATTAGGTACAAGGGCTGATTTGAGAGAAAGATTATATATTTTGGCTAGAACCTCAGCAATTTCTTCTTTAAGTTTCTTGATAACTCATGGATGGAAGCCATCTGGTCCTGGTGATTTGTTCAAATTTAGTTTAAGAAGACATGCAACCTCCTCCCTGGTTATTTCTTTCTGGCTTAATATTTCTGTTTCCCTCCCTACAAATATAGGCTCTGTTTTGGGCATGCGGTCTCAGTCTTCAGTGGATACTGAAGCAAAGAATTCATTGAGTCTCTCCGCAATCTCTGTTTCCTCTTTAATTATCCCTTGCCTTCCCTTGTCATCTAATGGTCCATGGCCTTCCTAGTTGGGTTCTTACTTCTAATGTACTTAAAGAAGTCCTTGTTCTTTCTTTTAGTGTTATTAGCTGTACGCTCCTCAAGGTCTTGCTTTGCTTTCCTGATTGTTGCCTTGCATTTGTTCTGCCAAAATTTATGTTTCTGCCTGTTGTCCAACTTTGGACAAGCCTTCTATCTTCTAAATGAGCTTCTCTTGCTTTTTATCACTTCCAGAACAGCTCCTGTAAGCCACACTGGAGTCCTCTTGGACCTGGCAGTGCCTTTTTCTCTTTTGGGTATGCATTCCAATTGGGCCTCTGTTATTGTTTTTGAGAACAACCCCCATGCCTCTTGGAGTGTTTGGACTCAGTTTTCCCTTTCAGTTTCTTTTTTACTAGTTTCTTCCTCTTTGGGAAACTGCCTTTTTGAAAATTTAAGGTCTCTGTGTTAGATTTTATCAGTGATTGTCTGTGAATGATTAAATAAAAAGTAATTGTGTTGTGGTCACTGTTCCTTATTGGATCAGTCACATTTACATTTTGCACCAAATTTGTTTATTACTCAGGATCAACTCAAGGATTCTTGTACCTCTAGTTGGGTCTTCACCATCTGTTCCAGGGAACAATCATTTAGCAAAGCTTTTGCAGAAGTCATAAACATCAGATGTTTGGTTCAAGCATGATATTTTCTTGACTATTGGCTTCAAAATCTCCATAACTACAGCTGTTTTTGTTTTGTGTTCTGTGAATGTATTTTATTGTAGACTTGAACAATTATGGCATCCGTGTAGTGTCAGATGCACAACGTAAATGACATATTGAGTGCCAGCATTCATTTTCTTAACAGGCTTCACATGTAGAAATTACACATCTCCCGTTGAAGTGGTGTTTACACTGACAACTGTTGTTGCAAAATACCTCAACAGCAGAGTTGTTATATCTGCAATAAATCAGGTTGCTTTTCCCCCTTAAACAGCGGTCTTCAGAAAGTGTATTTTACCATTGATTATTTCCATAAGAATGTGCAGAGAGTTAGGCTCACCACTACGTTTTACTGTTTTTACTATATCTGTAAACTCCACCATAGTAATTATCTATACTGATTGTATTGCTTGCCTCTCTGCAGAAGAAAATATGATCAAAAGCCAAATCAAACATATTTGTTACTAGACTGTGCTATCACAGAGGGAATCTAGAGAATGCTTTTTATGTTATTGGTGGTGGTTGAACTTCATTGTAGTTCTTTTCGTTATCACTGCTTTCCGTTGCATCTTTTGCATTTTGCTTGCAAACTGCCACTCTGCCCACCTTCTCCCACTTCCCCTCGAGCTGCAATGAGAACAAGAAACACAAATATTAAAAGGGAAATTCAATCACAATAGAATGACGGTACATGTCCATCATGACCCTGATTGTTTGTAGAATCAAGCGCACCCAATCGTGTCATGCAGCAACTCACACTTCAATGTTTCAGAAGCTTAGATACAACTCATGTTCTTTCCTAACTACAGTTCTTACTTGTTTATTTACAATACTTCATGGACACCATATTGGGATAATTTTACATGATGGAACATTGGTTGAAATCCTCTTGGTATAATTTATGTCATAAATGTCTGATTGATTCATCATCAGTCTATCATGGCATATGTTTTGCCAACAGGATTTCAATCATTTAGTGAATACCTGCTCTTTATACATCACCCAGGAGCTTGATAAATCCTCCATCTGAGCATCCCTGTACATTGTAGGTGGAGGAACAAACAGGGAATGGAAAGTGTCTCTGACTTAATTTCATTGCATTTTTAAATATTCAACTTGTATTCTCAGCCCACCATGTTTTTTGTACTGGAGTTGTGAGACAATTATTTGTTTGTTTGTTGTTGCTGTTACAGTAACCCCCCACCTATCACGGGGGTTAGGGACCCACCCAACCCGCGATGCCTGAAAATTCGCAATATGCGGAAGCAGGTCGGGTGGGGCCTGGGGGCAGGGGCGCGATCAGATCCCCCTGCCGCTGTCGGTGCATGCCAGTCTGAGAAGTCTTGGGGTAGCACATGCGGCAGGGCAGGGGGAATCTGACCTCCCACCGTCCGGGGCATCTCCATTGAAATGCATTGTCTCAATGCATTTCAATGGAGATAATTTTCCCCTTTGGAATACATTGGCTCAATCCATTCCAATGGGGAAAATTTCTCCATTGAAATACATTGGCTCAATGCATTTCAATGGAGATTGTGTGGCACCGCGCGGCTCCGAGGCTTCTCGGAGGGGCCCAGGGGCAGCGTGAGGTGATGTGATTGCCCCTTGCCACCCCCGTGTGGCTCTGAGGCTTCTGGGAGGGGCCTGGGGGTGGCGTGCGGTGATGTGATTGCCCCCTGCCACCCTCGCGTGGTTCTGAGGCTTCTGGGAGGGGCCTGGGGGTGGCGTGGGGTGATGTGATTGCCCCCTGCCACCCCCGCATGGTTCTGAGGCTTCTGGGAGGGGCCTGGGGGAGGAGTGGGGTGACGTGATTGCCCCCACCACCACCCCACAGCTCCAAGAGCAGCTCTGAGGCTTCTCGGAGGGGCCCGGGGGTGGTGCGGGGTGATGCAATCACCCCCGCCACCTCCCGTGGTGGTCCGAGGCTTCTCGGAGGGGTCTGGGGGCAGCGCAGGGTGATGTGATTGCCCCCCGCCACCCCCCGCGGCTCGAAGCATGGCTCCGAGGCTTCTTGTAGGGGCATGGGGGTGGCAGTGCCCCCCCGCCACCCCAAGGCGCAGGTACTGCGATTCCGCAATATAGTGGGACCACAGTACCTGAACCGCGAAATGGCGGTGGGGTGTGTGTGACTGTATTGCTGCTGCTGCTGTTCCTTGCTTGACAGTTGTTGGAATGTGCATGAACTGTCACTTCAGTGGTTTCTGGTGTTTTTTTTTTAAATTAATGAGCCAAAGGTGTAGTCTGCTAGCTTCCCTGTCCCACCTCAACCAAGTACTATGGGTGACACAGAGGCAGGGCTGGGAAGCACTAAACCACATTTGCCTTATTTATTTATTTATTTATTTATTTATTTATTTATTTATTTATTTATTTATTTATTT
>JAHTLZ010000379.1:12028457-12045927 GCA_023846285.1 Phrynocephalus versicolor | reverse complement strand
TTTATTTATTTATTTATTTATTTATTTATTTATTTATTTATTTATTTCTATACCACCCATTTTCCAACAGAACTCTGGGTGGTTTACAACGGAATTAAAAACAGCACTACAGCAAGTTTAAAAAAAATCAAAGCAAGAGAGGTGTCAAGAAGGTGGGGGGGGGAATAAAGGTTGCCATATGCCTCCCTAAAAAGCAAGGTTTAAAGCGCTTTTTTGAAGGTGGGCAGGGACTGTGCAAGGCACAGCTCACTCGGAAGATGGTCCCACAGTGAGGGGTCCACCACAGAGAAGGCGTGGTTGCGCATGAGCAACTTCTGCGCCTCCCTGGGTGTGGCTATCCTGAGTGAGCGCACCTGCGACATTCTAGTGGGCCTGGCCTCAGTTGACCTCTGGGAGATACGCTCTGACAGGTATTCAGGACCCAAGCTGTGGAGGGTTTTGTAAACCAAAACCAGGACCTTGAACCTTATCCGGAGGGCCACGGGCAGCCAATGCAGGTGTGCCAGAACTGGGGTGATGTGATTGTATCTACGAGCACCCACCACCAGTCTGGCCACCACATTCTGCACCCGTTGAAGTCTCTGGATGAGGGTCAAGGGCAACCCCACGTAGAGGGTGTTGCAGTAATCGATCCTCGAGATCACAATTTAGACTACATTTACCCCTGTGTAGGAAAATGTGTGGGAGAGTTATAAGCTCATTCCTAATGCCAACCAATAAAAAGCTTTATGACCAACCATTGTGTACCATGCCATTGTCACATTTTAAGGGAAAGATATTTCTGATCATTTTCCAAAGGTTCGCAGTGTTTTATTGAAGCCATTTGAAGCCTGCACAACTGTCCTCAAGGTACGAGCGGATCTGGGCGATCCTGTGGAGATCCTGTGGAGCGATCCTGTGGGCGATCCTGTGGAGATGGAAGAAAGTGGTCTTGGAGACAGCCATCACCTGAGATTCCAGGGAGAGGGCTGAATCAAAGACCATGCCCAGATTCCTGACCCTCACTGTAGGCTGTGAAATGTAAATCCAATCCTCAGCCTTTGTGTGCCATCTGCAATTGCAAAGTGGTTAAGGCGTCCGGCTGCAAAGCCAGAGGTTGGGAGTTCAATTCCTCACTATGCCTTCTTCTCAAGGGCTGTACTTGATGATTCATAGAGTCCCTTCCCGCTCTGCAGTTCTAAGATGATGACGACGACAATGATAATGATTGAGACTACAAATCAAATTCATCGTTCCACTGTAGCCATGCCCTTAGTGGAGCATTTCACACTCGTGAAATGCCTCTTCAACCCTTCCTCTGAAAGCTTGAATGTTGCTCATTTAGAAGTTCTTGAGCCCACAAGGATAGTATGGTAAACAGCAGGTTTGTCCCTTAGCTTTACATGTTAATTCTCTATGCTCAAGGATACATACAATTCATACAGCAGAAATGCATTCCTTTTTGCAAGCATAAATTGGAAAGCACAGTAAGAGCTGCATGGCATCATTTATCTAACACAGCTCACGATCCTATAGTTGTTATAGGAACTTCCCCACCTGGAGCTCCTCCTTAACAACCTTTTCTTCCAGTGCTCCTCAACCCCACCTTCCTTGTTTGCATTTATAATTCATACCTTTCTGCATACACTATTGATCCACCCATTCTCTTTGGGCTTGCTACCTTCAGCTTGAAGAATAATTCATTTAGACTACATTTACCCCTGTGTAGGAAAATGTGTGGGTGAGTTATAAGCTCATTCCTAATGCCAACCAATAAAAAGCTTTATGACCAACCATTGTGTACCATGCCATTGTCACATTTTAAGGGAAAGATATTTCTGATCATTTTTCAAAGGTTCGCAGTGTTTTATTGAAGCCATTTGTCATACCCCTTATCTTTGCAACTAAAAGCACGAGTTTTGTGGAAGGGTCTCAGAGGGCAAAGAACATTAGAATATTATTTGAATTCCATGTTTTAAATTTATTCTGGGGGTAGCAAAAGAGGGAACAACCAGCTTGCCTCTCCTTCAGATTGCTAATACTGTACTGCCCCCATGCTACTTGTTATGTCAAAAGTGCAGCAGAACACCAGTGTTTCAAAGGCATATGTTGATTCAGGTGACTGTCTGTCATGTAGCTCCTTTGCTTTGCAGTGGTTCAAAAGACTGTTTAAAAATTAAAAATGATTTAAAATAAATGAACAATTATTTTTAGAAAAATGAGAAATGGTTTAAAAAATTAAAATGGGGGTCCTGGTTGTTGAAACTCATTTTACAATAATTTATTATCCTAATTAGAAAGGTAGAACTGGATATAAACCTGCATCGTAGTTAGTGGAAGCATGTGCCACAGAGAATCACTGATTCTTTTAAAAATGTAAGTTGATCACGTTTCTATAAGCTCTACCTATGTATAACACATGTCTAAACCATCTTGTTAACAAATAACAACTAACAGTCCACATCCGTCCTACCATTAGTTTCCTGATAGATTCTGAGGGCACGAAGCAGCTTTAAATGACAGAGGACAGGATTTGTGTACAAGGTAGCTAGCCTGCTGTCATCAGCCATGGCAGAACAATGGTTCCTAACCATGGGTCCCCAAATGTTCTTGGATTACAAGTCACACAAATACTACTCAGCAGCACAGCTATGGAGACGTTTTCTGAGAGTTTTAGTTCAAGAGCATCTTGGAATCCAAGTTTGGGGTTACAGATGGGCATGGACCCATGCAGACACAATTTCCTTCCCTCTTTTCCTTAGGACTATAACTACAAATTGTAACTGTAAGTAAAAGTATCCTCTTTGCTTTTTAATCAAATGCATTTAGAGTGATTTTTAGCATTGAAAGTCCTAGTTGCATGTGAGACTCATCTGATCTCTCTACATTTTAGTCTTTTCTGCCTGATACTCTGCTGACTGGAAGAATAACCAAATCTCCAAAAACCTTTTTACAAAAAATCCCTAACATATTTACATTATGTATTCCAGCATTTGGTACAAAGACTAAAGGGGTTTGTTTTCTTAAATGTTCTTTGTAATTAACAGTCTAAGAACTGCATTGGATTCTGGGAAGAAAAGACATCCATGTTAGCAGTTCCATTATTACCTATATGGAAAGCATTTCATTCATGATGTCCTCAGAAACTGAAATTCCTTCTTCTTTTGGCCTCAACTGGGAATTTAAGTGAGATCAAGAGGAGATTGCTTTCAGTGCTATGCTATTAGAAAGAACCACTTATACACAATCTTGCTTTTCAGTTGAAAGACATCTTTTATTGAACTCTTTGCTTGTTGAGCTCCAGAAAGTTCCCTTTTGATAACACTTTCTGTGTGATATCTTTTTTCCAGTGTGATTTCTCCTCTCCCCCCCCCCAACAGTGACAGCTAGCTATCCTCTTGGTAGAAGCATCATTGTTAAAATGTTGTGTGCTTTATCACTTTGTGGATATTAAAGGACACTGTCAAGAAAGTCGAGTCTACTTTAGTTGTGTCAACAGTTTATTACTTTAAAAAATTGTACTTGGGGGGATAAATGATGGACTGGCACTTGATTTATTAATGATTAGAGCAGAACGATTGGAACTAGTGAGACAATTTTTACAAGTCTGGTTTGGATAATCAGCTCCAGTCAATCTGCTGCGAGCATGACCACCCCTAGATTCAATCCTGCATGATAATAGGGCTGCTACAAGCTGAAAACCAAAACCAAATTAACTGTAACTATTGTACAAAGAAATGAAAACAGAACACAGTGTTCAATGGATGATCAGTGCCTTTCTTTATGCTTTTGTTCCAAGTCCAACAGGTACCAATGTGTGGAAATCAATAGCACTGGTTGCACTTATTTCCCACCCTGAATGTGAAATATAAATTCTATCCATCTATCCATCCATCCATCCATCCTTTCATTCATTCATTCACTCACTCACTCACTCACTCATTCATAGCCTCCTTTTTTCCAGTAAAGGAACACATGGATGGCGCTCTAAAATCACTCATTTTTTCCATAGATGAGTCCCAAAAGCCAGACTTCATTGCTAATGTTGCAATGAAACCATGACCACCATCTGTTTCTTTTTGAGCTTCCACCAAAAAGTCTAACCAATGTAATAATGTCACATTATGTTTTTTGTGCAACAGTTGCCCTTATGCATGTGATGATCTCCATGATGAATATCTGTGCTCCACAGGTGTCATCTTAAGCAGCCATTAGCACTCCAGGGCCTTTACTCTGCCCATGGTCCCCTTGGAAGTGCACAATTACCACTGTTCAGTTCCTTTTGACATGTTTGTCAGAAAACAGTGCAAATTTAATAGTACCCAAGCACCCATTTGGGAAAGAAGCCCACACATTTAATACTAACATAATTAGTAATTTGCTTGCTATTTCTTCATGTACAAATGACATTGTATATGCAAATTTCTTCATATTTCTTTTAACTTTTTTAAAAATATTTTTTTTTGTTTTGCTTTTTATGTTTTGGGGTTTGGTTTGGTTTGGTTTGGTGATGCATTTCCTCTAGTTTCATGATGCATTGGCGACAAACGCACAGAGAAGGTGGATGTGAAATCTGAGTTGCTCATTATTTTCCTTTGTCAAGGTCTTGAAAATTTTCTCTTATTTAACTTTGTGAACGTAAGATAACTTTTTACATGCATGAGTTAGTATGGCATGTAACTCAATTCATTTTGGGTAGTGGGCGGCATACATAATATAATTAACATGAGGGGTGCAAGGCAGAATCATTAAACAAACAAACAAACAAACAAACAGTTTTGATATTTCTGTTTCTGCATCAGTGGTGGCCTTATGTTTTCGAACATAATGTTAAAATGACAAAAAAGAAACAAAACCCAATAACAACAAAGCCATTCACATAAACTGAGTTATACAAAGATGGAAAAGAGAATCCGCCACTGGATCTTGTTTAATCAACTACTGAATTGCTAGGCATGCAATTGTTTGTCAGATTTATTTATTTATTTATCTATTTAACTTGATTTGATTTGATTTGATTTGATTTGATTTGATTTGATTTGATTTGATTTGATTTGATTTGATTTTGATTTGATTTGATTTATATGTCACACATGTGGTTAAGCCTGACTCAATGCTGAACTGGTCTGTTAAATCTGCCTTTATCTTATCTTTCTGAGTGCAAAGAAATTAACATAAATGTTCCTCTTAAATGGGTTGCTAGTAGGAGGACTAAGGAATGAGCTGTAGATTGGCAAAGAAGTAGATGTGAAGTAGCCCATGTACAGGAAGCACAGTTTTGACAGATAATTTTGGGATTAAAAAACACCTCTGTCAATCCCAAGAAAGGGAAATGAACAAAGGAAATATGGAGTTTGGGAAATTATTTTGAAAATTAATTAGCTATAGTTACAACTCTGATGCCCCAAAACAATCACCATAATAGTTACAATTCCTAAAACAACTCTTTCACATTTTTCACAACTAACTAAAATACTGTATATGCATTGCTCACCTTTTCATCAACCCATCCACCCATCCATCAACCTGGATACTCCAAATCCAAAGCACAATGAAATACCGAGGCCACAAACACACTTTGTCATTATGTTAAGAGTAAACTAAAACCCAGAGATAAGAAGTTTTTGTGTAAAAACAAAAAAATGGGACATAAATTCCGTGTAAATTATATGGTTGTAATTCCATTCTGGCTGTTTGACTCTGGGAGTAGCAGTCCAACAACAAAATCTCTCCTATCTGTCCTAAAATCATTTACATTTCTCCTGTAAGCTGAATGAAGTTGCCCTTTTTTCATTGCAGTTACAATGTACTGCAAATAAATTAATCATAGGCAGCATGTTACTATAGTACAGGTCTGCACAATGTGTCAACTGCAGGCAACTTGTTGGTCACCCACCAGGTCTCTGCCTGCCTCCTGACCTGGGGGTGGTTCTTTTCCTCCTCTGCCATTGCCACAGAGCTTGGTGGGTGGAGGGAGGGCAAGCAAGTGCTCCTCCTTCTCCACCATCACCAGTGCTGCAGAGCTTGGTGGGTCGGTGGGGCATGCGGGCATGCCACTGCCAGCGTTGCAGAGCTTGGTGGTGTGTGATCGGGCACTCTTCCTCCTCCTCTGCCACTGCCACCAGTGCCACGGAACTTGGTGGATGGGCAGGAAGGTGTGACAGACTGGGTATTTCACAACTAGAGATGGGCACGACCAGGAAAAATTTTTTTTGAGTTATCGTTTTTCGGGATGGGTCCGTTTCGGCTCGTTTCCATTTTTCGTGAAATTTTGCAAAAATTTGTCATTTCGTGGTGTCGTTTTTTGTCTTTCGTTATACTGGTTTAGGGGGGTAGCGGGCTCCTGGAGGCACCTCTGTGGGGTGGGTGTCTCCTCTGGCCCGCTATAAAGGGAAAGCGGGCTCCTGGAGGCACCCATGGGTGCCTCCTATCCTCACCCGCTGCAAAAGGGCATGCATAGCCATATGGATATGCATACCAAGTTGCAGACGCAGCAGACTGGCAGAGGCACCCCTCTTTTTGGGGTGCCTTCCCTGTAACAGTCAGGCCTCGGGGGCATGGTTTGCATGTCACACATGCTGCCGAGCCGAGCCTGCAGGAGTCACCCAGAGCCAGACTGGCGGACTCTCTGCACCCGCTGCATCTCACTAAGAAGGGAAAGGTACTTGCATGTAGTGCAATGCAAGTAGATCTGGCTTAGGGTTAAGACGCGTTAGTGCAAGGGCTAGGGTTAGGCTAGTTATGGGTGAGGTTAGGGTGAGTATTGGGGTGCACCTCTGGGTGCCTCTCTGACCCACTTAGAAGGACAGTGTACTGGCGTATGGGTTAGGCTTAGGCTTCGGGTTTGGGTTCGGGCTACGGTTAGTGGGCTTTTTATGCCCGATTGGCACATCCCAGAAGTCTCTGTGGTCAACCTGGCCAAGTGGCCATGCGATTGGTGGAATGGCTCCAAAAATTTGCATGGTCACTCCCATGGCCAGCCCATCATTGTGCAGGTGTAAAAAAAATAAAATAAAATAAAATAAAATAAAATCAATGGAGAGAGGACAGAGGAGACTTTTTTTGCAAGAAAAACCCACTGCTACTGTAAAAATTCTGGCAGTTTTAAAATAGCAATTTCCTCATGTTTCTGTGGTGCTTGTGTTGGCTTGTGTGTTTTTGTTTTTTGGACCACGATTTCAAAAAAAATATTGCGGTCGCCGCCCCATTTTCGATCCCCTGCCCGCACCACATGGCATGGCGAGACGAGAGCAGCCCAGGAGGACAGGAGAGGGGGGCGGGGACCCCCCCCAGAAACCACCCCTCCTCTGGTAGGTGCCCTCACTCAGGCAGGCATACTTCCGCCTGCTTTTTGGGCCGGGAATCGGGGCGGCGGGGGTTTTAAAACTGTTTTTCTGTGCCGCTTGAATTGTGGCGGCCGGCGGTGAGTCCGGTGCTTGTTGCGACTTGCGAGCTACTGCGAGACGACAAGGATTTCCCCCACCAGAGCAGCCCAGGACAGGAGAGGGGGGAGGCCGGGGACCCCTCCCAGAAACCACCCCTCTGGTAGGTGCCCTGCCCTGAGCCCTCACTCAGGCAGGCATATTTTTGCCTGCTTTTTGGGCCAGGAATCGGGGGTTTTAAAACTTTTTTCTGTGCCGCTTGAATTGCGGCGGCCGGCGGCGAGTCCGGCTTGTTGCGAGCGACTACGACGAGGATTTCCCCCACCACAAGAGCAGCCCAGGACAGGAGAGCGGGGGGTCAACCACCCCTCTGGTAGGTGCCCTGAGCCCTCACTCAGGCAGGCATATTTTCACCTGCTTTTTGGCTGGGAATCAGGGTTTTTTTTAACTTTTAAAAACTTTTTTTCTGTGCCGCTTGGCATTGCGGGATCGCCACGATGCCAGGAATGACAACGACAAATCAGACCCAATTTTTCTTTAGTCGGTTCGAGTTCGAGTTCTGGTGGATTAATTGTCGTTTCCTTTTCCGTTGCGTAACGGAAACGAGGAACGGAAATGGAAACGAGAATTTCGTCAAGTCATGCCCATGTCTATTCACAACCTGGCTGCAATTTAAAAATGTGTTGAAACTTTTACTTTGGCTGCCACCATTTACTAAAACCTGTATTTGTTGCTATTATGAAGAATCGGGACTTGACATGAGTGTTAAGTTTTCAACATAAAGATGTAGTTTATTTAGTTTCACAACATACACAAATAATATCATGTTTTAATAAATTGCAGTTTGAATTGTTCTTAAGATTTAACTTAAACAAGTCCCTAAATATATCCTAGCCAGACCCTGTCCAGTCCCTAACTCTATCAGTTACTGTTCCCTGTTGCCAACTAACACAGACTGAGCTCCTGATCTTTCTCTTCAGTTCTCAGTTCCCCTCTGATGAACTCTCTGACAGTTCAACTGTCACTCTTTTTATAGGACCTAACCCTGCCCACATACTGGGATTGGTCTACCATTAGAATATTCATGAATCTCTTCCCAGGGGTTCCGTCACAGATGGGTGAGCGGGCATGCCACCGCTGTGGAGCTTAGTGGGTGGGTAGGCGAGTGGGTGCTCCTCCGCTGCCCCCCCACCGCCAGTTCCAGGGAGCTTGGTGGGGTGGGGGGGCAAGCAGAGCAGTTGTGAGGACTGTGTGTGCCTGCGCTTGCACCCGTTTGGAAAAGAAGCCCGCGGGGATGTGCTGTGGGAAAAAGGACCCCGCGGGCTGTTCAAAGTTGGACAACCCTGCTATAATAAAAAAGAACTAGTGTCTGAAGTACTGAAGATCAGGCATATTACTCCTTTGATCTTAACAAGAAACTGTGATAATACTTTTCTCTGCAAGGTTTGATTTTCCCCACCCCACCCCCAAGGAAATCTCTCTGGAACTCTTGTGGGAATTCTCTTGATTTTTTTTAAGGGGAAGCACTGATCAGTGATTAATTACTACAATTCCTGTGCAAGATGATATCTTTATTAAGCAATAAGCAGGCTTTGCAGTCTCTACGCAGAATGGCCTCTTGTCTTTATACATTTTCTCAGAATCATGAACAGGATTTCCCAGAAAGGGCATTGATGAGTGCACAATCTGATGGTTTCCTGCACCGAAGAAGGGGAAACAAAGCCAATTTTTTTTTTTTTAAAAAAGAAAAATAAGGGTGTGGAAGATAAGGTTGCCTCCTGCCAACCTAGAAGTTTGAAAGCATGTAAAAGGCAAGTAGATAAATAGGTACCACCCTAAAAAACAGGAAGTTAAAACTTGCACTACCCTGGCTTTTCGGCTTGAATATGGAAATGAGCACCTCCTGTAGAGTCAGACACGACTACCATGCATGTGCAGGGGGAACCTTTACCTTTTACTTTATCATTGTACCAAACAAGTGAATCTCACTTGTGTCATACAAGGTGAATCTAAAAACTGCAAAGATTGCTTTCCCATCAGTCATCATACACTTGCTCAGGAGGATGCATGGTATGCCAGCGATGTGTAAACACCAGGATACTTCAAAATATCTTTATCCAACAGCAGATACTTATGAAATAGAGGTTTTAAAGCCCAGAATTACACGAGCTTCTCTTCCCCCCACTAATTTCCACAGCATAGAAATCAGCATAGCATAAGTGTGCTTACACAGTGGGGTGGGGGTGAGTGTGGGTGTCAGATGGGATTTGGATGGATGATTCTGCCTTGCACTCCTCATGTTGATTGGGAAACACTTCAGGGTTATATGGTCCCCTCACTTTGCAGTGCTGACTGCCCCCCCCCACCGCCCCTAATGCAGCCTGCAGAAGATATTTCAGCCAAATTGTTTACATGCTGAACTTGCTAGTTTTCTCCCACAGCACTGTTTTATGGAGGATAAAATAAGCCTGCTTTCGTTTAAAAAAATATTTACGTTAACTACGCATAGTGAGGATGCTCGTGTTTAGGGTGTCTTAGCAGGGCAGAGCGCCATGCAAAGGAATTTTCAGGTCCCATAGGAATCTTTGCTCCCTTCTCTAGGCTTGAGAGAAAAAAAGGCTGACCCTCTCAAGGGTTCTGTAATTATCATTTCTAAAGTCATTGCATTTTGAAAAAGAAAATGAAGGCACACAGAGAAAGCAAATATAGAAGCCCCAGCTGATCTCTTAGGGCAATTTCACAGTTTTGACAATTGCATGAAATTGCACCATTTTGTGCAAAATGGGCAACATTAAGTAAAAATGAGGGTTAACATTGAAATCCCCCCCATGGCAGGATCATCAAGGAGGAAAAACACATTGTCTTTTTTTTAGGTGGTGGTAAAGGATCTTGTGGCGCAAGATATTATAGTATAATATACAGCACAGCAGCAGGAATGTGCACAACTTCTATTCTTATTCAAACTTGAAAGCAATGGTTGGAAATTCACTGATTTTATAACATTGGGAGCTGCCCCTCAGAAAGCTGTGTGCCTACAACGTGTATACTTCTCAACCGCCCCCCCCCCCATCAGAAGAAGAAGATCAGGGTTGGGAGAGAAGGGGAACCACCACGCCAGCAGCAGCTGCCACCAGCACCAGCCTGGGGAAGGCAGCAGAGGGAAATATTGACTCGGGTTATACTTGAGTCAATCAATTTTTAAAAGCAAAATTAGGAGCCTCACCCTATGCTCGGGTCAATTTATACTCAAGTATATATGGTATACTATCTATGCCTCTGGCTCTATTTAAATTCTCATTCAATATCCCTAAGAGGTTCTCACCAAGTGAAATTTCACTGGACATGAGAACTAAATGTGGGAAAGGAGAGTGGGTTTAAATGCAAACTACGATCCAGGCTGCTTTTCAGGGAAGAATAAAAGAAATGCCAGGAGTTCATTTGCACACTTGAAGCTCGTATGCTAGCTGCACCCATTTTTGGAGAGGTCTGATTTGGCCATGGTGACACATGCCTCCTGGCTAAATTACTGTAACACATGCTGTGTGGGGAATGCCTATAGAAAGTGTCAAGAAACTGCAGTGCATCCAAAAATCAGCAGCCAGACAACTAACTGGGGCTGGTTAAAGGGATCACACACACACACACACACACACACACACACACACACACACACACACACACACACACACACACACACACACACACACACACGGCAGCTTCATATCAGTATTGCTGATATGATTTTATAAGCATGAGAAAAGTTAAAATTATTATGAGCATTAAAATATTGACAGACCCAAATGTGCTGAGATACATAAGGTCTCAGTGATCCAGCAAGACTTGGCATAAGCGCAAGTGCGGAGGTGTCATTTTGCTTAGAACAACATTTGGCGGTTAGCCAGGAATAAGGAACCGACTTGAACTATCAAACAAACTGGGTCAGGCTTCGATGGCCAAATGGCTATAAGCCAAGAACATGAGCTAAAGAAGAGGCATGTGTAGGTACGTGTGGGCACGTGAAGGGGCGTACAAGATAACATCAGTCTGAGATACACACCATACAGAGAGTATATAACCATCATGGGATTGGGAAGCCATTTAGGCTTTGTCCAGACCAGCAGGGCGTGATCCGTGCAATGAATCACCCTGGCAGCTCTGAACCCTTAAGCAACAGGCTTAAGAATTCATACTAACCATATCTGTGTTTTGTGTACTGCTGGCTTGCTAATTACCACTGTACAGCAGATAATATCATTCTTTAGTATTTGGTGTCCCAGGGATACATTTTTATGAGGAACTGCCACAGCTTTATGCTATAAAAACATGTATATAGAGATGGATAGTTTGGTCAAACTTGTTATATTTGATTCACATTGTGATGTCCATTAGTAAAAATACTAAAAACCTAAAACTACTCCATAGTAGTTCTCTCACTCTACCTTCTATTCACACACTTCTATATTTTCTGCTCAAAATATATGAACATTTTGTTCATCCAAAATTACTTCACTGGAAACTTAGAGATTCTGAGGACAAAGTTGAGCTTTGTACTCTGGTTCAAGATGCGCAAATTTAGGACATTTGTCCAGAAATGTGAAAAATAAAATTCTCATACAACCTTCTTTATGCTGATCAGCTGGAAGCCTTTCACACTTTTTAACTATCCTCAAGGGAAAAGATCAGGTGAAATTCCTGTCTACTGAATAGGTGGTGCACTGGATAGATTATGTCTTTCAGGCTGCCTGTGTCTAAGTACTTATTCCCCTCAGATAGTGTTTTATGCCCAAGGGATGAACTCTTTACCTATACAGTTATATGTTGGTGCTCTTTCTCTCTAAGTGCCCATCAACTTAAAAACACCACACACAAAGATCACAGTCAATTTATGAGGTAGACCTGTCTTTGTTCCCTCTTCTCAAGAGGATAACGTAGAACTTCATTAAAACCATAGCAGCTTAAAAGGCTTCATCCGTATGAAGAAGCAAAAATGTCATAAAACATTCATAGCCTCCACACATTAGTTCATCCTAAACCAAGATACAATTATATCAAGTCTGCAACTAATGCCTGCTACCAGATATAAATAAATAAACAAATAAAATAAAAAACTTTCAAATTTTAATGACAGCAGCAGTACTGCTTCTGATTTTACAATGGCAAAGAGAAATTGTAAAAAAAAAGCCTTAAAATTACAATATAGAGAAGGATGGGAAATGGGGAAACATTGCATTTGTTTTAGCCTGGGAACTATTAAGTGTTAGAATTCTAACTCTTTTTATTATTTACTGGTATCAGTGCAAAACAGTAACTTTCCCTGTTTCTTTCCAAATTTGGATAATAATAATAATAATAATAATAATAATAATAATAATAATAATAATAATAATAATAATAATAATAATAATAATAATAATAATAATAATAATAATAGGACTCTAATGAATGGTTGTACTAAGGATGCTTGGTAAGAATGTAATGGCACTGCATCCTTTTAAAAAGCCCCCATTGTCATTACATTCTTACCATGCATCCTGATGCTCACTTATGTTACAGGCAGGCTGGATGAAGTGAAATTGTGGTGTATTCTACTGGAGCTCTTCTTATGTTCTAAAGAGCATCTCAGTCTTTGAAAGATACCAAAAAGTTTATGTGACCCCAAATTTGGGTTTCAGCAAGCCATAGATGAGCCTAGATGAGTGCTGATTTAGCCCAAATGGCAAGTCTATAGCCTTCCATATAGTGGACCACAACACCTATACACCATATCCAGTGGTTTAAAGGAGACTTAATTCTACTTTATCTGGAGGATCATTGGTCCCAGTTAACCCATGATTCTAGATGAACATTGCAGAGAGTTTTAAAAAGAAACAAGGAACAAAAGTCTTCTCAGTTTTAATGGACCCCACAGTAAAGAGAATTATGCAAAAAAAGAGTTTGGTTCTTCACCCACCCCTCTCTTTCACTTTCATGCCCTTAGACATTCAACACATCATGAGGTACTTGTCGCCTTCTCCTGCCCAATCTCTCTAAAGGACAATTTCTTCTGGCAACACCCAAAGCTTTTATTCTGCTTTTAATCTTTAATGTTGGTTTAAAAAGTAATAATGCATCTTTATGACGTAGATTATAGCAATAAATATTTCAAGGAGTTGCATAAATCTGTCATCTTTAAACAGATGTAAGGTGGTGAAGGATGGCGCCTGACTTGAAAGGGAGAAACATTTCCCTTTTGAAATGGATCAAAGGGAAGCCTGCCATGCTTGTCTACCTGAGCATTTTGGAGATAACATCACTATCTGCAGATATTTGCATGGAGAGGACCTAGAAATCTCCTTGACTATGAATATGCTGCAAAGCATCCCCACCTGTGTGCTGTGGAATCTTCTAATGGCTAGTTTCCACATGCATGGGCACTATTTGATGGCTAGAATTATAAGCAGTGACGTTTTATATGTAAGTGTTGCAAACATGGCATCTCAGATTATATTACCTAATGTCATCTCTGGCATGGTACATGTCAGCAGTTCACACCATTGTGCTTACCATTCTTAATAGTAATCTTAGAACTGCAAAGTCGAAAAGGACCCTAGTAGGGTCCAGCCTATTAGGGAATCAAACTCCCAGTCTCTCGCTCTGTGACTAGATACCTAAACCATTCATCTGGTTTAAAGATGTACTGTATGTGCATCATTTGAATGACATGTGCTTTGAATTTATTTGGCTGTGTATGTTTGTATATTGAGGTTTTGGATGCAAAGGTGCTCAAAGGAATATACAACATTTTTTTAAAAAAAGATGTTTGTAGCAATATCTAACAAACATAACTCCAGTGTTTCCTCTCCTACTAAAGCAAGCAGCGATGTGCATTTCTAGCTTCACTATCTACAAGCAGAACTTTGCCAGCAGTCTTCCAATGTTACTGCAATAGCAACAGTGCCACCAACACCAGCAATGACACCATTGTGATATCAAGTAATTAGCATAGTGATCCATTTCGGAGTTTTGCAGGTACAATGTACTTAGAAGTGGTTTACCATTCCCTTCTTCTGGAGGCACCCGGACACTGTGTAACTTCCCCAAGGTCACACAAGATAGCTCTACACATAGGATGCACTGTGGGGAAATTGCACTCCCAACTTTTGCCTCCTTAGCCAGAACCCCAAACCACTAAGCTATCTGACCAGATATTTTAAGAGCCCAATATAACAACTGAGTATTCTATTGTGACCTATTTGTGCACAGACAAAAAAAATCTTACCTATGTCTTACTCTAAAATGGCATTGAGAAAACACACACACACAAAGTAAATCCTCCTTTTTCTACAAGATGAGGAGATTTTCTCTCAGTCAGAATAGTTAGCACTTGCTAAGAAAGATTCTTGTGCAAATCACGTAAGTAGCTCAAATTGTTTATACTGGGCAAACTGCATAGATAGATTTAGATGCTGTCGTGTTGAGTGGACTTGTAAATATGGGAAGTGTGCACAATTCCAGCGTGACCCCAAAAGAAGGGAATGGTAAACCACATAGATCTTTTTGATCAATCAACTGTTCCTTTTGTGTATGTTGTGTGTGCATGCACTTTGTTTCCCAAAAGCAAGGACACTAGCTTTGCCCAGAGACTCAAAAAAGTAAAACTGCTCTGAAAGCAAGAAACCTCACAAATGTAAACAAGCTCTTTATAGCTATCCTGACATGTCAAAACAGTCTGTCTTTGTGCAAAATGAGCAGTTGAGATTTCTCCACTTCCATGAATTTGCACAGGCAACATTAATATTAGGTGTAACATGTGCAGAGGAGTGAGAACAAGATATTAAAAGATCTAGAAAACAAATACCATGGGGAAGGTTTAAGGGAGCTGGCTATGGTTAGCTTGGACAAGACAGAGGTGATACAATTGTTGTTATTCTTTTGCTAAGAATTCATGATCTCCCGAAGGTGCTGCTTTTAACTGCCCATCTCAGGTCTTGCTAACTCAAGGTTGTGGCTAGGGATGGGCAGGAAACAAAAAAACAAAATGCTGTTTCATCATTTTGTTACGTAATGAAACAAAATGAAATGACATGAGGAAGCAGCATTTCGTTATACACGAAACAAAACGATCGTTTTTGCATTGAAACAAACCATTTTGTTAGGGCTCCTGCCAAGCTGTCAATGGTTGGACCCCTTTAAACCTGCCCCAGTTGGCACCAGGGGGAGCCTTTGGTACCGACTGGGCCAGGTTTAAAGGGGTCCAGCCATTGACAGCTCAGCAGGAACCCTCAGAAAACAGTCAGGTAGGCAGCATGATTGCACAGAGCTGTCAATGGCTGGACCCCTTTAAACCTAGCCCAGTCGGTACCAGGGGATCCCCTGGTGCTTACTGGGCCAGTTTTAAAGGGCTCCGGCTAATAACAGCTCAGCAGGAGCCCTTTAAAAATGGCTCACAGAGTCCTGGGCAGCAAATCTAGTGCCTGTAGGACACAGGGGAGCAATTTCAATTAGTTTCATTTTGTTTCGTATGATTTTTTAAAAAAAATCATAAGAAACAAAATGAAACATAATGGGGGTAAGCACAAAATGAAATGAAATGAAACATTGTTTTTGTTTTGTGCCCATCCCTAGTTGTGGCTTCATTTATTGAGTCAATTTATCTCATTTTTGAGCTTCATCTTTTCCTACTACCTTTAAATTTTCCTAGCAGTATTGTCTTTTACAATGGGTTTTGTCTATTCATGATCTACATAGTCATGGATTTTGAAATTCTTTGTTTTTTAGCAGTCAACATACATTTGCAATGTGATATCTAGAACCTCTTCCTTCTCCATCTTGAACACCTAGCATTTCTCATTCTCTAAAACTTTGTGATGTAAAACTCTGAGCATCTCTTTGCTTGCAAAATCAATGGTCTTATACTCGATAGTCTTACATTTACTGAAATATTAGGCATAGTTTGCAGAGTTGTAACCATGTTAGTCTCTGTAAGTATTTCAGCAGAAAACAAAATATGGAGAATTACCAGACTGGGTGCCATTGTTTTGCTTTCCTAGACCTCACAGCCATCTAATTTATGATCACCTGAAGAGAAGGGACAGTTGGCAAACTTCATGACTTGGAACAGCCTAGTTTCCTGCTTGAAACAAGCTTCCTGGGAATCATTGGGAAAATTAGGCTTATCTAAGGCATGAACTCATCCTGAGGGGCCTTCTCTCCAGGTCAGTGCAATTTAGGTGTCTGTTAGGTTTTGCATCCTGGAGATGGGACTCCCAGAAAGAAAAATTGATGCAATCTGAAGTGGAAAACAAAACAAAACCAAGCAACCAACCACAGTACACATCTATACCAACCAGTATTATCTATGACGTAAAATGGAGAGATAGTGACCAGCCCATTAGTTCAGTGAGCTATTGAATCCCAGCCTCCCTATTGTTTTACTACCGTGCTCCCCTGATCTTTTTATACCTAGGCCATTTAGAATCATAGAATCATAGGATTGGAAGAGACCTTGAGGGCCATCCAGTCCAACCTCCTGCCATGCAGGAACCCCCATCACAGTATTCCCGATATATTGCCATCCAGGCTTTGCTTAAAAACCTCCAAAGAAGGAGACTACTTGGCCCCTCCATAGCAGCTTATTCTACTGCCAAACAGCTCTAAGCATCAGGAAGTTCTTCCTAATGTTTAAATTGAATCTCTTTTCCAGTAGCTTGAAACCATTGCCCTGAGTCCTAGTCTCTGAAGCCATGGAAAACAAAACCAGCCCACTCTTCAATATGACATCCTTTTAAATCTTTAAACATGTCATGGATTTTAAAACAACAACAACATTCTTTCACAAGATTTGACTGGGTTTTTCCGCTGCTTCCACCAGTTTAAAGAAAATATTAAAAAGCAGAGTTGGGATTTGTCAGTGCTGCTGAGAGACAGATGAGATGCCATGCTTCCTCTCTTCAACTGGTTCTAGAATTATCCCAGAAGAAATTATGAGTGCCAATGAAGAAGCAGACATTTGTAAAGACAGTTTTCTTGCCTTCATTAACTCAACTCCCAAGCCCAATCTCCTATGATTAAATTTAGGAGGAAAAGGAAGCTGCTTATTCAAGTGCCTGCTTGTCTGCTTCTGCCCCCCC
>JAHTLZ010000379.1:12006779-12028447 GCA_023846285.1 Phrynocephalus versicolor | reverse complement strand
TATGGTCTGGGAAACACAAAAAGGTGAAAAGATGCACCATAGATGCAAATAATGTACATGTTTATAAAATGGTGAATGGTACTGTCTTTAATCTGAAAGTATACCAACCCATTTCTTCTTTGTTGTGTATTCATGTTCTTTTAAAAGTAAAGATTAGAGATGGGCACGACTTAGCGAAATTTTTGTTTCCGTTTTCGTTTTTCGTTTTCATTACGCAACGAACCGAAAAACAAAAATTGGCTCCAAAATGGAACGAAAACGGAAACGAAATGACTAATTTTGAGCCAATTTTCGTTTTTGGTTACGGCAAAAGCATTTAATGGCACTAAATGGGGAAAAACGAAAAAATTTTCGTTTTTGTTTTCATTTTTCGGTTTCATTACGAAATGAAACGAAAATGAAAAATTTTGAAAATTAGCTCACGAAAACGGAAACAAGCAAAACGGACCCCTAAACGAAAAACGAAAAATGAAAAACCATTTTTCCTGAGTCGTGCCCATCTCTAGTAAAGATTGAAATGCTTTGGTATGAGGAAGAATGTTTGTATGTGATGTGCAATGTTTTGCTCAAAGGTTCACATCTCTTCCAGTTTCCTCAGATAGAATCCATATTGATGGAGATTCTGGATCTCACAAACCTCATTCCTGTAACATGCAGACTATCTCCAGAGTGAAGTGGGATTTCCTTGTGACTACCTGATCTTGCATGCTTTCTCAGTGGGGCTTCCATGTGTTCTTGTCACTTTCAGGTACAGAGGCCCAGTGTACCCTGGTACCATGCCAAGGTAGGTGGATAATCTTGGACACTATCTCATTGCCCATGTGGGATTTAAATCTAGGACTAGAGATGGGCACGACTCAGCAAAATTTTTGTTTTCATTTTTGTTTTTTTGTTTTGTTACGTAACGATAACGAAAACAAAAATTTTTCAAAAACAAAACGAAAATGGAAATGAAACAAAAAAATTTTGCTGTGTTTTTCGTTTTCGTTGTGGCAAATGCATCGAACTGAAAAGAATGCTAACGAAACAGCAATTTTTTGTTTTCATTTTCGTTTTTCGTTTCATTACATAATGAAAATGAAAATGAAAAATTTGCAAAAAACCCAACGAAAATGAAAATGAACCAAAACGGACCCCTAAACAACCAAATGACAAACAAAACACCATTTTTTTGAGTCGTGCCTGACTGCTTCAATGGATACAATTTTGTCTTCAATGAAATATGGCAATTTCTGTAGCTTGTGAATTTCAATGATCCTGTATAGCCAATGAATTTCAATAATAATTTAAATTCATGTGTCTTGCTTTTTCATGACCCTCTTTGCCATATCAATGTAATAGGTTCAGAAGATTAGAAGAGGATAAAATAATAATAAAATAATAATAATAATAGTACAGTATATAGTAACAGTGTTATAGAAATGTTAACAAGTGTTCAAAGTTTTCCTTCATGTAAGCTTGGCAAAGGATGCTGGAATAATGAGCATGTGAGGAAAGCTAGAAAACAGCATCAAGGGTAAATCTGTTACTGCCTTTTGGATTTGGCTATAGTGTGGAAGAATTAGCCAGTGGCCATACTGGGTGGAAGTTCATGGAACAAGGAGCAGAGAAAAAATATAGACTTTCCAGCCATTAGCTACACAAACACTCCAGGTGGTGAAGGAGTGTACTGATGAATAACTATGGAGAAATATGTTGCTTTGATATTTTTACTTGCAGGCATACCTACAGCATCTGGTTCATTACCATAGGAAACATGAAGCAGCCCCCAGTGGTTCTGGGCTCTGATTTAGCACAGTCCATCTCATGCAGCACCTCTTATCTGAATCACAAGAAACATTTAATTAAATCTCATCACTGCCTCGGCAGAATTGTGCCCTGTCACATATGTCAGAATCATATCCATCATATCCATCTAATTCCATCCAATATAAAATGAAAATGTAGCAGTGGAGATATAGAGATGGCAGACAATGTTTCACTGAAACAAAGCTAAATCTTTTCAGGTAGCAGTTTTCATTTCTTAAAAAATCTTTTGTCTTTGATCTGAAACTTGGGAAATCAAAATACAGCATGCAGTAAATGCTGTAAAATCAGATTCAGTGGTGCACTGAGATCACCCTAACAGATGCTTTTCAGAGGATTGTGTTTCATTTCATCCCATTATTAAACTTGCCTTTTAGCAAGTACCCTGTTACATCAGTTTCAAAGAGCAAGATGCAAAAACAAAGGTCTTCCTCAAATTTAAATGAAGAAAATGTATTTAGGCAGCCCTAGGTGTAAGCACTTTGAAGAAACTCTTCATACTCAGTATACCCATGTTGAAGAAACACTAGAGACAACAGATTATTTTGCAGAGCTAAAGCTGCCAGTAGTTACAAAGCCAAGCTGAAAAAGGGACATGCATGCCTCACTTCAGATTTTGAGGTATGGCAGTCCCCTATCCCTTTCATAATTTCACAATGTTGCCAAAGCTACATAATCCTATTACTTTGGATTTGATGTAATCTTGTATGACTCTGCTGCTTTTAAAAAAATGGAGCCCAAATTAAAGTAACAAGAAAGAAGATTTTGACCACAGGCTATGAAGATGGCCCGATGATCCCAACTATTAAATAGTGGAAGAGATTGCCTTGGACAAAGATGGGTTTTCCTTTGTTGGAAGTGCATAAATAAAAGCTGGATAGACATTTTGCAGGGATACTTTATCTGTGGATGTCTTTATTGCCTTGATCTGTGAAAGAAGGTGAACGCCTCCTTGGAAGAGCAGTGATCTCTCCTTTCTTGCCATGACACCCTCTGACCAGGTAAGTGAGCTTGCCAGTCACCCATTAGTGTGATTCACACAGGCCATGTAGATGAAGGACTGGTTACTTACCTGGAAACAGTAGTTCTTCAAGTGGTCCTCTGTGAAGTCACTTCCCATCCACGACCACCCTGGGTCATGCCCTCTCTCACAGAGGTTGACTGGAGCTGAAGGTAGATGCATGGTGCCAAGGCACATATAGTGGGGGATGGGGCCAATATTAATGTATCAGTTCTCTTACCTGTAAAATATTCTAGCAAGGCTCCACACATGTGCGGATCACCCATTTAGTGTGACTTTACAGACGACCACTTGAAGAACTACTGTTACAGGTAAGTAACCTATCCATATCTACAGAAAACTAAAAACATTGGTTCAGGCCACCTCCAGAACAACTTATGGTGAGTCCGTTCAGATCTGTAAGGGAAATATTTGGATATAAATTGAATCAGACAGAATTTGCACTCTGTTAATACAATGTGTCAAACCCAAATTTATACAGTTTGATAGGCTAATTTCTTCTCTTTTGGGGGCCTGTATATATTTTAGTTATTTTATTTTATGTTTGATGACGTGCTAATGGGCACTGTATGGGTGGAAAATAATGAAAAGAATTGATACACCCACTGAAACTTTAAGTAAAAAGGGGGGGGGATTGTAGTTCCAGTATGTAGAAAATATAATGTTCTTTACTTCAGTATAAAATGTCCATTGAGTTTTGGCATATTAGCTTTCTTCTTCTGTATTTATTAAAAAAAAATTCCATTTGAACATAACATGCCATTTGAACATTAGGAAGAACTTCCTGATGGGTAGTGGAATATACTGCGTCAGAGGGTTGTGCAGTCTCCTTCTTTGGAAGTTTGTAAGCAAAGACTAGATGGCCATCTGTCAGATGTAATTTGACGGGGGGTTCCTGCATGGCAGGGGGCTGCACTGGATGGGCCTTGAGGTCTCTTCCAAATCTATGATTCTATTATTTTACGGTACAACACTATAATATATTGGGGACAATATCATATTTTATGTATATAATATTTTAAAGCTATACAGCCCTTGGAGTAGGCCAATACAGTGAACTCCATAGGAAGGTAGAGAACCAGGACTTTTTCCAACCAAGCCACCCTTCGGGAAAGATGTATGGCTAACATGTGGATGAAATCCAGCTTGTGTGCATTCCCTTTCCCAAGGGAAAATAATTAGGAAACTCTCCTCCCTTCCAACACTCCTCACTGGTTCTCTCCCACACCACACCCCTTGGCTCCCTGGGATGGCCTGCCTCGGGCTTCAGCGGAAGTGGGAAGAGTGGCCTGGTGCACTTACATGGTCAGCACCATTGGGAGTGAGGGACGCTGTGGGTGTGTCATCCAACGCTGAGGCAGCTGCCACTGGGTTTGGCACACTGCGGTGTGAATGGCCCACACAGCCAGCAGTGGACCCCGGTGGGAGAAGGGACCATCAGCAGGCCAAGTGATCACTGGGGTCCCAAGCATGGACAGTGCCTCTTGTTCTTCCCATGACCACACTTCACCAATCGGGAGCTTGGTGCGGTGGTGCATCCTCCTACGTGTTGCTCCCATTCCCTCTCAGAGGTGCCCACTGGTGGATGGGCAGACAGGACTCACACCACCGCAGAGGCAGCACCCGGGGGGGGGCTGGATCAACCTGCACCACCAGTCCTCCCCCACCGTGCTGCCTCCCACACACCATTCCCACGCGACTGGGTTGGGCTGGCATGGCCTCAGTGGGTCTAAACTGGCTGGGGTGACAACATCTGATCCCCATGGTGGCAGGAGATCCATACATGACCATGCACCCATTGCCCTTGCACCCATTCAAACCATGC
The DNA here is from genome assembly GCA_023846285.1 of Phrynocephalus versicolor. Taxonomy (NCBI): domain Eukaryota; kingdom Metazoa; phylum Chordata; class Lepidosauria; order Squamata; family Agamidae; genus Phrynocephalus; species Phrynocephalus versicolor. The sequence goes on along the minus strand of JAHTLZ010000379.1, from coordinate 12,023,795 downwards.
TGCTTGAGGGGGTGCAAGAGAGCCATGTGCATGCTTGTGAGCAGCCTGGGCAGTGTGATCCCCCACTGCTCGCCTGGGCTGCTGTAAGACTTTTTTAAAAAAAGGTGTGCCTACCTCCTAACCCACCCGATGGGAGGGGGGAGGCACAACTTTTTTAAAAAAAGTCTTCAAGCAGCAAGGACAAGCAGTGGGGGATCTCGCTTGCCTAGGCTGCTCACAGGCATGCACACACCTCCCTTGCACCTCCTCGAGTGGCGCAGCTCGAGCGGTTGCAAGGAAGGTGTGTGTATGGTTGTGCAGGTCACCCTGTGGCCATCCTCCTGTTATCCCTCCCCCACTGGAGGCCCTTCACAAGCGGTGATACGCCTCTGCCTCCCCTTCCCCACGACCCGGCACTTACTCTGCAACTTACTCTGCAACTTGGCCCAGAGCCTGTGAGCCCATGAAGGTGGGTCATGTGGGGGTTGGAGCCCTAGCTGCCATGCTGCCACCACTGTGGGAGGCACCTGCCCGGAGGGGAGAGGAGGAAAAGGGAAGGCACACAGTGCTCGCCCTCGGCCGTACCGCCCTGCAACCTAGGCGCCGGGCATAGCAGGTGCCTGCTGCCCCTGCAGTCCCAGAAGGGTACACGCCCCTAGTGGGCTGGCCTGATCTGGGCCTGCAAGGACTCCCTCCCCACCCTGCTTGTGCACTCTCCTGGCCAACTGGCCCACCTGGACCAGCTGCAGCACTTGCCTTGTCTCTCAATGCTGGGTGCCTCTGCCGCAGGTCCTGGTGCAGGTGTCCTGCCTCCACCATTGGCCTGTACATGGCATGGCCAACTCCAATTGGCCCCTTGCGGCCACTGAGCCAAAGAAGAGCCAGTCTTGGCCTAACAAAGCAAATGAGGGAGGGGGAGGGAAGGGGTGAGACAGCCAGTGACGGACCAGTCAGAATGGCCTGACAGGCCGGACTTTGGACAAGGCTGATCTAAAGCAATTAAAACAATTACAGTAGTCCCCCACCACAATGCAGTTCATATATTACGGTCTCAGTATATTGTGTCTTTTTCTTGAGAGAAGCAGGCTTCCAAAGAGAGGTTTTTAACGCCCTCCTGGCACCTCAGCAAACAGACCTGGGGCTGCTCCTGCTGGCTGCGCTTGCAAAGGGAGGGTTTTAATCCCCTCATGACACCTCAGCAAACAGGCTTTGAGCTCCTGGCAGCAAGGTTTACTGAGGGATCAGGACGCGGTTACAAACCAATCTTTGGAAATGCAGCCAGCAGGAGCAGCCCAAGGTAAGTTTACTGAGGTGTTTGCATTTCGTGGATTTTCCTTTATCATGGGCGGATTAGGCACCAAACTCCTGCAATAAATGGAGGAGTACTGTACAATGAGTTGAAAGCAAGTCATTCTTCTGTACTGGAAGCCCTTTCAGGATCTAAACTTCATGTAGTTTTTGCAGACTTTGACATCCAGGTTTTAGTGGAAAGTGCCTGGTAAGAGAAGGATACAATCTCCTTTATACTGAAGGTCCAGTAAGAAAATAACATGAAAAATCCCCTGCTATTACCATCTACCTGTGCTAATAGTACAATGGCTCTGTGTATTTGTATAACCACAAAGAAGTGTGGAGAATCTAATTGTATTTATTCTTCAACTCAAATCAGTACATGAGAAAAGAAAGCATCACTTAAACAGTTTTCTTCCATTTGTGAAGATTCGTTTTAGCAGTTGGAACAGCAGGGCATCAGATAGACCTTTTATTAGATATTGTTAAAAAAGCAAAACAAAAAGAAGTATATAAATGCAATTAGATTGTCAATAGGGTGCTGATTAAATTTGGCCTTTTGGTTTTTCTTCTAATCCGCCCTCCACCTTCTGTTCCCTTCCCCCCATGGCATCGATTTAGTATTGTTAACCTTTCTTTATTACTTGTTTATGTTCTCCCATTACATTAAAACATCAATAAGGAGCTTTTTAAAAAGGACAAAAGCAGCAAACAAAGAGACGTTGAGGAAAGGTCAGGGATGTGGAAGGAGGTATTGCCAGTTTGCTGCAGGGAACAAACTGACAGCATTGAAAGGTTAGTGTTCCTGTTGCTGAAGGGATGAAGGGACACAGATTGCATGCTTATCATGAGGTAGTGTTTGGCAGTATGAACACCACTGACTCCTGATAATTGTCTCCAAAAGAAGGAAACACTGGGCTGCCCATTGGTTTGCATGGAACACAATACCTTCCTGCACTTCGCTTCCGGCAGAAAATATGATTACTGAGAGAGGTATGAGAGGGCGTTTCTCTTAATGTAAGGAGTGCTGTGATTTTTGTAAACAAACAAATGAAACACAGCCCTTATTTTAGATTACTGTTATGATTCCCTTCCCTGCCCCCACCACACTCAAAGTTAATGACATCAATAACTAGAAGAATGAGAAGGAGTCCAGATTTACAAATTTACAGTCCCAAACATCGTAGCTGAAAGAGGTTTCCAAGGCAAAAAGAAGAGTTCTGAAATAAACTGGGTGTTTGAAGTCTGCTTCAGAATTTGTGCCACCTGAAATATAAGCAAAGAGAGGTGTAGATTTATCTGGTGGCAGTAAAATACAGATTGGGGCTCTATTTATCCCAGTGTGTTGTGGAATAGTTGTGTACTAGGTAGTGCTGTTAGGTGTGCAAGCTGAAATACTTCATCCATTGCCAGACGCAGAGGTTTGATTGCATACAGATGATTACACTTAGTGGAATCATTTTTATTGCTGTGATTGTTTTTGTTATTAAAAGCCAGAGATCATAATTCATGGTCCATATAGTACTGAAATCAAAATGGCCTGTCATTGGCCAGTGTTCTGTTGCAAGACTCGGACAATGTAACAGGGATAATGCCACCATTAGTGGGAAATTGCCACTAATTAAAGAGTCTGTTTTTCAATTTCAGGACTCTGTGTGTTTTTCTCTATCTCTGTGTGTGACTCACATGCAGTGGAACTAAGTTTTGTGTATCTGTGAAGATCTCATTCAACCAGGTGAGTTTATCTGGAAGTTGAGTCATGGCTACTGGACTTCTTTTTTAAGTCCAGTAGCCATGACTCAACTTCCAGATAAGTTGTGTATACCACAAAACTGATAAAGTAAATATTTAAACTAAACTACCTCCTTCCAGAATCTTCGCCTTCTTTCAAGAGAATGCTGGGATACAGCTGGGATAGCACTGAGGTGGTGTGTTCACAGGAAACCTTGTTTTATGCATGTATGATTCAGTTATGGAAAATGTTTTTTTTAAAAAAAGCACTATTATTTATTAAACATAGAAATGTCAAGTGACCTTTCAAAATCTCCTGCAGTTAAGCAGAGTATCTCATGCTTCACACAGTCTCAAATTTTAATGAATAATAAATCTTCATAATTAATTTAAGTTTCAGTGTTGCATAGAAAAGTACATGCCAGGAACACTATTGCCAGACTTGATGCCATTTAAATAACACAATTGCTAGCAGACAATAGTTTTATCATTTCATTGGCAGATGAAAACTGGAAATATTCTACTATCCTAGATCTTGTAAAAGGGCATAGGCTTAGTTCAAAGGAGACTAGATGTCTGTTTGCATCTGCCCAACATAAATTTCCTGTTTCACTGAAATGCATTGTACATGTTTCTATCATTTGTTTATCTCCCTAGCAGAGTGTCCAACTCTTCAGTCTACACGGTGACATTTATCAGTCCACGAACTGTTATGGCCCTTAAGGTGCTCAAAAATGTCACAGGCAAATTAAACATTTGTAGGTTTGAAAAATACTTCTGACATTCAATGCTGTCCCATGCCTCCAACACCCACTACTTTTCATATCCATGTGGTGCAATAGTTTCATATATGTAAGACAGTGATTCAAAGATGGAGTTATATAAATGAGTCTGGGTGAGAGCTGGCCTACCATTAGTCACTGTGGGGAACAACAATTAATCACCCCTCCCAAAACCATTACTTCTGAGTCCCTTGTCCATTTCCATCAGCTGGAAGACAGAGTTGCACATGATATATAGTCTGCCATTTACTCCCAGACTAAATTAATCCACTGTGTTTACATTCACCACATAATGGCTGAATTACTGCAACACTGGTCTTCCATTGAAAATTTGATCAGAGGCTGTTACTGATATAGAATGTGGTAGACCGGGTACATCACGGACAACCAATTATTCACCACTTATAGCTGTATACTACCTCTAAATGTGCTGGTTGGTTATCAGGCACTTGAGACAGGTTTTTAACAAGTGACAAGGGTTGCCTGCCTTTACATAGACTCATTGAATAATTCAGACAATGCGTTCAGAGGAGATCTTGCCGATTGAGTCACTACTTACAGAGTGTCATTCAGTAGCAATACAGAAATGGTTGAGTAACCTGGAATGTCCTTCCTCCTGATATACAGGAGGCAGCAAAAATTCCTTGATCATTAAAGATGCATCCCTTTCAACAGGTATTCACTGATCCTTAGCAGTGACTTGGCAGAGTTGAATTTTTCAGATATTTTAAATGTTTTGCTGCTTATGATATTGCATTTTTAGATGTGTGTATGGAGACTTGGAATCAAATCTCCATTTGGCCTTCACTTTCAATGGATGGTCTTGGGCATGTCAAACTCATCCTGACCTATCTGTGAAGAAAAACTGGGGAGCAGTAGCATGCTATGTGCCATCTTGAGTTTGTTGCAGGATATGAATGAAGAAACAAATAAATATGCTTTTACTGTATCCTAATGTTGAGGTCTGCTTTAAGATTTAATAGTAAGAATTATATACAGGCTGAAATCCTGTTGCACAACTCCACATGCATAACTGTGATGCAGTAGCAGTAAATGGCTGCTAATTACAGCATTCATCCGGTGATTTCCTGGTGCACACAACAGCAAACAAGAAAGCAAACAGACAGGATACTTGCATGAAGCTCATCCAACCCATTACATCAAATAATCTGGCATAGTACTTTTGAGTGGGAGCTGTAGTCATAAATCAGCCAGATTTCTCTCAGGCTGCTTAGAACAGAAGGGCAGCTAAATGGTATTGAGACATGGTGCTAATAAGAGCCTATGCCAATATGTAATTATGAGAGAGCAAGCATTTCTGATCAATGGTATATACAAAGCACCAGGACAGCATTCACCCCACTAGAGTGGTTTTGTGTCTTTTAGTTATGATATTCAGTATAATTTTTCACTCAGCATCAAAGCTAAACTATCAAAAGGTAGCAAGTTCTGAACTGAACATTTACACATTCTGGTCACAAGACACTTGATTAGACATTTTATGAAAGGCTATGCATATGAAAAATTAAATCAGGAAGAGAAGGAAAACCCTGAAATTAAATCAAACCTATTGGTTTAATTAATGTGTTCTAACACATTAAGACACATTTCTGGATATTGCCCAATTTATTTCCTTTTGTGTCTTTTTCCTACAGCTTTATCACATTTCTTTCACACCTTTCATTTGATCACTGTCTGTAATAGAGTGACTCATTAATTCCATCCCTAAATACACATAGGGTGGTTTTTATCCCATGGCAATGAATGGTATTTTAAGTAAAGGATCAAAAATGATAAACCAGTGCAGTAATTGAACATAATTACCATGATGGAGTACTACTTAGAATGAGCTGAGGCAGAAATAAAAGAAGATCAAGAAATTTCCACAGAAATTACTTAAATGGAAGGGAACAAGTAGAGATAGGAAAACAGATTCTCATTTGTAGCATTTAAGAGATTTGAAATGAGCTGCAGCACATGAAATGTGAGTGAAATATAGGCGGAGAGAGGTACCATAGAAGCAATACAAAATAACAAAAACCTAGTCTGGCCATTTTTCACCTAGGTACAATCAGATCTTGCCAAAATGTTTACTTAACTACTTAGCTCTGAGAGGTATGCCTCATTATGACTGTAATGATTATTTAAAAATAACTTTTAAGGTTATTTAAGGTCCATATTACCAAATTTATTGCACAGCATCTCCCAGTGCTTCACAATAATCTGAGTCTGACAAGAGCCTTATATTGCATATAACCTAATGATGGGTCATCATGGCTTACTTTGAAGCTGGTCTGTTCTTTAAGCCATTATTTCACTTCAATAGATAAATTGGTGTCTCCTGGATTGAAATATACATACATATTGGGACTCCTCAGGGAGAAAGGCGGCATAAAAAAATAAAGTTAATTAAAAGTTTATTATATTATTCTTGTCCCACCCAGTGCTCCTCAAATCTGTGCACAATTGTGGGGGAATTTTACAACAGCATGTTTGTGCAACTAGTAAAGAATACCACTGTAGGCATGACAGATTACTGTATCAGCCGTAAACTCTCAGCAGTAGTTTCTCAGACCCATCATTACAGTGGCACTAACTAGGGGACTCAGTAAAGACAGCCAAACAGGAGAGCCCTATCCATGTAGTAGTCCCCCTCAAAGTGGAAACCTAGCAGCTCGAAATTATCTGAGTGCACAGGGAGAAGATGAAATGTGGAGTTGATGTCACATTTACCATCTCTTCCCTGTGCCACATGCTTAGATCATACACATTGTGGCGTCAAAGGAAGTATAATGTACTGTGCACAAATTGCAGAATATGGCATCATTGACTGATTCCCCTTCGGAGTAGGAGAGGTGGTGGAACAGCCGATATTCCTTGGGTGTCTTCTTTGGTACTCGGCCCATTGGGGAGATCCTCAGGGTTGTAAGGGGGGTTTCTTGAATGGGCCCAGGACCCAGCCAGCTGTTACCTATTTAGTGATGTGTGCCCTAGTCACAAACTGCAGACCCCAGAGGGATTTAAGGTTCCTGGCACTGGAGGCCGTACGCTTGCCCATTGTGGGGATCTGGAAGCACTCCTTAAAACCTTCTAACAATACCCCAGCTGCCTCCTGGTTGGGGCAGTCCCAGAGCCACTGGGCCAGTACATGCAGTATAATTGGGTTGGGTCCCTTTAGCCTCCAGTGTGGTGGTTGTGGGTGGACACCTGGCAGCTGTCCAATCCCTGTTTGACCTGTCGGCTCCCCTTGCCCTCATGCAGGAGCCTGACCCATGAGGCCTAGAGCACAGAGAATACTCGTGCTTTGAACCTGCATGACCTTCTGCTGCACCCCCCCCCCTTGATTGAAGTCCCAAGAGACCACAAGGGGGTTGAACTGCCTGGCCTGCATTGCTGTGGGCTATGTTGGTCTGCAAAGGGTGACACATGAGGTGGCCACCGTTGAAACTTTCACCTTGAGCCAGCCTGGCTGGGCACATTGCCACCAGCCACAGCAATGATAGGGGCTCATCCCACCTAAGGTCAGGGTTGTTGGCTGCTTTTTTCCTGAATTCCTCATCATAAAAAAGCCATGTGTTGCCCTGGTAGTCTACATAGGCCTAGCAGATTATGTGCAAGTAATACACCAGAAAAAGTCCCCTCTCTGGCTGGACCTTCATAATGAAATACATGAAATTCATGTAGGCTGGCAGCCAGTTGGCCCACATGTGCTCAGGCTTGCGCCTCAGCTGCCATTCCTTATCCTGGCCATCCTCCCTCTGGCCGTCCTTAAGCTCAACCTCAATATTAAGGAGGGAGAGCATATCTACATATTCATCTTTAAGTATTCACCCTCCGTGGCCAGTGACTGCTCCTTGCTTCTTGGGTCCTCTGCCGATGACCCCTGAACCATGGCTGCCTGTCCTGTGTGGGCACTTGCCTAGGCCCATATTTTTCCTGGCTCCCAGGGTGGGTGGACTTGTGACTGGGTTGTACCCCATCTGGGGCCACCCCATACCTGGGGGGGATGCCTGGTCTTTGCACGAGGGCTACCTGCTGCAATCCTGGGTGTGGCCAGCCCACCTGTGGGAGCATCTCCATGTGGTAAGGCAGGGGGAGATCCCAGTCACTGGGCCTTCTGGGGCCATGCTTGCTCCTTGGGGGTATATGGGCTAGGGGAGTAGGGTGCCCTGCAGCTAGACCCAAGGCCATGCAGTTTGTCCAAGTGTTGTGCCTGGTGCAGACACAGACTCACCAAGGGTTGTAAGCCCATTGCCTGTCCATGGGCTGGCTGGCGGAATACTCCACGGACTGGCAGGTGGGCTCCTCTGAGGGATCCTCCATGGTAAGCTATGTGGCTTCCACCACCGCAGCTGCTACAGGGGCCCCTTCACTCTATTTATTATTATAATTTTATTTTAGAGTAGTTTTATCCCACCAGTTTCGTTGGAAAAGGATCCAAGGTAGCCTACAATAATGAGGGACAATATACAGCCCAATACAATTAAGACATATTCAAGTAAATGAGAGCAGGGAATTGAGGGATGTCTTATAGCATTAAAAGGCAGCTACATTACATTAAAGCTACAAGAGAATGAAGCAGTTAAAAAGAGTGTGTAAAAGTTATGCCTGAGGAAACTAACATTGAAAACATTGTCAATGCAATCACAAAATCTATAACCACAAATTCTATGTGATCATTTATGGTAGATTCATATAAACGACACATACAGTGGAGCCTTGTATAACAAACGGTTTGTATAACATAAAATCTGTACAACATAAAAATTCCAGAGATAGGGGAAATTTGCTTAAAAGAATTGCCTATGGGGCGAATCCATACAACATAAAGATAGTCGCAATTAGGGATTACTCCATTTTAAATTCATTCCTAGGGGAAATTTGTACAAAGGAAAATTTGCTTAATGGAATTTCGTTTGGAATGAATTAATTCCTTTATACAAGGTACCACTGTAATAGGTAGTCCCATCATTCAGGGAAAGCTTGCCTGAAGAGAACGGTCTTTGCTTGTTTCTGGAAAGACATCAGAGATGAGTCAATCCTGGCCTCTAGTGTGTGTCTGTGTGTGGAGGAGGGGGAGTTCCAGAGTCTAGGTCGGGGGTCTGCAACCTGCGGCTCCGGAGCCGCATGCGGCTCTTTGGAACATTTCCCGCGGCTCCGGGAGGGTTCAGAAATTTCAATACAAAGGCGCCGAATCTCGCGAGGACAGCCCGTCCCACAAGGCGGCATGAAGCCAAGCGTGGCCACACTCTCGCGCTCTACCTTCCTGCACGCTCCCTCTTCTTCAGAGCAAGAGAGAGAGGGAGGCGTGGTGGAAAGTGCCCCCTGAACGGCAGCCTTTTTTCTTTTTTTTTTTAACTTCAAGAAAACCTCCCAGATCTGGATTGTTGCCTCCCCCCCCCGAGAAAAAAAGACGGGAGGAGAAAACCCTCCTTCCTTCCTTCCCCCCTTCCCCTTCCTTTCTTGCTTGGGTGTTTGCTGGGAGGGGGAAGAAGCGACGTGTGTGTGTGTGTTGTGTGTGTGTGCAATGTGGAGGAAGAGAAAACCCTCCTTCCTTCCTTCCCCCCTTCCCCTTCCTTTCTTGTTTGGGTGTTTGGTGGGAGGGGGAAGAAGCGACGTGTGTGTCTGTGTGTGTGTATGTTGTGTGTGTGTGGTGGGGGGGCAGCATTTAGACTGGACGGTTCAACGTGGAGGAAGAGAAAACCCTCCTTCCTTCCCCCCTTCCCCTTCCAAGCATTGTACATGTGCAGTTGGCATCTCTCTCTCTCTCTCTCTCTCTCCTTTTGCTTCGCTACAGTCCCCCCCCCAAAAAAAACTACGGCTTTGCACTAACTTGCCGGGATGTAGCTCCAAATACGCGGGGGAGTGGGCGCGCGCACGGCGTGTCTCCGTGGAAGAGAGAGAGAGAGAGAGAGAGAGAGAGATTAGAAATTCCCCTCCTCTCCCTCCTGTACTATTTTTTGGAAGATTTTTAAAAACTGCCCCCCCCCAAAAAAAGTGGAAACGGTGTGGGCAGACGCACTCGGGCTGCGCTTCCCTCCTCCATGGAGGAGGAGGAGGAGGAGGAGGAGGAGGAGGAGGAGGAGGAGGGAGAGATGGAGTGTGTGTGTGTGTGGGGGGGGAGAGTCAGACCATGGCTGCAGGATCCGGGCAGAAGGCAGCGAGGGCGGAATGGGAACCTCAAGAAAGGCGGCGTGGGGAGGGGGCCACGGCTAGTCTTCTCTCTCCCCACCCCCCCGTCGTCGCCGCCGCCGCTGCCCTGCTTCCTTGCCCGGTGCTGTCAGTTCTGGCCCAACAAGCAAGGGGTTGGTGGCGGCGGGGGTGGGGAGGGGGGAGCAGCAGCGGCAGCGGCGAGGCGAGAAGCAACGGAGGAAGTCAGCTTTTCTTTTTCCTGCGCGAGATCAACTTGGCAGTCGAGGGACGCGGCGTGACAGTTAGTTCGAGCCCGCCCCCCCGGCCTGAGGAGGGGTCTCTCTTATTAGACTTCCAGCGGCTCCCTTCTGGAGTCAGCTGGTTTCGGCGGTGGGGTGGGGGCGCCGGGCTCAAGTTGTTCAGGGGCCCCTGGCCGCCCGGGGAGGCCAACGGCGCGCCACCTGGCTCAAGAAGCTGAGCCGAGCCGAGTGGAGCGCCTGTGCGCCTGCCTGCTTGTCTCGCTCGCTCTCGCTCTCTCCGAAAGCCCGCCAGCAGCTGCCTTCTGCTCCATTCCAACACACAGAACGTGCCTCCTGCGCGCCCACCCACCCCCCAGCCCGGCCCTCCCCGAGGCTGGCGGACACACAGCTGTCCCAGTTGCGTGCGCGGGAGAACTTGCGGCAGGTGCGCGCCTCGATGGAAACCCTCGGGGACAGGGTGGTGGGGTGGGGGGAGGCGGCGGCGGCTCGGGCTCGCCTGCTCGCTCGCTCTCCCGGCGCCCGAAGTGCCGAAGAAGCAACTTTCATTGGCTTCCTTCTCAGAAGCCCTTCGGGGGTGCCCGGAGGAGCCACAGCCGCCGGCGCTCCTTCCCACCCCACCCGAGCCCGGCGCCGGGACGCAGCGTGTCCGAGGAGCGCACGAGGGAGTGTGTTGCTTGTGAGCGCCCAAAAAGCCAGGAGCGAGGGGAGGGGAAAATATATTTGCAGTGTTATATTTGTTTTAAATGTTGCAATGGTTTTGCGGCTCCCAGTTTTTTTTCCCCGTCAGAAACGGGTCCAAGTGGCTCTTTATGTCTTAAAGGTTGCAGACCCCTGGTCTAGGTGCAGCAGCTGAGACGGTCCTTTGATGTGTTCCCATGAAACATACCTGTGAGGGTGGTGGGATGGAGGGAAAGGCCTTTACTAATGACCTTAACACCTGAGCCAGGTCATACTGTGAGATTTGATTTTTGAGGTAGCTAGGACCCAGGTCTTACTGTGCTTTGTAGGTAAAGGTAAAGTTTATTGTTACGGCATCAAGCCAAACACGATAAAATAGAATAGTGCAAAATAGAATATGAAAGGCATTGGGTGGAAGTTTTAAAAGCTGGCATACATTACAGTGATCAATATAAAAATATCAATATAAAAATCAGTATAAAACAAAAAAAGTTTTTAAAAAGAACCTTTAAGACCACAAAGGTCATCACTTTGAATTGTGCCTTATAGCTGTTTGGCAGCAAGTGGAGCTGCTTTAATAGGGGGAAGCTGGTGAAGTGCGTATAGGGCTACAAATTACACTTTATTATTGTCAGATTAAAAATACAGAGTAAAATCCAGTTGTTAGTTATAAGCAGTGGAGGTTCCACAGCCCGGTATCTAAACCATGATTTTGACGTTGACTTCTAGCCAACTTCTTTTGTGAGTTTTGGCATTTTTTGTGTACATTATGTGGTCTATGGGACCCCAGAATGAATCATCTGAGTTTCCATTATTTCTTATGGGCAATTTTGCTTTGATAGAAGAGTGTTTTGATCTGCAAGCATGTTATTCTCATAAACCAAGGTATTACTACAGTATTTTTAAGGCTGATGTTGCTTGTGTGCTGCCCTAGGAGATCATCAGGAAAGCTTGGCTAGGCAGAGTTTTGTTCATTCATATCTTTGCTAAGAAATAGGTACTGTATGACCGAAACTAGCTAAGATGAGGTGTTACCCGCATTTGCTATATTTCTTGAAAGTTACACTCTCTAACTGCTGCTCTTGCATTGTAACTGCTTGTGAATCAGGAAGCAAATAAATTATTGTTTTGACTTCCTGCCTTCAACTTTTCTGATTAGCTTTCCCAGAAACTGTTGTTCCTTGAGAACAGAGTTCAAATTATGCCACAATAGTACACAATAGTTCACGGCTACCACTGAAGTAGTGATGACTATATGGAATAATAAGGATTTGAGCTTCAATCTGTTCATATCTGAGCTTCAGACTTCTTTCACTTATTCTAGAGTGTAACAGAAGCTTTCTAGAATGGTAGAAAAGCTACTACATAACTAGTAAAACCAGAATTTTAGCTATTAAACTGTAAATTCTTAAATATCTGAAGAGATTTGAGAAGTTATAAAGGTCAAAAGTCCTTAAAAGCCTTTGGAGAATTAGTCACCAGTTTGTTCCTGTCCTAAGGTGGCTGTGTGTCTTCTACAGAGAACTGTCCTCTCTAATTTGAAGGAATTCCCACTGTTTAGTTCAATCTCATCTAAAAGACAAATGGGAATGATAATGGGAAGAAATGTAAATGATAACGGGGAACTTTGAATGTGAATGTCTAGAATTCTGCTTAAATTATATTTCTCATTTGCATCTGTAAACGCATAGGCATTCAAATATACAGGTTTATGCAAATAGATGTTCTTTCTTTTCATGAGGCCTAGCCTCTTCTTTGATGATATGTACTTAGTTGCTGCCTTTTGTTTCCTAGTTGAAGGGACATTTGAAATGTTCCTATGATGAAATTTGTTTGGTTTTGATGATCACCTACACTTTCAGAGACCTACTGAAACTTTATCTCATTGAGACATCTCCCAAAGCAGAATCTGTCCTGGAAATAAATTATGTCCACTATTCAGAGAATCCTGCAATTTTGCATGGTATCAAAGCCAGCAGAATGGTACGCTATCAAATAGCTACTTTGATGAACTTCAAATTTCTTTCTCTCTTAGCCAGACAGAAACAATGAAATGGGGAATAAAAGTGGCCCGGAGAGCCAGAGAATAAAACGCGTCAAAATTGCTGTAAATTGATACTGTAGGGTTTTTTTCCCTCACTTTGAAAAGGCTGTATTACTCTTTTTAGAGCAGTATGACAATGGAACCAATTACCTCAGGAGGTGGTGCATGCTCCAACCCTGGAGGGATTCAAGAGAAAATTAGGCAACCATCCGTTAGATATTTCTTTGATTTGAATTTATGCATTGAAAAGTGGATTGGACATGATGGCTCTATAGGTCCCTTCCAACTCTATTATTCTATTATTCTTTGATTTATGTCTCCTGTTTCTTCCTTTCCCTGTCCCTAAGACTCTTTACCATCTTGCAAATTTAAAGGTGATGACATATGCACCACATCATATTGTAATCAGAGAATCATTTTCTATTTCTGAAAAGTAAGACAGAGAGGATGGGAATGGCAATGTTCTGGAAGAGATAAGCAAATGTAGATGTGTGACACTATTTTTTTTTTTGAAATGTTGATCAATTGCAGGCTTGCTGGCACATTTATTCAGTGCACACTCAGCTCAAGGTTAGCAACCCTGTTCAAATCTGTTTATATTAAACTGTACTATTTGCATTACCTGAGAATAGTTCCTTCAAAATGTAGCCAAGAATCTGTAAGGCACTTACCATATGTGACACTGCAAGATTATATCCACAATTACATGGACATTTCATTTATATCCACAAGCCAACAAAAAATCCATATATGCCAGAAGCTGGTTAATATGTGTGGGATCAGGTAAAAGTATAAATCGTTGAAATGTCGTTTTAGGAGTTGGGGGAAGAGCAGATACAATGAAGCCAAATTCAAAGCCCAGTGGAAAAAATGAGGTTATTAAAAGAAAAACTGTATTTTTCAAACAGACCTCAATTAGATATTAAGCGTCACATATTTATATAATTACTAATTTAAATATGAAATTTGTATCAGCATTTGAAAAACACTAATTAATCTAATATCTAATCCGTGCTCAAATGTGCACCTTTACAAACATTTGTGTCAGGAGTAAAACACAACAGTGGCATAGACCACATACTCAAGTGTGTTGGTCAAATTAAATGGGGAAAAGAGAGGGGAAATTGTAGCACCTTATGGTGCAAATGGATTTATTTCAGCAAGATTTTATTTCATAGTTCAAATTCCACTTCTTCAGCCATATTTTCTCATCAACTCCCCCTTCTCCTTTAATTCTGCTAACATGTCCAGAAGACTGACATGGCTGCTTAGTTCAGAAACTCAAGTTTGTAACTGGAGTTTGGCAGAAAGTAATGTCCAGGAAGGCCACAACAGGGTGATCACAAGTGTGCTCAGATTGTGCTTAGAGTTCACATGCAGTTTTATGGAGGGTAGGCTTGGTTTTGAATGTGGCCAAAGGACAATCTGCTTTCTAAAGATGTCTACTATTTGAATCATTACCCAATCGAAATGTAATTTTAAGAGGAAAAACCATTAGGAGGAAAATCAGGGATATTGACATTGTCTATCCATAGTTAGCTCCACAACAGCTGAGCCTGCAGGTATTCTAGGCATCTGGTCATAATCTTCCTCACATAGAACAGATCATGTACTGCAGTTCATTTTAAACAATATAAAGTAGAATATTTAATTTGGTGGTATAGAAGGGGCACAAAAATCTATAACCTCCTTATCCTACCTCATCCCAGCTCCACTTCCTAGAACTTATCCTAGTGAACCATTATCTCTGTACTGATTTTAATATTAACCACTGTGAGCTTTGAAGGCACTTCTGCAAGTTAGAAAATGCAAACTAATTGCAAACCAGCTGTAAATTTAGCTTCAGGAGCAAAGAAGATACAAGACTGAGAGATGGTGAATTCTGAAAGGAGAAGGCAGGAGCATATTATGCAAGAATCACGGAGATGAATCATAGATTGGGAATTTTATTATTTACATCTGTTGACAGCCATGCCCGAAAGGAATGGTTCATAATGGGACTCCGACGTGCTTTGACTCTAAATAATAAAGAACAGTAACATATATTGATTGTAAAGTGACTAAAAACAGGTGCTAAGCAAAACACATAAAAATAACTATCATGTTGTGTTCATGTTATAAACAAAACTACAAAATAAAATCATAAAAAAAGTTGAGAAATAGTAGGGAAAAGCCCAAAAGCAAAAGGAAAACCATTAGATATATTGTTTTGCTGAGATTAATGTTTTAACTCATTTTTAAAGCAGAGTACTAGAATAAATGAAACAGCTTTCAGCTTCTAAAGAGTTTTATAGATGAGGAATCAAAAAGGGGGGGAAATTCCATGAAATTGTAAAGGAGACAGGATTTAGCAAGAAACCAAAGAACTGACAGAACACAAAAAGTGACCAGTAGACAATATAGAGACAATATTTATACATTTGGATTGGGTATTGGTTCAAATAGAGAAAAATCAGTGCTGAGGAATACATAGGATAAACACATTTGAAGCCTAAATAGAGATTGAATAGAGATTGAAAATAATTCAGCAGGCAAGAAAAATGATTATATTTGCATTAAGGAGAGAAAAGAAAGACAAGTTGCAGAATGCAGTGCAGAAATAAAGCTTAAGATGGAAATGGGAAATTGTCAAAAATGGTTAATCAAATAAGAAGTGAAATTATAAGAAGAACTGAAGTAAGGAAAAAAACTAATACATAAAAAGAAAACATGTAATTTAACAATATATGAAAATCAGTGTGACCAGGAAAAAGATAAGTGGCTCTCTATTACTCACATTTAAAAAGAGGGACTGATCAACAAACTCTCACATTCAGAAAAATAAAAGCAATGACATAACCAGTACGTAAATTCCTTCCCATTCATGTCTTAATGTGTACACAGAATGTACATGGAGAATTAAGAATGTGCCATATTAGGACCCTTCTAGATATATGTTCTTTAAATCAGGTCCCAACAAGGCTTAATATCTGTTCTGAATGATGTGGTTCAGTCAAGGGAATAGACACTGCAACCATGAGAAGAATGTGCTTCTTTCACCACTGGGTGGTAATCATGCACAGCCTCTCTGCTCTTCTCCTCCCTCATATTTGTTTTCCTACCCTGTGAAATATCGTCACCCTCCCCAACAGAGTTCAATTTAAAGCTGTCCTGGCCAGGTTTGTAATACTACAAGCAAATGCATCCTTCCCAGTCTTTGTCAGGCTCAGCTCACCACTTGCCAGAAATCCTTCTTCATGGAAGCACCAACCATGGTCCAATTAGGGCTACCCTTGAAGAAAGTCTGGAATCAGCTGGTACAACATGTGGCACTTAGGCTGCATACCAGTGCACTGTGTTGCAGTCACATGACCCTAGAATCATAGAATCATAGAGTTGGAAGATACCTCAAAGGCCATCTAGTCCAACCCCCTGCCATGCAGGAACCCCCATCACAGTGCTCACAACATATGGCCATCCAGCCTTTGATTAAAAACCTCCAAAGAAAGAGACTCCGTCACCTTCCGTGATAGCATATTCCACTGCTGAACAGCTCTAACTGTCATGAAGTTCTTCCTGATATTTAAATTGAATCTGTTTTCCTGTAGTTTGAAACCATTGCCCCGAGTCCTAGTCTCTGAAGCCATGGAAAACAAACCTGTTCCCTCTTCAATATGACATCCTTTCAAATATTTAAACATAGCTATCATATCCCCTCTCAGTCTTCTTTTTGAAAGGCTAAACATTCCCACTTCCCTAAGCCATTCCTCATAAGACATTTCTTCCAGAGTGACCTTCAATCATCTTGGTCGCCCTCCTCTGGACCTGTTCAAGGTTGTCAACATCCTTTTTAAATTGAGGTGCACAGAACTGGACACAGTACTCTAGGCGTGGTCTGACCAGAGCAGAATAGAGTGGTACTATCACTTCCCTTGATATAGACACTATGGTTCTGTTGATGCAACCAAGAATTGCACTGGCTTTATGGTCACCCTTTGGGTGCGATCAGTCAACCAATTACAAATCCACCTGACAGTAGCACTATCTATCCCACTTTCTACTAACTTCTTAGCAAGAATACCATGGGGATACCATATCTATCTATCTATCTATCTATCTATCTATCTATCTATCTATCTAT
>JAHTLZ010000379.1:11982451-11995719 GCA_023846285.1 Phrynocephalus versicolor | reverse complement strand
ATTCTGAAATGAAATGAAAAACAAAAAATGAAACGAAAAAAATCATTTCGTGCCCATCTCTACATATAAGTTATGAAAAGATGAGATGAACTCACCCAAAATGGATGCAGTCATTGAAACTTCTTTTTTGTGTGATTGCTGTAGGCTACCACTGAGGAAGATTTGCTTTATAAAGCCAGTGTCTCATTTGCATTAAAGAACATCCTAGTTATCAAATGCATCCTCCTCAACCGAGAAAGGAAAATGTACAATATACAGTATCATATCCAATATTGTGTGTGTGTGTGTGCGTGTGCATGCACCAGGTAAAAACCTTCCTGTTTCAGAAGTTTTTAAATTGACATAATATAGATTGTGGGTCCTGTTGGCAATTTTTAGTGTAATGTTTTTTATCATTGTTTTAATTGCTTGACATTTTGATGTTTTAACTGTTTTAATTATTTTGATTGCAAGCTTCCCAGAGACCTTTGGGTAGTGGGCAGCATTAAGCTGTATAAATAAATAAATAAATAAATAAATAAATAAATAAATAAATAAATAACTGAGGTTCAAACCAGACAATAGCCAGTGCTCTGTTGCTAGTTCCATCTAAGAGCATATTCAATGAATCAAATTCTGAAAGATAAATCAACACGTAGATATCCCTCAATGGGTCACTAGTTCTACTCTAGCTTAGATTATCAATAGGATACTAAACAATACCGTACCTCTGAAGAAATCTAGTTGCGGTAGGGGAAAGGAATCAATCATAGGGCATATGCATTCCCCTTAGTTGGATCCTAAGATTAATGTGCACAACCGTGACTTTGTGTGTGAATATTATAGTTAACTGTAATTGGGCTAAATCTATATATAGTTAACCAGTCATTGTCTTGCTGGTCAAGTGAAGTATGAGATGAAATAATCATATATAACTAAGTCATTGAGAAGACTGTTGTGGTGGCATGCATTTCTGGTATATATGCCCAATGTGTGCTTCTATCAATACTGTAATTTGGAGAGATTTTTTAAAAGAAAAGAAAAAAGGGGGAAAGGGGGAAAACAGCATCCTAGAGCCTTTTCACATGAACCCTAAGATCCGCTGGCCACTTAAATTCGGACTAGAGATCTTGGGGGTTCGTTGCTCTTCCTGTGTTTCCACCCCCTCTGCACTTCCTTGCTCCTGTCTGCTTGAGGGGAGGGAGAAAAAAAGAGAGGAAAAAATGCAGGCTCACCTCTGAAGCCACCCAGAGCCCCGTCGTCGTCCTGATTCCTGTCTCTTAAAGGGGCGGGGGGCAAAAATAAAAAAACAGAAGTGAGGAGAGCCCGGCACTCACTCCTTTACATCCGCATCAGGGATTTTCACCCCCGGAGAGCAGGTACCTGAAAAGTGCACTGGGACGCGCTTAGGTGGGCGTGGTCGCACTTAATTTTCTGTAAACTCCGGAGCTGGTGGGGAAACAATTTTAAGCTCCGGAGCTGGGAGCCATTTGCAGCGGAGTTTAGGGGTCGTGTGAAAAGGCCCCTAGATGTAGGAAGCAATCACAAAGTGTCATTGCAAATATCAAACATATCTTTTATTTTGTAATCCCTTTTAGCGTGATCAATGTTCACATGTCCAAAATATTTTCATGATCCTCTTATGCTGCAGGCCTGAAATGCTGCGTTTAAACAGAGAGCCCTTCTGCTCTTTGTCATGTTTCAGGAGGAAAATGACATTGATGAGTGTGGGTTTGCAGTGAAAGAGGACTTTCCTCCTCTGAATGCTGACTAATTGATGTCAAATCGAATCATTTCAAGGAAGGGTGATGGCTATGAAACAGATTGTGGGGGACAAGAGGGTCACATTTTGCTTCTTCTCATGGCTGAGTTTACAAACGAAATCAGTGACACTTTCACATTGGGAGATGTGTTACAAGCCAGGCACATCGAATGTCAGATCCCTTTAAGTTTGATGCCTGGCAATCTGATGATGACTTCAACCACTGTGATGGGATCTTGGAGAGGATGATGATGACAGATGGCAAGCTTAACCCTGTCTAGTCAGCCTAGGTGAACTGAGACAGGGAAAGCTATAGAAGGTAATGGGTTTAAACAAGGCAGTTCAAATAGGGGCCTAAGAGAAACAGCCCCCCCCCCAGTAGATTCTCTTTAACTCTGCTGCTCCGAGGTTGCATAAAGGATATTTAAGCATGCAAGGATGGCATGTTTAAATATACACTTGGGCTTCAGGATATTGAATCCTGTGAATGTCAGGGATGGGGACATAAGTCACAGTACTAGCTGTCAAGTGGGACAAGTTGCACTGATGATCCAATTCAGACTTGATTCACTTTTGTCTTCAATGACTTGAGCTTGACTTGTGATTCAGAACCCACCCACTCCCTCCTTTGCAGAAATGCATTCATCCATGCTGGCCACATGGTCACGGACTTGCACCACACTGGCTCTTTGGCTTGAAAACAGAGATGAGCACTGCCTCTAGAGTAAGATATGACTAGCACACACACGTGTGTGTGTGTGTGTGGGGGGGACCTTTACCTTTAAGCAACAGGATCCAATCCAGAAAGAGCCAAGCACATTTTCTAATTTATTACTGCTGCACAGGAGTGCAGCATTGATCTTGTGCTGGCAAATAAAATCAACATTCTATAAGGAAATTCTAAAAATGGAAGCAACCCAAACAAACAATTATAGCTTTTAAACTGGGCTCTGGATCAGCACCAACTCTGGCACAGGTGCAGCTGTTTCTTGCTGTTGTGGCTCTGAGGAATCTGGCTGAAGGATTTTCAAATTATGATGTATTTTAAAATTAATTTAAAATTAATTTAAAATTAATTAAATTAATTAAAATTTATTTTTTTAAAAAATTACAACTTTTTCCCCTCCCTGGTCAGAATTAAGGATGTCCCTAAATGTCCCCAGATTTAAAATTGCTCATATAAATTGAAAAGATCAATGGTGCTTATCTTAACCTTAACAGAAGGCTAAACTTAACATCATGAGAGGTTTTTGGGAAACTCCCTTGAAGTACTGCTCAGTTGTGTCAGGGTAACAAGAGATAATTAGGATAACTTGCCATCACTACATTTAATTCTGCTGGGCTCATCCACTTCAACATCAACACGGTAGTGTGACTGTGCAGTTAAAAGTGGATGTCCTCCTTATGATAATTTTCTACTAGTTATTTTTTCCCATTTGTTCTTATTTTGAATTGCCAAACCATTTTGATTTATTGTATTTGTGCTTATTTGCTTATTTGTTCTTTTTATTATGATGATTTGATTATTTGGTTTGATTGATTAGTTTTTATTTACTATTTTAAGTTGTTTAATCTGTTTTTGTATTTTTATATGTTTGTAAACCGCCCAGAGTAGCTTTTTTGCTAAATGGTTGCAGTATATAAATAAAATAAAATAAAATAAAATAAAATAAAATAAAATAAATAAATAAATAAATAAATAAATAAATGTCCTAACCCCAGTGTTTCTGTCACGCTGGCAACACATTGTTGGGGGATTAGAAATATGATTTGGTTGTGTAGTAATTTCTCATAGATTTATTGCTAGTGCAGCAGCACAAGGATTTGTAGCATGTTGTTTTGCAGCTTTTTGCCGGTGTTGGCTTATCAGCACAGAGAAGCACAGAGGTTAGAAGGAAGTCAAAACAAAGCAGAATGTTGAAGTGAAAAATCATTTCTATGGGAATTAAAGGTGGGGATAAGAACCCAGAGACATAATGTAATATGCAGATCTTTGGACACTGATTGGATGGAACGCTTAGAAGCATTGGGAAGGGAGGAGAATACTTTTGGAAGAAGAAGGCCTTTGGGGAAAGTGATGGTAGAAGCTAGACAGAGCTGTCCACATGGTGTTGCTTTCAGAGACATTTTAGTTTGTAGGCAAAATGAATTCTGGAGTCCATCTTATCGGAGGTACTTCGCTAGGAATTTTTATTTTATGGACTTGGCTTGCATGTCATATGCTACCAAACTGAACAGCTCATTTTATTTTACCAGAGTGTGCTCATAAATTAATCCATTGGCTTAAGACCATTTAGGAATGTTGGCTTTAAAAAGTGCACACACCTTTCTTATTTATTTATTTATTTATTGATCCTGAGGGACAAGATTAAAAGGTGGTGGAGTTTTTAAAGGGCTACTTTAAGAACAGGGCAATCTTCTGACCCCTAGTTCTCTTGATACACAATCATGATGTTCTGCAGCAATATTGAGCCATTTCTTTGCATGCTGAATGTTAGATTCAGAAGAACAATATCCCACATTCATAATCCTGGGGTGGGATTTTTAATGTGTTTAAGAAGAAGAATTGAATATGTGAACAAAATGTGCTAAAGTCAATGTGGATAAAATAATTAAAAAAACAATTTAAATCTGATTTGAATAAAATTGATTTTTTAAAAATGTAAATGGTTAAAAATCAATTTAAAAATTAACTGAGGATTTAAATTAATTTTATTTTAATCAAAATCACCATCCCTTAAGTCCAAGTGTTTTTGTTTTGTTTTGTTTTGTTTTGTTTTTCCATATAGAGTTACAAAATTTGAGTCTACGGGGAGACATTATTCACACACATTCTACTGTATTTTCATGTTTGCTCTTTTAAACCAAATTACTATAAATTATAGAAAAAAATAAACAAATTGAAAGGGAAGGTACAGAGTACTCTGAATTTAATTCCACATTGAAATAACTTTCAATTAATACAACTTTTCTAAGCCTGTAAATGTGAAATTTTCTATCTCTATAATATAAAACTGACATTATACTTTCTGCCTGTAATGCAATTGTCTAATCCCATGGGTAAGGAACATACACCCCATGGAATGGATGATTAAAGCAGGAGTTTGAAGAGACTGAGGCCTCAGAAGCTGCAGTGGTAGCCAAAATTGTGGAAGCCTTTTGGGAAAAGTGTATTTTTGAGGTTTGGAGTAGACGTGGCAAAGCCTGAGAAGATCATTTTTTTACCCTTGGAAACAGTTGGCTTCAACACCTCCACTCCTATTTTACCTTTTCACTTTGAAAAGCCTGAGATGGAGAGAATGTCCCAGAAGTCAGGAATGTAACACCTCAACCATATCCTTCGCTTATCTGGGAAGAAATCAGATGCTATGCAGATGGTGACATCAGGTAAGAGAAGCCAGTTTTTCTTAAACTGTGCATCAAGGTGTCCTTTTGTTCTACAACCAGAGAGCATTAAAGATTCTTCAGGAAGAACCATCAGTAGTATAAAGAGAACTGAGAAAAAGGGACTCGGTGTCTCACCTGTATGTCAGCTAGTGAGAAGTTTTCTGCAAGCAATAACTTATGGGTGCTAGGTATTTCCAGGTAAAGCTGACCCCCTCACTTGATCATGATGAGAACTTCTTTGCGTAGGGATAGTAAAGTTGGTGAGATAGCTCTAGATATGTTCATGTTTCTGATGTTGCTGTTTGTATCCTGCATACTTATACTCACACTTGTTTGAATTAGGAAATGCTCTATTGTTTTAGCAATACCATTTTCTTTTCTTATTCTTCCTTTTCTTTCAAAATAATTTTTACAACTCCTTTACATCTGTACCTGAAGGGTGAATGGGAGGGAGGTAGTAATTCTTCCAGTTCAGACTTCCTGTTTATTAGGACTGTGCCTTGATATGTTTAACGACAACATCAACAACATGATCACCAGTTTTCTGTATTGGATTTCAAAGCATTATCTTCTCTATAATGCTTTACGGGAAGATGAGCAGGGTATAAATCTAATAATAAAATAATAAATATAATAATACTATGTAACTGATGCTACATAAAGAAGCCCTATTATTCTTTAACAGGTAACACCTTAGCATGCTGCCATAAAGCAGATTATGAGAAGTAAGTAATATTAAAAAGGAGTTTAGGGGCCTTTTTCATGCATGAGTTTAGTTGTTACAAAGGTATTAGGAATATCCATATAATTTAATTGATTGCAGTAAAATATTTATGCAGTGCATTACAATACTATCAAATAGAGAAGTGGGTATCCCCAGGCTACAGCCATATCAGACACCACTTGAGTTGAGAAGCATCAAAGCTGGCCAGCTAGATATAGTCAGGGAGAGAAGCTGAGATATAAAAGCATTTTAGCTTTTTTTCTTCACTTATGTTGCCATGTGTCAATGTTGAGGCGAGGCATGGCCCATGATGGCGGAAGAACAGTCATGTCTAGAACGTTGGATGGCATCCAAAAGTACTCTTGATTGTTTACATGCATAATGGGTCTCTTAGCATTATTTGGAATGCACCATGCTAGTGCTGCTGTGCCAACTTAAATGAAAATTCAATCTTTTGGGGGTCAAATTATGAATCCCCTCTTGCTGCATGTATATTGAACTAGGAAAAATGTTGGGGCAGAAAGAAAAAGAAAGTGAAAGGGAGGATATTCCACACTAATTAAATTAAACAATATCTTAATTAAAATGACTGCCATCAGTTTCCAAAATGCTATGAATATGAACAGACTTATTCAGCTGATAGAAACTGGTGAAGGCACCACACTGTGAAGGCTTCAAACATATGCAATGTCATGATTAGAGATGGGGATGAATCAGAAAAAGGGTGATTCATTTTAATTCATGCTCCATCAAGGTCAAGAAATAACAAAAAACAAATTTTGATATTTTTCTGATGAATGAAGAAATCATTGGTGAAGACTGCATTTCAGACAGCTGAGTCATACACCCACAAAGCCCCCCCCCCTCCAAGGAAAAGGCCCTTTAGCAACTGACATGGAGAAATCCAATTATTACCAAACTTGGAGGGGTTGTAGAAGAGTGTCATTGGAAGCTTCTCTGCAATTTTGATGCCTCTAAGGGAAAACTTTCCTAGGGGACTTTCTTTGGGGCCTGCATAACTCAGAAATCCAATCTTTACCCAACTTGGAAAGATGGTAGAGGAGAGTTAGGGGGAAGGTTTCCTGCAAAACTGTTGCTTCCGGGTCCCTTGGGGATAATTTTATAGCCCGATAAATTGATGACTCAAAAATCACTAAAATTCATCAATTCGTATTCATTTGTAAAAATATAAATTGATGAATTAGTGATTTTTGAATGAATGTTGCAATTCATTTTTACTTGTGCCTGCCATTAGTTGTGATAAAATACTTTCAAAAATTCTTTCATCTATTTTATGTAGTTTGGGATACAGTGACTGATATATTTTGAGGTACTTCTCTTCATTGATAAGGCCAGAAAACACTGCCTGAAAGGTTGTCAGGAAAAGACCTCTTAAGACTACCCTTTCATTTTGTTTGAATCCATGAACTGTGTTTTCCACATGACTAAGAAGAGATACATAAATAAAGAAGCTAATTAACTTCCATTCAATCAACTTTAAGATGCATGTCTTAACTGGCAGATTTCTAGCAAAGGAATCATAGTTCTGAGGCTTTTCCACTATCTTCATGCTAAACAAGGCTACAATGCTCAGGTAGAAAAGATGCATAATCTTAAGACCCACTTTGTTCTGAGTACTGGGTATTGAGCTATTGCACCCCAAGGAGCCTCATGACACAGTGGTTACACTGTTGACCTGTAGCCAAATTGGAGCTAATATCTTGGGATTCAGTCCCAGGTACCGGCTCGTGGTTGACTCAGCCTTCTATCCTTCCAACGTTGGTAAAATGAATAACCAGCTCATGGGATGCAGGGGGACAATGTGTAGCCTGCATAATTGAATTTTTAATTACCCATAGAGTGGTTTAAGCACTATGGAGTGGTATATAAGCAGAACACTTTGCTTTTCCTTTGAAGAGCCAGCTTCATTTTGAAGCAAAATTCAAATGGGGATTCCTCAGTTTGAGTCACCGCTTGCTCACTCACCCCTTGCTGGATTGGAACTGCTGGCTTCTGGGTGCTGCAGCTCCAGGATTGAAGTGGGGACTCCACTGTGGGTGAGCAGGTGAACAGTGCTGCCTGGACAGGTCCTGGAAAAACAGTGATGGTGGCTGGAAGACTGGGAGCAGCTGGACCACCAGCAGCAGCACCCTGGGTGCCTTGTAGAAGGCTTTGCAGTGGCTCGCTGCCTGACATGGTGCAGCATAGCATCAAGTGCTCCAGGTCCAGAGCCGCCACAACCACCAGGTGCTGGAGGACTGCAGTGGGGTGGGGTGGGGGCAGAGGTTAGATGCAGGATGCTGCCCTTGGGAAGGAGCTTGATCAGATCTGGGATCACACCAAGGGAGGCTGGAAGGGCAAGTGGTGTGTATCTTCAGCTGCCAGTGCACAAAAGGAATGAGTTGTCATTGCTGCTGATGGTGGTCCTGCTGTCACTGCTATCACCACTTCCCCAGGACTTCCCTGCAGCAAAGCCCCCACTTCAATTCTGGGGCTGCAGCACCCAGAAGCTGGCAGTTTCCCATAGGAACACATTGAAAGCCAATTGATCTAGTCCCTTTTTTGACCTTTTCTAGCCACTGAAACGGATTAATTGGTTTTCACTGCATTCCTATGGGAAACCACATCTCTGTTAACAAAATTTTTGCACAATGAAATGGCCCACAGAACAGATGAATTTCATTAATGGAGGTACCATTGTATATGTTTGTTGGTCTGTTCCCATTTTTAGAATTGCCTTGTAGAAAGTTTATTTGCTCTACTACATGATGACATACTTGCACTAGCATGCTGCTATAAAGTAATATGGTGCAGCTATACAGTAACCCCCCCACCCATCGTGGGGGTTAGGGACCCACCCCACCCGCGATGCATGAAAATCGGTGATATGCGGAAGCGGGTGGGGTGGGGCCTGGGGCGGGCGGGGGGCAATCGTGCGCCTGTCCAAGAACTCTTGGGGCGGCACATGTCAGTGGCAGCAGGGGGATCTGACCCCCCGCCGCCGCCCACCCATGCCACCCGAGACTTCTTGTCCGGGCCGTCTCCATTGAAATGCATTGCCAATGCATTTCAATGGAGAAAATTTCCCCCATTGGAAAACATTGACTCAATGCTTTCCAATGCGGAAACTTTCTCCATTGAAATCCATTGACTCAATGCATTTCAATAGAGATTGCCCCCAACTGCACGGCCCCGAGGCTTCTTGGAGGAGTGCGGAGGGGCGGGGCGGAGTGACCCGATTGCCCCCCTGCGTGGCTCTGAGGCTTTGCGGAGGGGTGTTGCGGAGCGACCTGATCACCCCCCACCCCCTGCATTGCTCCGGGGCTTTGCAGAGGAGCATGGGGGGCAGCACGGAATGACCCAATCACCCCCCGCCGCCCCCGCACGGCTCCGAGGCTTTGTGGAGGGGCGGCACTGAGTGACCCGATGCCCCCCGCCACCCTCCCGCACGGCCCTGAGGTGCAGGTACTGCACACCGCAATGTAGTGGGACCACAGTACCTGAACCGTGAAATGGCGGGGGGTGGCTGTAATTCTGAATAACTTACAGGCACTACACTATTTATTCTCTTTCCTATACACTAGCTTGGAGATTCTTTCCCAGCCTATAATTTATGGTAAATGGAATATGCAAAACTTTTCTGTTTACAATTTATAGTTTATACTTGGCTAATCCTCTAAAAATACTAAGAGGAAGTGCAATGTATTAAAAGCTGAAAGCCTGCAATTCTGTACAAAAGTTAGGCTATGACACACATCTATCCTGGCCAGAGCAGGAAAAAATCCATGGAAATATAATATATCACATTGTCCATAGATACCATGTGACAGTATGCCTGTGACTCAGTTTATGTTAATTTGTACAGTTGGTTGTCATGTGCAACCTGGGGCCCACTCCTGTTTTAGTTCAAATGAAAGCAGATGGTGGCTGTCTCTTCTTCCAGCCTTTTGTTCCCCTAAAATAAGAACTCAGCTACACTGTATAAATGAATCTGGATGAGGGACCTTGAAATTGATTTAAAATCAAGAAGTTTTTATGTTGGTATGTGCATCCTCTTGGGGGATAACTTTTGTTCCTCTGTTACCACATCTTTCCTTTGACAGTCTGCATTGGAATAGCAAGTGGAATGATTAAGAGACAACAGTAAAAATTAACATATAACTGTCTCTCCAACTCCGATGACCGATGCCCTTCAGATGCCTACAGCAGCTTTGGATAACCAATTAGAAATCCAGGTTAGTGCAAATGGTTTCCTTTCTTCTCATCATCGCGGCTACTATTGCTTCTGGGTTTATAAAGCCAGGCATTCTGATCTGAATGAAAGACCGCATACTTTGAGTCTTCAAGAGAAGAGTTAAATCTCTGCCCTTCTTTCCCATCCCCAGTTCCTGTCTTTTAAATCCTTTCAGGATATCTACTTGAAATGCTGATAGGAGAGGAAGTGCTACACTAATGAATACCATCAGGAGATACATGCACATATTCATTGGTGTGAAGACAACCTTTTATTATATACTTTAATATTTTATGTATTTCAAAGTGGAATAGCACTAAATCAGTGTTACAGATAGAAAAAGATATACTTTTGGTTGCAGCTATTGGAAACCCATGATCCTTGCATCCAACCCCACTTATATAATTTATTTTGACACAGGTATTCACATGATTCCAAATGAAACATGTCATAATTGAGTGAAATGATGCAACCCCCTCATCTGCATTTTTTAAAAAAAGAACTTCTTTTCCAACTTAAAAAAGAATTCTTAAATCTACTTCATATAGGTAAATATTTTTAAATTGATTTCAAGCATACTGAACCTGACACAAAAACAGGGATATTATGATGTGAAGCCAAGCCCTTGCTTCCTGTACAGAGATCTAATTCTGCCTTGTACGAAGGTCTGTACAAGTGTACCAAGTACAATGATGTACAGACAAGAGAAGTATAGTAGCAATGTAGAATATGTTACCCGTGTTATCATTTTCTTTCTTATTTTGCAGTGGCATGTCAGTGAGTTTGATGAAGGAAGTTTCTGTTTACAACTGATTGATTCTGCCTGCACAAAGATAGCAAGTAGGAATACCAATTTCTCCTATAATCTACAGAATCAGAATATTTACCCCTATCCAATAGCCATGGTTGTAGTCATTATCTTATATGCAGGGAATTCAAGGACACCTCACTGTCAGTATACAGACACTTTTAATCCATACACACAAAGTACATTTGGGAAGTATGATTTTGTTCTTGTAGCAGTTTTTGTTTCAATAGTGCCATATAAGATTAAATTGAATAAATAATGTGGAAAGAGAGCCATGAACTATAAAGCTTTGAATTCAAGTCCTAACAGTGGCAGAACCATGAAATCATTTTCCATTGCAATTTTTCTTCTTCCACATAACTTCATTTAATATTGTTTCCATGTAACCAGGAATACCACTACAGTTCAGAAACAATCATTTAAAGAGGTGGAGTTCTCATATTCGTAACACTCTGAATAGAGGTTCGTGGGCCAAAAATTCAAATTAAACTTGAGATGCCAAACAAAACTATTATGGATTTATGTGCCAATGTTGGGTCTGCATGGTTGCATTTGTCAGATGAGGTGTCCAGACCTAGCAGCTGTCGTTGGCATCTGCTCAGAAGCTGATCACTCTAATCCAGGAATGGGCTACAGTGGGTGACTCAAGATCCTTTCTACCTGGTCAGATCAGGGTGGAAATGGAAGGCACCAGGATGTAGCAGCTGCTATCTTGTTTTGTATTATATTAGCAAGTAAGCCTATGACCTCTAGGAATGTGCAATAGGTAAGATTGAGTCCCACCAAACTCAGTGAGGCTGAATTCTGAGTAGATACGCACAGCCTCATGCTGTTTGATCCAAGACCACATTACCAGTTGCTCAAAACACCCTCCCCATCCCATTTTCAAAGCTACACACACAGAGCTGCAGTTTGTTAAACTGTAAACAGAACCTTTAAACAAAAAAGCCTGGAAACTTTTCAGAGCTGTAAATACAGTTTTATGAATTTACTTATTTAAATTGTATTGTTTTTACTGTGGTAAGTCGCAGTGGAAAGACTATGTTCTTGAAAAGCATTTAGGAACATATTGCATAAAATGAGTACTTAGGAGAACAAAAGGGCTGTCGTTATATTACAGAGTACAGACGTAAAGCAGTTGGTTCTGCTTCATCTACCAAGGCTGCTTTCTATCGTATCCTCAGATCTATTCCATAGTGTGGTGAGGTAGGTAAAATTCTATGCTCCCTTTGGAATGGAATCAAACCACTCTAATTATGTAAAGCGTGTATAACCATGAAGGGATGTGGGTTGCAAACTCTTGGAGCTCATTCCCTAACATGCATATAGTAGGACATCACAGCTTTCCAATGAAGCTGTATGGGTCTATTTGTCACCAGTAGACATGGGCATGACTCAGCGAAATTTTCGTTTCCGTTTTCATTTTTTCATTTCATTACACAACGAAAACGAAAACGAAAATTTTCCAAAAACAAAACGGAAACGGAAACGGAAACGGAAATGAAAAACTGCTGTGTTTTTCGTTTTCATTGCGGCAAGTACATTGAACTGAAAAGAATGCTAATGAAACAGAAATTTTTCGTTTCCGTTTTCGGTTTTTTGTTTTGTTACGCAACAAAAATGAAAACAAAAAATTTGCAAAAAAAAACCCAACGAAAACGGAAACGAACCGAAACGGACCCCTAAACGACCAAACGACAAACGAAACACCATTTTTTTGAGTCGTGCCCATCTCTAGTCACCAGTCCAGCTAGTTCAGTGACTTCCCCTGCCTGTTTATTACTTCAGATCATTGTCCAGGGGTGGTAAACCCATGACACTCCAGATCTTTTGGACTACAACTCCTATGGTTCCTTTATCATTGTCCACATAGGACAATGAGTTGTAGTCCACAAATACAGTGGCAGAAGTTCACTACACCTAATGGGATACTGCAAGGATCCTGGACTGTGATTGTGTTGACAAACACTTCAGAACACTGTGGAGGGTTCTATCATGATGAATGAAACCATCCACAGTGGCAGCTTGATGAGTGCCTGTTTCCTGAAACTACTGATGTGAATGTCACTAAGCAAGCCAACAATACAAACTGAAAGTAGGGATTAAGCTGGTTTCAGAAAAAGCTCTGAGCCTAGTGTCATGCTTTTCAAACTTCACTTACAACTCACAGCTCTGCTTCTTCTTTACCCTTCTCTTTTCAAATAAGGGGACGTACACTAAACTGGAGGTTGTTATACCACACAGGTGGCAAAACAACCACACGGAGAAAGGACTGTAGTAAGCAAACTGCTGCCTATGAGTAGGAGCCATGACAAGCCCACAGCAGCACATAATATAATAATAATAATAATAATAATAATAATAATAATAATAA
>JAHTLZ010000379.1:11958671-11982441 GCA_023846285.1 Phrynocephalus versicolor | reverse complement strand
CAATAATAATAATAATAATAATAATAATAATAATAATAATAATAATAATAATAAACGGCATGCTGGATGCAGTGCCTAAACAGCTTAGCAAGTATTTAGAAGAAATTGGAGTTTACAAAGTCACCATTAGTCAGCTACAGAAAGCCACCTTACTGGGATCTGCTCGCATAATTCGCCAATACATCACGTAGTCCTAAACACTTGGGAATAGAGATGGGCACAAAACAAAAAAATGGCGTTTTGGTTTTTCGCTTGTCGTTGAGAAGTCTGTTTTGGTTCGTTTCTGTTTTTCACGAATTTTTGGAAAAAATTCGTTACCGTTTTTCATTTTTTTCATTTGTCATTTCTAGCCGCTTTTTGCACGATTTTTAAAGCATTTCTGTGTGCAGGCATCCCCCAACGCCCCAGACCAGAGGGAAAACACTAAAAAAAATGGATGCTGGCAGAGATACAGTATAGACTAGGTACGCAGGGAGGCTGCAAAGGTAGCGGCAGGCGTTGCCCAGGGTGCAAGGCAGCCGCAGAGTGACTGCACTGCGGGGCAAGGGAGGGTACTCACCGAGAGTTACGCAGCACGCATGCACTCAGGGAGGCTGCAGGACTGAAGCTAGAGTCTCAGAGACAGCAATCCCACCCTAACTCTGACCAGAGACTGCAAGGAGGATGGGGGCTGCCGTAGCTTTTTATGCCCTCTGTGGCTGCCAGATCTGCCCACCCAGTCTGCAATCTGGGCATGCTATTGGTTGAACATGATCCCATCACATGGCTTGCCTCCATTTTGTGACTGGTGCGACATCAATTTTAAAGGGAAAAGTAAAATACATCACGATGGGAGAAGACAAAAACAAATGTTTTAAGGACCCCAACCCCCCTGGTAGGTATTATCAGACAATATAAATAATTATTGCTGCATTTTTACGGCTGTCCAGGGCGTTTTTTAACATTTAAAACAGCTCATTTCATTGCGCGTTGCCATTAACAGAAATGAAACATAACAACCACAATTTTCACGGTTCTGTTCATTTCGTTGCATTTTCATCACAATTTTCGTTTGTCATTTTGTTACATAACGGAAACAACAAACGGTAACGGAAACGAAAAAAATGTTCATTCCGTGCCCATCTCTACTTGGGAAGCATTCGTAGATTTGTATTACAAAATCCAATGTAGTTATCTTATCTTATGTGTGATAATTTCATCATCCTCATCCTCATCCTCATCACCACCACCACCATAATCATCATCATCATCATCGTCATCCTCATCCTCATCCTCATCCTCATCATTAACAACAACAACAACAACAACAACAACCTGTGTACAATGAGATAGACTGAGCCTCTCTGCCCCCCAACACCATCCCACTTAAAACTACTCAGCCTCATTTCACTCTGTGTGCTTGCTGCACAAATCACCAGCCCAAGCATACAATGAGTGTAATTACTTTCTTGCATGGTCGAGGAGGAAATCTTGCAGTATTTAACCTATTCTTTTTGTGATATGCAGCACAATCTATCATATCAGGTTGCCTTTAGCACAGAGAAATTTCGTGAATTTTTAGATAAAATAGGCGGGGTGGTGTTTAGTACATCTTTCATGAAGTGTACAAAATAAACAGGGATGGCAGAAACTCACTAGCTACTTCATCAGCAAAATCATGAAAATAATATAAACTCTGCAAGCATTTATTACACTGCACCCATCAGAGTCTTCCTCCATCTTTTCTAGTGCTTCATTTTATGAAATCAGGACATATTATATATCACCGGTACCTGAAATCTCTTCTCCAGCTAAACTCTAAAGTCATCTTCTTTCTTTAGAAATGTAGTGAAATACATTTAAATCAGAAAAAGAAGTTCAAAGGAAAGAAATGAGATTTGCATAAGGAGCAAGACTGCTTGCACAGAAAAAATTAGGAAGGAAAATGAAAATCCAACCTTGTCATCCTTTAGGGTATATGAAAGATCAGTGGAATTACACCACACTTATTGGTAATCATATGTCTTTAACAAGGTGTTCTGCATTAGCTAACATAAGCTAGCTAAAATAGCAGGGATACTTCACTTACCAGTGTCCAAAAGTTGCATGAAATCCTTGCTAAATGGATTATCACAACATAGAGTAGTATCCATGCAGGTCTGCATTGGTTAGCAAACTGCACTAACATGCACATACAAAAGTCTTGATTTTCCATACCTTTAAAAGATTTGGGCTATTTGGGCTAGAGGGAGATGGTTCAGTAACTTTCCATTATTGTAAAAAAAAATTGGTGCAGGCAGTAATCACCATAGGAACATAAACAGAGCGATGGTTGATTACACCAAAGCCTTATTTAATAAATAGCTTAGAAAATGTGTTTTCATGGACTGCAACTTTGTACACGGTACGGACAAAGTTGATAAGGAAAAACTGTTTTCCCTATTGCACAACACTAGAAGAAGGGGGCACTCTATGAAACTTTTGGGTGCTAGATCTCAAACAAATAAGAGAAAGTACTTTTTCACCCAGAGGATCACTGGTCTCTGGAGCTACCTGACAGAAGAAGTGGTGACAGCTGTCAGGCTCAAGAGCTTTAAGAAAGGATTAGACAAGTTCATGGAGAACAAGGCTATCAATGGCTATCATTATGGATGCATAAGGACAACCTCTGGGTTGGAGAGATAGACAGGATATATCTCAATACCATTTGCATGGAATCTTAAACAGGTGAAGACATCTGCTTGGGAATACCCTGAAGCAAATGGTGATCCACTGTGTGAGACAGAATGCTGGACTGGATGGGCTGTGTCCTGTTACAGCAAGGCTGTTCTTATGTTCTTATGATTTCACACTGTAGTAGGCCCAAGAAGTGAGTAATTGGCTTACTGTGATTTTGAGTGCACAACTGTGCTTAAGGATAATGACTAAATCCTCCTGGCATGCTACAGTTTCCTTGCATGAATGACACTTATAGTTGTCAAGTCTCAGGGTGCCAGCTGTAGTTTCAAGAAATTGTCTTGCTTCTCTGGGTCTCCATGATGGGAGACAGATCTCTGAGGGAGTGTCACTGGAGGAGGAGGATGTTTGGCTTTTGAGTGCAATGTGGTTTTAAAGCCCATCTCCACTCATTTCCAGCTGGTACTAGGGATCAGTGGCTTAATGCAAAACTAATCATGTGTATACAGTTGTCCCCCGCCCTTTTGCAGTTCATATACTCCAGTCCCGGTATATTGTGGGTCCACAGCATATAAAAAAGGGGCCCCTGAGTAAGGAGGAAAGGCCTTCCCAGGCCCACTGGAGGCCCGAAAAGTGCTTCTCCACAAAACAGAAGTGACTTCCGGTAAACCAGAAGTGACCTCCAGATCACTAGAAAGCACT
This sequence comes from Phrynocephalus versicolor, assembly GCA_023846285.1. NCBI lineage: Eukaryota > Metazoa > Chordata > Lepidosauria > Squamata > Agamidae > Phrynocephalus > Phrynocephalus versicolor. The sequence continues at coordinate 11,979,084 of JAHTLZ010000379.1, read as the reverse complement.
TTTGGGGCCTCTGGGGGACTGGAAAGCCCCCAGAGAGCCCACCCAGTCTCATCCTGACCCAGCATCTGCATATTGCGGATTTTCAATTATTGTGGGGCAAGGCGGGTCCCTAACCCCTGTGATAGGTGGGGTTTTACTGTACTGCAATTCTGCAACATCAGTGTATCACAAAGTGAACAAGGAAGGAAAGGGACAGAGACAAAAATCAATAGATATATGCACGTGGAGCAAGGTTCTCACGAATTTTCTGGAGTGCTGGCCAAAGGCCCCATCTCATGTGTGCAGGGTTCCAGCTGTGTCCGAAAGAAAAGCAGCAGCCCTGATCCAGTACTGTGTGGCCTTGATCCAGTGCTATGTGGCCACCTAGCCACACATCTTAGAAAGAACATTGAAGTAGATTAGAGATGGGCATGAAATGAATTTTTAGATTACACATCTCCATCATGGCTTGTAGCCTGTGATGGACTTTTCCCCCAGGAATCTGTCCAATCCCCTTTTGAAGGCATCCAGGCCAGATGCCATCACCACATTCTGTGGCAGGGCATTCCACAGACTAACAACACACTGGGTAATTTATTTATTTTTATTTGTCTGTTCCCACTCTCCCAGCCCTCAATTTGAGTGGATGTCCCCTAGTTTTGATATTTTGTGAGAGTGAGAAGAGTGTCCTTCTCTCCACTTGACTCATGCCCCGCATTATTTTGTACGTCTCAATCATACCCCCCGTCCAGGCACCCTTTTCCAGACTAAAGAGCTCCAAATGTTTTAGCCATTCCTCAGAAGGGAGGTCTGTAACTTGGGTCTATAACTTGGATGTCCAAAATTTGGGTCTATAGCTTGGATATCCACAACCCAATTATCACCAGACTTGGAAGGGTTGTAGAGGAGAGTAATGGAAAGCTTCTCTGTGATTTTGGTGTCTCTAGGTGTTGGAGGGAGGGTTATAGGGGTTTAAAGACAAAAATGAATCAATTAATTCATTTATTGATTCGACAGGAAAAAAATCCTCATCAGGAGTACAAATGAATAACAATTTTTCTGATTCATGCCCATCTCTATTTACCAATATTTTCCTGTTATAGCTTTCTTACATCTGAATCTATGGTACTTCCTTACCTTCTTTCACTCTGTTCGGGGTAGGACAGTGTATTGTTGAAATTACAGCTTCACAAAGCTGGCATTTCCCGTTCCTCCTCTCCTGCTGTGTTGTGCTAACTTCCTCTGAAGTAAAGGGTAGCTGTGTGTCCCAAACAAAATGAAATACTAATGCAAAAAGAGATGATACCTTTATAGACCACTAAAATACATTGCCGATTTTTGCATTTGCATTAACTTCCTTTGAAACACATGTACTGCTATTATTAATAAAATGCTGTTTTAATCTCTTCAGCAGCCCTCTAGGGATTTTTGTTTTATTTCAACAGTGTTTTGATACAAGGGCAGCAGTGAATCGGTTCTCTATCAATTTATGTAAGTTCAGTGGTAAAAAGGATTGAAAATGCTGTCTATCATCAGCACAGGGTTTATTAATTTAATTTATTTTGTTTTATTTAAAATATTTCTATGCCATATTTCTTCCCAAAAGGACCAAAGGCAGCTCTTTAAGAGATGGATGTTCATTGGATTTTTTTTTCTTGAAAACAAAAATATGTCTTTCTTTTCTTTCTTCCATCTTTGAATGAAACATTGTGGAGAAAACAATATCACAGCTTCCATGTATAAAGAAAACGAAACAACAAGATTGTTTTATGTGCTGTCACCTCAATAGCTTAAGGGTAGATTTGCACTTCTGGCCCTTCCATGCATAGAGATATGAATCTATGCCTCATTAACTGTAACTAGGTTTGCCAACCTTTTTCTGGCAGAATTCTTATGTCTGTAAACAATTGTACAAGAAGCAAAGATCAGAAGATGATGCTTTTCCTTATCATTGATTCACCACGGGAAAAGATTCACTGATTTGTTCCTCTTTGGGATCCAGCTATTAATTCTGTAAGAATTATATCAGAAATGCTCAACAGTAGAGATGGGCACGAAATGCCAAAATGGTGTTTCGTGCTCATTATTCAGGCCCTGGGGTCCTCTTCCTTCCGTTACCGTTTTTCAGACCCCAGGGGCCCGCTTCATTTTTTGGGTGCCGTTTTTCGGCACCCACTGCAGGGAGCCTTCCCGGGGCTGGGCACCACCAGGGAAAGCCCTCCTGGGAGAGTCCTCTCACAGCCGTGGGGAGCCGTCCCGGGCTGGGGCTCCACCAGAGCCACTGTTAAGCCGGCCAGGAGAGCGCTCCAGTGACTGCGGGACTTTTCTCCTGCCCGGGCTTGCCAGCGGCTCCGGTGCCTGAGGCTGGGGGGGGGGAGATTTTAAAAGCCCACTCTTCCCCCATCCCATCAGGTGGGAGGAGAGAGTGTTTTTTTTTTTAAATCTTCTCCCCTCCCTAAGCTAGCACCCAGTGGCTACTGGGTGCTGGCTTCAGGAGGGGGAAGTGGGGGGGGAGAGCACGGATGGGGAAGATCCCTTTCAGACCCCCCTTCACCCCTCTGCATGCAAAGGGGAGAAGGGGGGACTCGGCTTCCTCACGAGGCTCAGCCGATCTCCTCCGACCTGGGTGACAGCTGCCCAGACGCCACCCGGGGCAGAGGAGATGGAGCCGTGGTCTCGCAGCCCCTTCCTTCTTGACTCTGTCCCAGAGCCGGAGTGGAGAAGGAAGAGGCTCCGACGCGGAGACCGGATCGAAGTCCCCTCTCGTTGCCCTCCGCCCCACAGCCTGACAACCTGGTGGGCTGCAGGCTCTGGGCAGAGTCGGGAAGGAAGGGGAAGGGGCTCTGATCTGGTCTCCGTACACAGAGGCTGGATTGGAGGCCCCTCCCACTGCCCTCCACCCCAGAGCCTGCAGCCCACCGGAGAAGATCCATTTGACAGAGACCCCCGTTCAGTTCCTCTGCATGCAGAGGGGCTGAATGGGGGTCCCGCCTTCCCCGCGTGGGCATGACAGGCGCACCTGTCATTGCCAGCAGGGAGGAACGAACCGAACAGAACCAAACTCATTTGTTCTGGTTCTGTTCGGTTCATTCCTAAATTACACCATTCTCCGTTAGTTGTTCCATTGCCTAATGGAACGAATAACAGAGAACGGTAATGAAAAAAAATGGTCATTTCGTGCTCAACAGTGATATGTCTGCAATACCATGCGAGTGAAAAACAGATGATCGGATGGAATATCCTTAATGACTTCAGAGGTCTTGGTAACTGCAAGCAACAAGAAATAAGCTGAGAGTGTTGTATCAGTTCATTTTTATCAGATTTTGTGCAAATTATCAACACATGGATGTCAGAAAAAGAGAAGTTGGTGTATTAGCTCATCTGCTTGGATGAGCAAGGATTTTATTTCATTTTGATTTTTATCCAAATTCTGATGAATTTGCAGAAGATGAATGTGAGAGAAAGCAAAACCGACAGGCCTGCTGACACCAACAGAAACATTCAAGTTATCCTCATGTCAGCATATCAAAACTGGTGGTATCAATAAATGCCTTCAGCATAAGAAATGCAGGGGGACAAAATATGGGGCTACATTCTCCATCTTAAAAGATGGAGAAGTTATGATCTGATTTCCCAGTATTTCAGACCCAACACAACTTACCACTCTGTATGCTGACCCCCACCCCCTCCCCTGGTAGTACTTTGCATCTTATAATAGTTCTTACCAAGACTCAGTTGGACATTTCAGAATGTCTATAACTTCTCTTCCAATAGGCATTCTGAAACATGTATACATAAAAATAGCATCCTGAGCAGCTCATATTACCCCTATAGTTAACTGTGCTGATTCTTGTCTCTTTGCTTGCCCACATGGAGAGCAATGAGCTTATGTTTAACATTTTCCTTCTTGACTGCAAATGGAATGGCCATTTGCTTCACTGGAATGTATTATACATGCACATACATTGGCAATAATAAAAATCTCAGCATCCATTAAAAATATCAAAAGTCCTTAAATGAAGCTGGGATGAACTATCCCTCCTAGAAGTGATTTCCCAGTGAAAACTGTTTTCACAGCTTAGATTTTCTTAGTGCTCTGCCCTTCCTGCATTATCATCACATCAAACGATGAAATGCATTAATTCACTCCTCAAAACCAAATTCTTATATTGAAGTAGATGAACAAACTGATACCATAAAGACAAATTGGCTTTTATATTTAAATATATTTTTAAAAAGTAGGGGTGTTTCCTTTTCTTGATCAACGAATTAATATCCTGGAGATAAGAACCAAGCGGGAATCTATGAAGACAAAATGGCTCCTCATTCCAACCATCTCTGCCAAGGAGTCAAAATCCATCCGTTTCTATCAGACCCATCCTGTGCAAATTGATTATACACTCTGGAGTTCCACCAGATTATTTGACAAATACAATTTTATCTGCACTTCCTCTCAAAGGTAGATAGCTCCACATACCTCTTAATCCTTTAATTTTCCACAGCACTCTACTACGGAGCCCAGACTAACATACTACATAGAAAGTATTTAGACTATAGCAGCTGATTAGCACAGGACATGCTTCACAAGTAGATGCTCCCAGGTTTAGTCCTCAGCAATAAAGATGGTCACAAAATGAAAAATGACACACCGTTTCGTCATTTTATTATGTAATGAATTGTTTCATTCCAAAACAAAATGAAAGAAACTGTTTTGGCCCAAAATGAACTGAACCATTTTTAAAGGTTCAGAAACTTAACTGAAGGAGCTTTCTTGGACACTTCCCTGGAAGCTCCCCAAATTTGGAACAGTTTGGTGTTCAGTGTTTTGGACTGAGCAATGGGCTGCAGCAAGATCTGTCAGCTGGAGTAAAGCCACAGCCCCACTCCTCACAGTCGGAGTTGTCAAAACCAGCTAGGTGACAGTAATGATGGCCCCCCATGGCTTTACTCCAGCTGACAAATCTCGCTTCAGGCAATGGGCTGCAGCAAGATCCATTGGCTGTAGTAAAGCTGCTGTCCTTCTTCCCACAGCCAGAGCTGTCAAAACCAGCTGGGTGGTGGTGGAGAGGGCCCCCCACCACTTTACTCCAGCCCACCACCTTTCCTCTTACTTCTGAAACACTGAACCCCAAACTGCTCCAAATGTGTGGAGCTTCCAGGGAAGAACCCAAGGAAGCTCCTCCTCTTAAAGTTCTGAATTGGCTTGTTTTATTTTGGTTGGAAAAATTAATACTAATAAAATGAAATGAAACTACTAAAAAATTGAAACACTATATTTTCATTTTGTGCCCATATCTACTTAGCACAATCAGAATCTTCAAATCTTAGAAGAACAAAAAGTAGGGTTTTTTTTTTGTTTTGTTTTGTTTTTTGCTAGGAGGCATCCATGTAGGTCTCTTTATGCAGAAGCAATACTTTTTAGGCACCAACAAAGACCAAGACATTTTATTTGGCATACACCTTGTGGGCTAAAATGTTGGGTGTTTTTGCTACTCAGAGTGAAAAATGTTGAGCTAAATCATAGAATAATGGAGTTGGAAGATAAAAGAAGATTTAACAGATGGTGTCCAGTTCTCCTTTGAATGCCTCCTACACAGGAGCACTCGCTACTTCCCCAGGTAATCAGTTTTATTGTCATACTTCTTTAACGGTTAAGCATTTTTTCCTGATATGCAGGTTTCCTGTTGTTTGAGCCCATTGTTGTGTGTATTGAACTCTGGGATGACTGAGAAGATATCCTGCTCCTCACCTATATGACTATCTTTCAAGTGTCTCTACTCCTTCTTCTCTTCTCAAGTCTGACTGTGGCCAATTCTTTCAGTCTTTGCTCATTTGAGTTGGTTTCCAGTCCCCTGATCAACCCTGTTGCCTTCCTAATTGACATCCTTCTTAAGGTATGCTGTCAAGAACTGGACACAGTACTTTAGCTGAAGCCTAACTAGTGCTGAATAGACAGAAAATAGTACCTCATGGGATTTGGAGACTATACTTCTAATAATGCAGCCTAAAATAGCATTTACCTAAATTGTCTGCTTTGGAACAAGAAAGAATCCTATCATATTACTACAAAAATAAGTGTCATTAACCCCTCCCCCCCAAAAAAAGAAGAGAGATGAGAGTTTCTCTTTGTCACATACATACAAGCACACAAAGCAGCCCCTGGTGAGAGTCAAAGGTGATTACTTCCCATCCCATCCATCCCTCCTTGCTGTCCTGCTTGGGACAGGTACAAAAAAAAGCCTTACTTCACGTCCATAGTATGACAGCAAAACGTTGTCTCGACCACGCCCCTGGAACCGGGAACAGAGTGTGACAAGCTGTACTTGCCCCTGGGTTGGGGAATTATTTTGTCTCTGTTCCTGTTCTGGGACAAGGTCCCATGAGGTAACAACTGTAACTCAACAAAGGCAATCTTCGTCTCGTGAACTTGTGTCCGTCCATTTCTCTCGTACTTTTGAGTGCTGTGGATCGACATTTTGAATAGACGAAGCACAGGGGCTGTGGTGTGCCCTTTATATTTATGTTTTTTTCCCCTTCAAAAAAGCAGATCTTGTCACGAAACAAGGCTGTGAAGTAACACTTGTCATGAGACAAGTTATCACAACCGCGAATAAACAGAAACAGGGACTTAACGGGGGGAAAACCATGTGACCATGAACAATGCTGTCATGGTACAAACGTAATCGTGGAACAAGGAAGGACGTGAAGTAACCATATAAGAAACAAAGAAGGAGGAAAGAGAGAAAGAGGAGCTGAGAAGATAGATAAGAGACCAGCAATGAACAAGCAAAGAATATAAAAAAACAGACATGGGAGCTGTTTTGTATTTATGTCAGAAGTGGTTAACTGACAAGACATTCAAGTTCTGTGATTTTCCCTTGCTTGGTGTTTTTTGTGAATAATGTTGTGCACAATAGGGGGTCTTGTAGATCATCTTGAGTTCTTTTAGTAGAATGAGACCTGCTTTGTAAAGTTTTGCATAGTTTTTTCACTTGGCAATATATATATTAAGTTGAATGGTAATGTTGGCTCTTTTCCTGGCCTTTTCAATAATGAACACAGAAGGATCCTTTCATGATCATAAACCAGAAGGGATTTTTAAAGGGTTGATAAGTTGCAGAGTTGTGAATTGTTGGTAAAATTCATTTTTACTACACAGTAGAAATACAGAGATCCACAGAGAATAGCTACAACTTTCCCTGAGTCCACCCCTTTCTCTTTAACAGACACTTAAAGACTTAATAAGTCACAGTGAGACCTTTGGAAAAGTGAGAGAGAATTAACAAATAATCTTTACTTACAGTTGCTTGAAAGTACAGATATGTACTGTATACTGCTTTCCTTACTGCACACATACTCACAACCAACTGAACAGATTAACAACAAAATAACTGCCAACAGCTAACCAAAGCGAGGGTTGAAAACTCAAATTTCAAAAGCTGGAAGGAATTATTGGTTAGTGTTGGATAGCTAAATCACCCAGGCATAGGAAAATCAAATGATAGACAGCATGCAAGGTTGTAAATAAAACTAATATGATATTCATTCAAGAAACCTATCTCAATGATGGTTTGTGCAGAAATATTCCTTGATGTCAAATTTCCTATTCAGCGAAATATTAGTTTTTTACAATATGATGCAGTCTTCCACAATAAGAGAGACGTTGAATGTTTTGGACTACAGTGCTTATTGGCCCCAGATAACATGAGCAGTGATTTGAGCTGCTGGGAGCTGGAGACCTAAAGATCTAGAGTGCATCACTTTGCAAAAGGCTGTTCCAGAAAGCTTTCTTGGGAGACAGATGGAAAATACCCAGGATATTTTTTTTTCAACAGATCATTCTTTGAACTTAGTAAAAACAAGTATCACTTTAATGAGGTCTATCCTCCTGTGATCCTGAATTGTTGGCTGTCTTGCTTATCAGAATAATATGACAAAGTGCCGCCCTACTTTTCTGATTTATTCCTGGAAGTGCCACCTTACTTTTCAGATTTATTTTTATTCAAAATCTAATTATATAATAGAAGTGTATAAGCACAAATAAATAGAAATTTATTAGGTAACCTGAAAAAACACAGTAGAACCGATGGCTATATTTAAAATTGACGTGTATCCAACAATTCTTATACCTACAGCCTTTTTAAAAATATAAACATAGAGGTTAATTTATTTTCTGTAATTAATGTTGGGCTGATAGAGGTAGAAAGAAATGGTAGGGAAGGAATGACTGTCAGATTCTAAAACAGTCTATGTACAAAACTGCAGAAGCTTCTTGTTTCCTTGTTAGATTAAGCCTTGTTGCTCCACATTGAATATCAAAGAGAAAGGGGTTGGGTAGAGAGAATCCTGAAGGGCAGTGGGTGGAACAGAACAGCTTATTGGAAGCTAGAATATTTATTATACAGTATTTTCCTTTAGTAAACAGAGCAGCCTAGATCCTGCCTTCCCACTCTTGTTGTGTCATCCTTCCCTCTTCCTTTCTCTGGAAGCTTCTTGTGTTTCTTGTTTAGTTTTGCTTGGAGCTCAAATTACATCACTTTAGATTAGAGCCTCAGCTGGTGCTGTCACCAGCTGAAATAATGCTTTGCACTCAGATATGTCACCAGCTCCCTAAATACCTTCGGCAAACAAAGAAATAATGACTTGCTCATTTTTCTACCGCTCTCCCTTGTGGCTTAGTTAGAGCTGCTGGTTTGTCACAGAGTTGTGAGGTGGAAGGTGGCCAGGACGAGGATTTATTGTCAGAGAGGGGGGAAAAACCTAGAAAAGTTTCTTCTGACAAGGGTGTCCCTCTTGTGTAATGGGGCAGTTTTCCCTCTGAGCCTTGGGGCAGAGGTGGACAACATGCAGAACCTCCACTCTTCCATTTTTTGTGTCCCCATACCCAAACGCCAGTACACAATGAAAATTCAGCTATGCTACTACAATTCAGAAACAAGAAGAAATATAAATACTAAAACATAGCCCATACACAGGTTTCTCTAAACTTCCCAGATGTCCCTTTAATATGAATGTAAGGTGTGGAGTTTGGTTTTGTTTTACTGCTGCTGTGCCACTGAAATGCATGGATACACCCCCATTTCAGTTCAAAACACTGAAGTATCCCCACCACCCCCATCACCCTGCAATTTGCCATCTTCTATTTAGGGGATAAATACTAGAGGAATGCAAAACTAGGCTACAGGTACTCTGGAAGTTGGGTCATGGCAACTGGACTTCTTTTTCTTGAGAGGTAGAAAAGTTTCACCGCTCATCCAAACAGCTAACTAATAATAATAGTAAACCTATTATTATTTCTGTAGTCTAGTTTTGCATTTGTGTTTTGTGATGGCCACGTGACTCAACCCCCCTCCTATACTAGAAGAAGGTTAATCCAACTGCATAACCACTTTCAAGTTCAATCTCCTTAATAGAGATGGGCACGACTCAGAAAAATTGTTCATTTTTGTTTTCGTTTTCGTCTACGGGTCCGTTTCGGCTCGTTTCCATTTTCGTGAGCTAATTTTCAAAATTTTTCATTTTCGTTTCGTTGCGTAACAAAAACGACAAACGAAAACGAAAACAATTTTTCCCCGTTTCTTCCCATTTAGCTCCATTAAGTGCTTTTCCAGTAACGAAAAACGAAAAATGGCTTGAAATTAGTCGTTTTGTTTCCGTTTTCGTTCCAGTTTTGAGCCATTTTTCGTTTTTCATTTCGTTACGTAATGGAAACGAAAAACGAAAACGGAAACGAAAATTCCGCTAAGTCATGCCCATCTCTACTCCTTAAAGCAAGATTAGGTGAACTAAGCAGGGTTAACAGCATGTTTGGGCCATAGTGCTCTCCCTTCAGTCACACTGTAGTTGGAGGTAGCTATTCTGGGACTTTAAAAAATGAAAATGTGACATGAGTATCCTTTGTCCGGCAAGCGTGTGGTTTTCATTAGGGGTTGGAGTATGTATAAATGAAGGATCTGAATGCTATTTAAAATATATATATGGGGGATTCTGCTGTCAGCAAAAATACCTCTGCAGGGCCTCATGTAAACCCAACTTCAAATCAAAATAAACAGTAAAATAACTTAAAATCCAGGGTAAAGGTTGATAAAAGTTACTTTTAAATGTTTATTTAAAAAAACCCAGAGTGAATGAGTCTGTTGAACCAAGGGTGTATTGGGTGATGGTGGTGGAAGGGTGCACTTGCCCCAGGCTCACAGCAATCTGGGGGTGGGTGGGTGAGAGGGGGAACAGGAGGAAGAAGCTGTGTGCCCCCCCTGCAAACAGTTCTCCTATCCCCCGGCTAAGGCTTGGTGATGGGACCCCCTCTACCACCTCTGCCACCACACACCAGGCAAGCAGTGAAGCAGGCAGGCAGGCGCAGAGTGTTATGGCCACAACACATTCCTCCTTCCCCTCCTCCTCGCTTTGCTCTCAGTCCACTGTGGGAGAGGCGTGAGGCGTACACAGACACACAGAGACACAGAGACACAAACACCCACATGCCCACACACACGAACACCACACACATGCAGGATTGTTCCCCCCCCCCTTTGCTGGTTGAGTGGGATGCAGTTGGGGGGCAGGAGGGGTGCAAACGTGGACTTTGTACCCAGGTGCTCCAAACCACCTATATAGATGTATTTAAAATATAAACACATATTTTATGTATGCACACCAACTAGAGGAGAGACACTCAAACACCCTGTAAGTGCCGTATTGTTGCTTTAAATGTTATTGCTTTAATGGTCTGAAAAAAATCTTCTGATCACCATTTTTTATTAGGACAGCTTTTGCTTCTTTGTTCCAGCACTTATTATTATTCACAAACAATCCCCTACTACTATTCTAATAATATCCCCAGTGCATTTTTTGAACTGTATCAAATCCTATCCTTACTGAACCTCCTCCTGCAGGTTAAGCATACAAGTCTGTCTCTTTCAACAACACGGGGCCAATCTCTTTCATGAGCTTACTACAGTGAGGCATCAAGAGTTTAAACTTAGCCCTCTGAGTTTTTTTCAAGATCTTTCTGAATTGTGTTTCTGTCTTCCAGGACATTAGATATTCCACCCTATTCTGTGTCATCTGCAAATTTGATAATGTTCCTTGCACCACTACCCATCTCTGTCATTAATAAAATGGTCTCACCATTATCCCCAAAGTCTATTAGTAAGATTGGTTTCCATTTGAAAAAAAAAAAAAAAGAATTCTTTCTAAGAGCGCTTTGAGACAAATCCTCCATAGTGTTAGGTATGGTACAGCAATTCTCTTGTTTTCCTCTTGAAAAAGACAGGGATAATTTATCAAGATCTGTGCTGCTACAAAACACTTTGATGAGAAAACAAGGGGGTGAGTTTTTAAAGCAAGGCAGATTTCATTAGGCTGCCTAATCCTCCTGTTTGTCGACAAATTGTATCCCAATTGACTTTTGCAAATCTTAATTCCTATTCATAATACTTGCTAAATAATTGCAATTACTGGCTGCTTTATTGCACAATAACGTTTTGCTAAATAGCAGTTTAAAAGAGTGGAGGGCTTTTTTATATACTGTTCATGTGTGAAGCTGAGAAAGTGGGGGTGGGCATCCATTGGTGTTCAACCCCACATGCACCAATAGAGCCGGAAGCATAAGAGAAAATATGTACGGTATTAAGTAGTGTATTGAATTTTTAAACATTCTACCCCTTAAAGTATTTTCCCTGCAGAATGCAGATGAAAGGAAAAACACACTCTGGCCTTGGCAAGCAACCAGGGAAATACAGGCTTCTAGGTCAGTTTGCAACATTTGAGAAACCAGGGAAGACAGGCCCAGCCTCAACTCAAAATGAGCAACCAGGGAAGACAGGTCCAGCCGCAACTCAAAACAGATGCTTGTTTACTAACACCCATCATTTTGTCCTGACATTGGCAAATGAGTGTCTCTCCTCTACCTTTTCCTTTCACCTTTATCTCCCTACTTCTTTCTTTATGAGTTGTATTTTTAAGGTTCTAAGTCTTGAGGGGATGGCCTCACTCCCATTTATTTTTCATTTTTTTTTCCTTGAGGAATTTTTTTAAACAGAGTCTTAAAATAATACCAGCCAAATCAATGCATGCAGATGTGTACATGTACTTTTAATTTTTTTAAATATTTGCACTAATTATGATTGATTAATCAATTTTATATTTGGTTATATATTGTATATTGTTTAATTGTATCATTTATTGTATTGTTTATGTTTAAATTTCTGTAAACCACTCAGAGTGACCTTGGTACATGTTACATACATCCAACAACCAATGAATATTTGGTATCAAACTTATATTCCCTTGTATATTGTTAGAGATGGCCATAAAATGAAAAACAAAATGCTGTTTTGTCATTTTGTTACATAATGAAATGTTTCATTATGAAACAAACCAGTAGGACACGTTTCATTATGAAATCAAATTTTTTCTCTAGGAATGAAATGATTCATCCTAGAGGAACAAAATGGAGCTTCTTTGGACTCTTCCCTGTAAGTCCCCCAAATTTGGAGAGGTTTGGGATTCAGGGGGCTAATTGAGTCAGAAGCCAATAATAGCCCCCCCCTGCAAGTGAGTGAATAGCAGCAACTCAATTTGAATGATTTTTCCTAGGGGGACCCCCTTTGGAGCTTAATAATTCAGCACCCTGATCCCCAAATTTCTCCCTCTCTTACAGGGAAGAGTCCAAAGAAGCTCCTCAGCAATTTTGGTCCCCAAACATGCCTGTGATCCATATTTTCCGGGGGGGGGCGTGACTGACCCTACATTTGGAGTATCTGAGGGTATCCATTACCCTGTCTCAAAAAAGAAAGGAAAAAGAAAAAGAAAAAGGAGAGACACCACTAGAAATGGCATGAACCACCAAACCTGCATTTTATGCCAGTTCATTTTTCCACTGAAAAGGTGTTCAGGACACAATGCCCAGAGGAGTTGGGCTAAAGTAGCTGGGTTGCTGCCTCTGAAAGGGCACCTTCCAAAGCAGATGGGACTGGGAAACACAGAACCTCTGTTTGGCATAAAAATGAACTAGCATCAACTGCCTATTTGATGGGTTGTGCTCATCTCTAGATGCCACCAAAAGGAGGGCATTTTAATTAATTGTGCATATGCTAATATGCAGTATTATATACAAATATCAAAGCTATTAGGCATTATTCATGTAATCTAAGTGGAAATACAATATTAATGATCATATTGCACAAGGTCATAACTTCTAAATACTTTTGGGTACAGCCTCAAGGGAAAGATGGGGTGTAAATCAAATAAATTAATGAATAAGGCATAGTGTTTAATAACACTCTGAAATTCCATGTGTTCTATTTTCTGGAGCCTGATAAAAATAAATATATATAAAATGAAAATAAACAGAGGTCAATGCAATTTTGCTAAAATATCTGGCTTGGAAACAATCAGTTATTTCTGGGTGTGTGATCCTGGAACTGACCTCATATCTGAAGTTCATGCAAAATTGCCTTGCCATGACATATCCTTCTTGCCATGACATTGGCAGTTATATCGGTGTACTTTGCGAAAAATAAGTGGGTTTTGAATCACAGTTTGGGCACTCGGTCTCTAAAAAGGTTCACCATCACTGGTAGAAGCATTAGGGAGACACTGTTGCCCCGGATAGAATATTGCAATCTATCCTGGGTCCCAAGAGTAATAAAAAGTAAGGCTCTGGGCCAGAACTGTAGGTCTACAACATTTGGCCAGGCCAAAAATAAAACAATAAAAAATAAATAAAGCTTCCCTTGTTGCATCTGTTGGCCTAGCATCTTCCAAATATCACTTCATATTCTACATCTAGCCCAAGTTATCACAAGGATATTTGGAACTAAAGAAGACAATGAAACTGTATCCCCTTTTGATTCTGTTGGCCTCTACTTCCTCCCACATTTATAGTTATACCCATGTTATTTCAAGGGCAATGCCTGTTTAGTTAAAATGAGTGTTTAGGCTTTGTTTTCTTCTTGTATATGTTTAGCTGCATAATAGAAGCATTGAGTAAATGACTGAAATATCAAAAGATACAGTATTGTAATGTGAACTCAGCTAATCATCCAGACTCAACAGACCAGGGTCAACAAAGTTAGGCAAAATACAATATATGTTGTTGGGGAGTAGCTCTTCGCATTCATTACTAGCCATGCTGGTTAGTTACAATTTTGATGGGATCAAAGGTCCAAGGGAGACCACTGAGCAAAATTTGCTTAGTTTGAATTGCAAAGCTTACTACTCACTTTCCATTCACTCTTCATCAATCTCCGCTTTACATTCATAACATGCTCAACAGATTACAGGATATTGTATTATTGCTAGAGATGGGCACGAAACACCAAAATGGCATTTCATAGTCATTTTTCAGGCCCTGGGGCCCGCTGCATTTTCATTTTCGTTGTTCCAGGCCCCGGGGCCCACTTTGTTTTCATTTATTCATTTTTAAGGTGTGGTAGCAAGCCTGCTGGGAGAGCATTCCTGCAGCCATGGGGAGCCCTCCCATGGCCGTGTGCCGCTAATGCTGGCGGCATGCCAACCGGGAGAGCGTTCCTGTAGCCATGGGGAGCCCTCGCAGGGCTGTGTGCTGCCCGGGCATGGAGGGAAGAGCAAGCTACTCTTCTGGGATCCCTGGCATCTGCTGGACCCCTCCCGCCCTGGGCTCTCCGGGGAGGTGGTGGTGGTGGTCCTCGCATCCTGGGGGAGGGGACACCAGGCGGGTGTACCGTCAAGGGACAGCGGCAAAGAAGGGGCAGTGGGGTGGGGGGCAGCAGGGGGCAGGCAGGGAGCAGACAATCGAGCCCCCCGGTGTGTGTGTGGTGGGGTTGTCCCTGGTCGCTCACCACCCACTTGGAGGCAGCGTCTCCTCCTGAGGAGCTGCTGCTGCTGCTGCGTGGGGGCCACCACCGCTCTTCCCAGCCAGCCGGGGTGGCTTGGTGGGTCAGTTGGTCAGTGGGGCTCTGCCCCACGGATGCGCTGGCTGGCTGGCTGGAGCCCAGTGGGTTGGGGTGAGCAACCGAGCGAGGGGGGCATGGTGCTTCCACCCCATGCCCCGTACACTGCCCTGGGGGAGGCTCCTTGGAGGCGCTCCGCCTCCGCTAGTGTGAACGGCAAGGAGCCTGCCCCACACGCCTGAATGCCAGTCCTCGGGGGAAGCGCCCTCTTTGGACCATGAGACGGTGGTGGTGGTGGGGTGTTGCTGGACTTTTTAGTCCCTGGAGGAGAACTTTTTGGGGGAGGGGGTTCCCATGCTCCACAAAATTGGCTCCCATTTTGGGCTGCAAAATTGGCTCCCATTTTGCCTTGCTGGCCCTGCAGCCAACAGGAGAGATCAGTGCATGTCCCAGCCTATCAGCTGGTAGGTGGGGACATGTGCAGGCATGTTTTTAGCAGTCGAGGCTGGCAAAAGGAAACACAGACACAGACACAGACACAGACACAGACACAGACACACACACACACACACACACACACACACACACACACAGAGTGTTCGGTCATGGGGACGCTGGAGCCCTTGACGCATGTCCTTCACTGGCGGCAGCTTCCCAGCTCTGGCGGGGACCCCCAGCTCGGCCTCCCTCCGGCCGTGGCTGGATGGGGACCCGTCAATGTAGCTGGCACTACAGCTGTATTTTATTTTTTACTGCTGACCACGTGGCCCGCACTACAGCTGTAGCGTGGGCCATCTTTTTTTTTTTTTTTTTTTGTTCCCTGAAGCCAGGAAGACTGGACCAGGAAGGCCAGCACCAGGTAGGTCATTCATCGTGTGCAGCCATTAACAAAAATGAACAGTAATAGAGATAATTTTCTTGGTTCTGTTCCTTTCATTCCTAATTCTTCACCAGGGTCGTTATTCATTCCGTTACATAATGGAATGAATAACGGATAACAGTAAAGAAAAAATGGTCATTTTGTGCCCATCTCTAATTATTGCATTGATTGGTGTCTACTGTAAAAATATTTTACAGCCCAAATCAGCCAAGAGCAACTAAGTTGGTTAACAGCAAAATATAGTACAGATGCTAACAGGTGATGAGAATGTTACAGAGAGAGATGCAGGCACCTGCATGTGCCTATTTACTATTTATTTGTGTTTGGAAGAGATATTGGTAACCAGTAAGAGGATGTACTCAATGTATGCCTGCAATGTAGTTTATAGATCTGCTGTATAAGAGAACAGGTGAACTAATGAGGCACTTACTAGGGCACACTTGGTGGAATTGAACAGCTGCCCACGTATGCACTCAGCTACCACCAACTTTTCATTGTTAGACCTTCTCATTAGGGAGGCGAAGGGTCCTCCCTCTGGTTTCCAGGGAGATATTTCTGCTTTGATTATACTGCACTCTAACTACAAGAAGAATCTGTCCGAGCAAAAATATATATGCTCCAGCAGAGCTGGCTTTCCTGTCTGCAGAGCAAATGAGAACTCAATGTAAGATGCACTGCATAAGGCAGGCTGCAGATTGCAATTTATTGCCATATAAACCAGTATTATAGAAGGATTTTGTTACACTTGTGATTCCTGCAAGGTAAATTTAAAGAATGAGAAGAAAATTCAAGCAGTGAGAGAGGCCTTTGGGGAAGTAGATAGAGATGAATCCTTGGCACTTTTGAGACAACTTTCTTCTTTAAAGCCTGAAATCACCAGCACCATCCACATTGAGAGGTATACAATTTGGTGGTGGTGGGATTGCTGTTGATAATTTCAGTGGGTTTTGGGTGACATATTTAAATATAGCATCCTCTTGGGCTCCTTTCTGAAGCATGTGCATGTGCATACTCCTCGCTACTTCTCTGCCCATCCACCCAAGGTCCCCTGCACTTGCAGTGCTGGCAGTGAATCCTTGGCTGGCCAGCCAGCCGGCCACCCCCACCCCACCCCCGCAAGGTCCCAGGTTCTGGCGGTGGTAGCAGCGGAGCCTTGGCTGCCTGCCCACCCACCCACCCATTGGCCCCCACCACTGGTCCTGAGTAGGAGGGTGGAGTCTCCTACCTAAGAGACAATCAAGGAGGTGTTGCACAGCAGTAGCAGAAGGGAAGGGAATGCTAAAAATCAGGAGCAAGTGTCTGGGTTGGCGGGTAAGCAATCCTGAATACGCCGCTGGTGGTGGTGGGCCAGGAGGCAGTCGGGGACCTGGCAGGTGACATCTGAGAGCTCCATGGGCTACCAGTCACCCACAGTTGATGGATTGTGCAGGCCTGCTATAAATGAAAGGAGTAGAACAGACTGAAAGGATAATCACAATGGCATGAGGGCAGCAGGACATGGAACCAGAAGGCTCTAAGATAGTGGTGGCAAACCTTTTAGAGAATGAGTGCCCAAACTGTGATCCAAAACCCACTTATTTTTTGCAAAGTGCCAATACGGCAATTTAACCTGCATACAGGGTAGCCCAGGTTACAAATGCTTCAGGTGCTACCCTTTGTGAAAGGGAGGATCAAAGAGCAGGCTTTTGCATTTTCCACAGCCACAGCAAGTGTGCTGTTGCCATAGGAAATTCAAAAAGTTGTTATTTGATCCTCTTTTCCCAAAGGGTGCTACCCCTCAGAAAAGCGAGGATAGAAAAGTGGGTTGTGGCTGCGGGAAAATTAAAAAAACTGCTATTTTATCCTCGCTTTCCTGAAGTGTAGCATCCCATCCACGTTTCTGCCCAGGGCAGAGAGGTGGATGGGGTGCTACACCATTGGGAATGCCAGGGGGAGTGGCAACAGCTTGTGGGGTCATTCGTAACCCCAGTTTACTGTCCAGCCATGCCACTCTAAGCGTATCAAAAGTGACATGGCTGTATAGTAAACTGGGGCTGCAAAAGAGCCCACAAACTGCTGCCTCCCCTTCACTCACCTCTCTTCACGGAGCCATTTTGGTAGTCTTGAAATGGCTACATGAAGAGAGCCAGGCGAAATGGAGGCAGCAGTTTGTGGGCTCATTCTAGTAACCCAGATGGCCAAGTTATTCAGACATCCTTGATCTGTAAAAGATCTGCTCATGAGTAAGAGGAAGACACAATGGTAAAGCAGGTTTGGATGTCCTTTTATTCATTAAAGTCAGGATTCATCAGCTAATTAACAATTCCCCTTTCCAAAAGAAGCTGTTTTTGTTGTTATTTTTATGTTCACAGCAGTAGAAATAGGGAATTCTCCTTTAAATCCAGAAATTATGGGAATCACAGTTTTAGGTCACATGACTAGAGAATAGCTCTGATTCATCAGGACACCATTGCATGTCGGTCCTGGTACACATTTGCATGTTTTATGAGTCTTTGTCTGCCTGCGGCAACACACACATATGGAACTCTCAGAGGGAAAAAATCACCTTATTTTACAGACAGAAAAAGAAATAATGTAGGATAAAGATATTCAATGTATTTCCATGAAGAATCCGCTGCAATCTGTGAGTGGAATGCCATGAATAAATGATTCCTTTGAACATTTGTTTGTCAAGCTTCAAGCCACCACTCCCTCGGGGAGTGCAAGATTTGTTGTTGTTGTTGTTGTTGTTGTTGTTGTTGTTGTTGTTGTTGTGGTGGTGGTGGTGGTGGTGGTGGTGGTGGTGGTGGTTGTCATGTCCAATCAGGAAACAAAATTCCCATAGGCAAAATCAACTCAAACATGGATAAAACTAACATTGCCCTGACAAAAATTTAGCATTGGCTCCATCATTCTGGAAATATCTCCCATTGGAATTTCACTGGACCCCGGAATTCCAAGAAGCTAGTAAAATCTGAATTGTTTAAATAAGCCTTTAATGACATTCTTCATCTTAGATTAGATCCATGGTGAGGATAGTCACATCATTTAGTCTATTTCATATTGTTCCATTTCTTTTCTTTTCTTTGTATTTATTTATAAGAACATAAGAACATAAGAAGAGCCATGCTGGATCAAGCCAAAGGCCCAACAAGTTCAGCTTCCTGTATCTCACAGTGGTCCTACCAAATGCATCTGGGAGTGCACAAGATTATTATTTCTGGATAGTGGGGGAAGGTAGTGAAGAGATGATTTCTATTTGCAGCACCTCCCAAGTAGTAAACTTTCACTAAGTGAGGCAGTATAAAAATGCCATAAAATAAATAAGATTTCCATAGCGTGACTTAAGCCACTTTATAATTACTCCTGTGCATCACTTTAGACTCCATATTGCAGCTTCTGGGCTTACCACTACCCTTAGGATCAGGCTAAATGTAACAATCTTGATGAATATAGGGCCAAAATGCACTGCAAAAAGAAACACACCTTTAACTCAAGTGTTCTTACATTTGTAAGGTTTTCTGAGTATTGTTGTTGTTTTCAGATATCAATTGGGCACATAGAAATGCACAGCCTTATCATGTTAGCAGTTACAATATGTACAATTAGAAATATACACAATTTAATCAATGGGAGTAACTATGTAATGAAGTTAGACATGTAGCTGAGTACAATATACCCAATAGATAAAATACATGCACTTACTTGGAGAAATGCAAGTGGAAGTCAGTGCCTTGTAATCTGCTACAAAACAGGGATGCAAAGAAACAGCAGGTGAGATGTGGAGAGGCATGAAGAGATTGAAGTTCAGAGTTTTTCACATTGCAAATCACCCTTGAACAAATTGCAACTGGCAAAGAAGTTCAGAAACAGCACTTAAAAATCAAATTTTGGAAGAAATAGTGGAACAATCAAGTTCAAGGAGTTGGCAGAGATTTCTAGTTTGACTCCATTACTTATCTTCCATATTAATAGGTTCAGGTGGAGGAAGAATAGGGTGGAGGACATAATAGCAATGTAGCAGGCCTTAGGCCATCTAAGTCAGTCTTGTTGACACCAACTGGCAGCAGAAGTTCTAGGTTTAGGGCAACAGACATTTCTAGGCCTGCCTCGAAATGCCTTCATTTCCGATATTAATCAAGACTGCAAAGCAAAGTGTTTTTCTTATACTAACCCATTAGCATTTAAAACACACCCTGGCCAGTTTACAATTAAATTATGGAGGCTATACATTGCTGCTGCACCCCTCCCCATCAAGCTGGGTACACATTTTACTGACATTGGAAGGACAGAAGGCTGAGTCAACCATGAGCTGGCTACCTGGGATTGAACCCCAGGTCATGAGTACAGTTATTGCTGCTGTACAGCAGATTAACCACTGATCCTTGAAGGCGTGTTCAGGATGGTAAGTCATGAAGGTATAAAGTCAAGGGTCAAACAGAAGCCAGGAGTTAGTGCTATTCTGCTGATAGAACTTCTCCAGTCTTCAGAATTCATTGCAAAGATGATTCTGAGGTAGCATGGAGGAGATCTACAAGGGGGAGTGGAAAGAAAGACAGTCTTGCTGCATTGATGGATGGGAGCTGATGTGACATTGGAATGAGGCCAAAAGAGTTTGGACTTCCAAATACTTGGCTTTCAACTGTGTCTAATTTTGTGTGTGTGTGTGTGTGTGTGTGTGTGTGTGTGTGTGTGTGTGTGT
>JAHTLZ010000379.1:11937126-11958661 GCA_023846285.1 Phrynocephalus versicolor | reverse complement strand
TGTGTGTGTGTGTGTGTGTGTGTGTGTGTGTGTGTGTGTGTGTGTGTGTGTGTGTGTGTGTGTGAGAGAGAGAGAGAGAGAGAGAGAGAGAGAGAGAGAGAGATTGGAGTTTTAACAACTGTTAAATCGGTAATCTTGTTAAAGAATATGGCAGTGTGATCTGAGCACCAGCAGCAAGGCCAGGGTTTGTTAATATAATAGGATTAGTTTCAGATAATGGCTCTCTGTCTGTTATACCAGGAGAACTCCTGTCATGTGGTTAAATTTTTATCTTTGATAATGAGATAAGAAGATTAGGAATGCAATAGTCCCCTTCAGTGGTGATAGAGGGTTTAGTGTCACTAATTTGTTCTGCCCAGTACATTTCCATTGCAGACCAGTGAAGGGGATCCCCAGGTTAATTATTGGCAGAACCTATTCCCTGAGGTGCTAATTAGCTGTGGAAATGGTGGGAATGGGAAGTGGCCACAGGGCAAGACACAAAAGAAGAAGAGTGGAGGGCTTATTTCTGTGAGACATTTCCTTACTACATCCCAACAATGCACTTAAAACATGTTGCAGGAGCAGAGAAAGCAGCCTGAGGTTCACTGAGGCAGAAAAAGGGAGTTTCTGCTATGAAGGAAACAAGTTCTAAATGTCAAATTTGTAAATGTCAAAATCAATCATAACAGCTTGCTCTACATTTCTACGTGAATAGCTGGGCATGGCTTCCCAAAACTTGTTCTGTGTTCAGTTCTTTCACAACAAACTGCAAGTCCTGGAGAATATCCATTGGAAAATAAAAAGAGAGATAACATCATGGGTGAGCCTGACCTCTAAATTTATCCCAAGTGGAATGTAATAACAGGCATTATTTCTGCTATAGTCTCCATCCAGATGAATAGTTAACTAATAAAGACTTTCCCCATTCTATGAAAAGGTTAAGAAGTTTGTTTGTATGTTTATTTGAATATTTTTATTTTTTTTAACAGGTAGGAAGCAGTGTTGGCAAACCTATGGCATGGGTGCCAAAGTTAGCACTCAGAGCCCTTATTGTGGGCACCTGACATCGTCCTTTCACAGCCACCTGTATTCAGGTAAAATTGCTGCATTGACACTTTGGCCGTGGTCACACCTGGGTTTTGATCCTGATCTTCTGAAGGTCCGGCTTTTCCTCTTTGTCCCATCACATGAATTAATATGTGGGACAGTAGTTCCCACATCCAAAGCTGTTTTTTTTTAATTTTAAAGTGCAGTTCAGCCCACTTGGCCAGCAGGTGGTGCTAGCATTTAAAAAAAGGACCACTTGGCTAGGGAAAATTAATGCTTGTAGGACCCGATAGAGCTTCCTGTTACTCCGATGGTGCAGAGAAATTTAAAAAACAGTGCCGATTGGCCCCAGGAACAGCCGGTCGGTGCTATGAAAAAAGAAAGAAAAAGAAACCTGGATCATCTGCATGGTCCCATGGCATCTGCCTCCTTAAAAGCTGGATTTTCAATGTGAGGCAAAAAATTCCCTACCTCTTGGGTAAGTCTTAGAAACCTCGCTTAAGGGAGCATTACCGGGTTTTCTTTTTTCTTTTTTTCAAAAAGCCCAGTGGCCATGGGGATGGCATTTTTAGCCACAGTTTATCTAGTAATTTAAACTGCTTTTAAAGGGATGTGGGACTAGGCCCAAAAATTGCAGTTTGGGCACTTGGTCTCTAAAAAGATTCGCCACCACTGGTATAGAGGTTAGAAGTCGCTATGTAACTTGAAATTGGTTCCTTTCCTCAATAAAAGAGATATATATCTTGCACTATAGATACAATTGCAGCTTAATGAGGCATACATAGTCTCCTTTGCAATGTAACTGTAACTTATTAGTCCCTTGTGTATTTATCATGGATTGGCCTTACAGCTAAATGACGAGATAATTCCTCAGAATCTGAATGTTGATATGGTGTAATGCATGCTGCTACTTTATGCTATGTCATGCTCCTGAGGTGTATGTGGTGAATGGGAGATAAATGTCTCCCCTCACTTGCCATGGTTTGTGGTTTCCAGATGTATTTTAAAAGTAACTACAACTATTTCACTAGGCTTAAGTATCATCTGCTGTTGTCTTCTCCACATACAGAGCCTTAAGGAACCATATGCCCTGCATGGGTTAAGTAGCTACCTACTGCTGTCAAGCAACCCCAGTGTATTTGCAGTGCCATCTTAGTTTGTAGGCGGGAAGAGATTCAAAGCTCTAATGCAGGAGATAGCATGCTAATTTGTTTCCTTATTATTATCCTGGGCACATTTATTCCCTTGAATATTTGTTGTTGTTCAGTGATTAAGCCGTGTCTGACTCTTCGTGACCCTATGGACCAGAGCATGACAGGTTCTCCTGTTTTCCACTGCCTCCCGGAGATTGGTCAAATCCATGTTGGTTGCATTGATGGCACCGTCCAACCATCTCATTCTCTGCCGTCCTCTTTTCCTTTTGCCTTCAATCTTTCCCAGCATCAGGGACTTTTCCAAGGACTCATGATGGATAGGTTTGATCTCCTTGCAGTCCAGGGGACTCTCAAGACTCTCCTCCAGCACCACAGCTCAAAAGCACTGATTCTGCAGCAATCAGCTTTCTTTATGGTCCAGCTCTCACTTCCATACATCACAACTGGAAAAACCATAGCTTTGACTATCCAGACCTTTGTCAGAAAACTGATGTCTCTGCTTTTTAAGATGCTGCCTAAGTTTGCCATTGTTTTCCTTCCAAGAAGCAGGTGTCTTTTAATTTCATTGCTGCAGTCATCATCTGAAATGATCAAGGAGCCCAAGAAAATAAACTCTGTCATTGCCTCGTTTTCTTCCCCTTCTATTTGCCAGGAGGTGATGGGACCAGTGGCCATGATCTTGGGGTTTTTTATGTTGAGGTTCAGCCCATTTTTTCACTCTCCTCTTTCACCCTCATTAAGAGGTTCTTTAAATCCTCCTCACTTATCTGCTATCAGAGTAGTATCATCTGCCTATCTGAGGTTGTTTATATTCTAGCAATCTTAATCTCCTTGAATATACAGTACTTTCAATTTAGGATTGAGATGTAGTTTACCCATATGCTACCAATTAGTAATCATCCAATAAGTAATAGTTAAAAATTAAGATTTTTGCAGCTAATTGAAACATAACTAATAAACCCAGGGTTTATCCTTCCTCCCCCTCAAGCTAGCAGCATTCCACAGTGAGGATCTGAGGCTGTTCTGTACTGATATCTATCAGCATGAAAGTTCAAAAGCATGACAGACTCACACAGTTTTTACCTTATCGTTTTGAAAACAGGCTAAGGCGAGGTTAATGGAGCTTGTAAATAAACTCGAGGCTTGCTGTTTGCCAAATGCTTTAGCATATTTTGCAGCTGTTGATAGCAAGGGAGAATAAATATTTGTCTGTACGGGACTCCAGCTAGGCAGGCAGGCGTAAACTCAAAATTTGGTACCATGTACTTTTGTTTGCACCTTTGGACAAGAGAAAGGAACAACCCTAACTACCATCTAAAGTTTGGACAAGAAGGAAAAGCCACAGAACCAAAGTCAATATAGGGCAAATACAATGTGAACGTTCATCACTTGCCTTGCTGTATAAGCATATTTGACACAAAATTAATACATAACTGAGTTGCGATGTTGGTCCTACATTTGAAGAGAGAAAGAAAAACCCAAGCCAGTTTTAAGCAGTGTGAAGGAGCAACGTGAAGCACAAAGTACTGATATGATATATAAAAAGGACAATTGTACACCCTCATAAAAGGGTAAGAACTTCACAAAGAGCACCAAGGTTACATCAGGAAGTCATTTAATTGGGTGTGATTTAATTAGTTATAACAAAACCAAATTAATGGTTGCTGGGCTCTAAATTTCTCTCCCTCCACTTCTCTCTGTTACCAAAAGCTGTTAAATTTTATCTTGAATGTAGAAGATGCTATTGTAATTCCTTTCCACATTTTGTTGTTTATGGAGTAAAGAAGTCTGTTTTAAGAGATAAATACTTTTAGGTTGCTTTCTTCTCATTTATTGTAGATATTTTCCCCCTACCGCAGGCTCCAAAGTTGTCCCTTGTATTTATTTTATTTTATTTATATTTTATTTATTTTTGTACTTGTTAACCGCCTGACTTTCCCACAGGAACTCTGGCCGGGGTACGACAAATTACAAAAAACAACTTGCCCAAAACACAACCCCATAATAAACAAAACAAATAAAATTGTAAAAGACAATAACAATGATAAAACAACAACAGAAAATCCAGCAAGGAAAGGGCAGGGCCAACAGAGCAACCAACAAACACATAACCGTACACTCAGTGATCACCAAAGCTTTCCATAAAGAGCCAGATCGTTAAGGCTCTCCTGAAGGCTGGCAGAGACTTCACCAGCCTGGTCTCTGATGGCAGTTAATTCCAAAGTGGCAGGGCAGCCACTGAGAAAGTCTGATTGTGGGTAGAAACCCTTTGGGCCTCCCTTGTAGTGGCCACCTGGAGAGAGAAGGCGAGCGAAACTCTGGTCAGTAGGGGCAAAGCTAACCTCTGGGAGATACACTCTGCCAGATAGTCAGAACCCAAGCCTTGGAGGGCTTTGTAAACCAAAACCAGTACCTTGAAACTTATCCAAAAGGCAATGGGTAGCCAATGCAGGTGAGACAGGATGGGGGTGATGTGGTCATGCCTGCCTGCACCAACCACCAGCCTGGCTGCCGCATTCTGCACCCACTGCAGTTGCTGAACAAGGATCAAGGGTAACCCCATGTAAAGAGCATTACAGTAGTCTATCCTAGAGATCACCAGCACCTGCACTACCATCCTAAGGGAATCCACATCCAGGTGTGAGCAAATCTGGGCAATAAGGCTGATAAGCCTGAACTGGAAGAAGGCTGCCCTACAAACAGTTGCCACCTGGGCTTCCAGGGACAAATCTGGATCTAGGACAACACCCAGACTCCTCACTCTATATGCCAGCTAGAGGGTCACCCCCCAAAAACTGGAGAGAGGGCCACTGTACTCATTCAGGGATCCCCTGGGCAACAAAACCTTGGTCTTCCTGGGTTTGAGTTTGAGCCTGTTAGCCCTGCTCCATTTCATTCTAGACAGTGGTCAAGGGTCTGTACAGTCTCTGTTACAGAGGTAGGTAAGGAGAGCTGGAGCTACGTGTCATCAGCATACTGATGGCAGCAGACTCCATAACTCTGAATGACCTCAGCTAGCGGCCTCATATAGACAGTAAAGAGCATAGTAGAGATCGCTGACCCCTGGGGCACCCCACAAGAGAGTGTCCATGGGGCCAACAGATCATCTCTACTCTCTGGGCATGGCTGTTGAGGAAGGCCCGGAGCCAGCACAAAGCATGTCACCCAATACCCACCTCAGACAACCTGCCCAGGAGGATACTGTGGTCAATGATATCAAAGGCTGCTGCCAAATTGAGAAGGACCAACACAGTAGAGCAACCCCTGTCAGCCCCCCTTATGAGGTCATTTTGCAATGTGACCAGGGCTGTCTAGGACCCATGCCGCAGCCTGAACCCAGACTAGAATGGATCCAGTACATGAGCTTCCTCTGTGAACAACTGGAGCTTAACTGCGGCAACCTGCTCAATCACCTTGCTCATGAATGGAACATTGGCTACCAGATGATAGTTGGACAGATCATCCAGAGCCCAGCTGGATCTTTTAAGAATGGGCCAGATCATGGTCTCCTAAAGGTGAACAGGAAGATGCCCATTCCAGCATGCTCCCTCTGGTGGTCTTAATCAGCCAAGATGGGCAAGGGTCGAACAGCATAGCCACTGGCCGGCAAAAAGTCATTGCCCTGGAGGCCTCAGCTGGAGTCACAGGCCTAAATTCAACAAATCAGGGAGACTGAGGGGGTGCAGCATGAGTGATTCTCAGAGATAGATTAGTGGAACCAGTGTCCAGATCAGCCCAGATGGCCTCTATTTTAAATGTAAAATGGGTTGCAAAAGAGTGAAATCACTAGGAGGAGGCCTCAGCTGACCAGGATTGGAGAGGTCCCAAACCACCCTGAACAATTCAGCCTGGCAGTTCAAGGCCTTAGCAATTCTCAGAGAGGCGTGAGATCATTTAGCCTCCTTGATTGCCCTGACATAGGACCTGGTCAGCAGTTTAACTGGAGCCCTATTACTTTCCGTCCAATCCTTCCTGCACCTGCTCTCCAGCCTCTTCCTTTCTTGCTTCATTACTCTCAACTCTGCTGTAAACTATGTCAAAGGGCGAACTCAGCAACAGATGAGGTGCTTGGGGGCAATCTAGTCGACAGCCTTGGTGGCATCCCCATACCATTTATCCACCATGGCATTGATAGGATTGTTAACCAGACCATCCGGGAAGCCCCCAAAGGCCTCTGCAAACTGAACTGGGTCCAGAAGCCTCTGGGGGAAGGCCCAAACAGAAGGGCCAAGCTCCCTGTTAGGAGGTGCAATAACTGCCATGGAGAAAGTCAGCAAATTGTGATCTGACCATGATTATAATCAACAGTTGGACGGTGTCATTGATGCAACCAAGATGGATTTGACCAAACTCCAGGAGGCAGTGGAAGATAGGAAGGCCTGGCGAGCTCTGGTCCATGGGGTCACAAAGAGTTGGACACGACTGAACGACTGAACAACAACAATAATCAGCAGACATGGAGGGGGAAAAAAGGTCAAGGGTGGGAGCGATTACATGTTGGGAGAGGTACATGGATGCCATAGACCAGTCTTGGTGAACTTATGGCACGGGTGCCAAAGGTGGCACTTTGAGCCCTTTCTGTGGTCACCCGATATCGCCCCTTCCCAACCACCTGTGTTCAGGTTAAATTGCTGTATTGAAACTTTGTGGAAAATTGGCGGCTTTGAATCTCAGTTTGGGCACTCCGTCTCTAAAGGTTTGCCATCACTGCCATAGGCTCTATGAAATACAGGGCCACTCCAGACAGCCCAACCCCACCATGCACATTGAAGTCACCCACCACCAAAAGGCAGGGGGACCTCAGTAGTGCTGCTGAGATGAACTCATAGAGCTCTGGTAGGGACAATGCTGGGTTGAAGAGAGCACGCTACACCAGCACCATCTCAAACCTCTCCCACTGTCCCTCCTAGGGCCGGCACGTCCATTAAGGCAAATTAGGCAGTTGTCTAGGGCGCCAAAATGGAGAGGAGGCGCTGGCCAGCCTGCTGCCCCGCCGCCGCCGCCCCCACCGCTGGCCACCACTGTCCGTCCCCCCGCCACCCGTTGCCGTCCGCCCGCCCCCCCATGCCCATTGTCGCTCCCTGTGCCCGTCGCCATCTGCCCCCTGTGCCCGTTGCCGTACCCATCATCCGCTGCCCCCTGCCGCCCTGCCCCTTCCCCGCCCCCTGCTGCCGCTGCCCCCCCCTCACCTAAGGTGCAAAAAAACCTTGCGCCGGTCCTGGTCCCACCAATAGGTGTAGACATTCCAACCCAGGACACATCAATGTTGCAGCTTTGCTGACATAAAAAAGATTCCTGAAAAACAATGGCTACACCTCCCCCCTGACCCTCTGATCTGTCCACATGATGGTTGGTTTTGTCATTGCTTTTAATAAGCCACAGTTCAAAATTTGCATTTACCATTCCCCTGTATTTGGAAGCACCATGCAGTTTTAATGCCATTCTTGTGTTTCACCTCTAATTTCTCCAGGTCCTTTTAAACCCCTAAGCTGGGAGGTGGGCAACATGTGGGCTGTGGTCTTTGTACAGCTGCAGAGACTGAATGCAATCCTCCAGCATATATTACCAAAATATGGTTGTCGTTGCTTTGACTCAGTTTCAGTTCTTCAAAAATCCTCTGGTTTATGAATGTGGGATATTACCACTATTCAAAAAGCAAGAAAATGATCCAATATTACTGCACAATATCATGTCTGTGTTGCCAACAGAAAAAGGGATGCCAAGCTTTACATAGTAAAGGGCAGCCTGAATTGTTGACAGCACCAATGGCAGCAGTCAGAATGGTCTATAGCAGTGTTGGTGAATCTTTGGCACTCCAGATGTTTTGGACCACAGCTCTCACAGTTCTTTGTTATTGGCAGTACAGGCTTGGAACTCTGGGAGTTGTGAGAGAAAGGGAAGGGAAGGGAGCTGAATGAATATAAACTAGTGCCATTTACATACAGTATGTGCAATGATGATTATTCATGTACTGTGACCAACTTTTGGTAGATTGATTTGATTTTCTCTCTGTTGCCCTGCCACTCAATTCTCTGGCTTTTAAATTCAAGGGTTTTTAGGGCTTTACCAGAGATGAAACAAAAAAGTGAAATAAGATGAAAAGATCTGAAAGATGCCATTGCTTTTATATCAAATGTGTTGGGTCAGAGTAGAAATGAAACAAACATTTTAGGAGCACCTAAGAAGGAAAAATAAATGATTTTTTTTAATGCTGTGCAATTGCCTAGGTCTTGCCTTATAGCAAGTGAACATGCTTATAGTAATGTTAAAGGGCGAGAAAAGTGTTTATTGCTTCAGAACATCTCCTCTGGGACCAGAGAATAAGGATAATAAAAACAAAAAACCAACTAGGAAGGCTTGGCTACAGAATCCCTTAATGCTTGCTTCTGTGTACAGTAACACCTTGGTTTAAGAGTACCTTGGTTTAAGAGCATTTTGCAAGACAAGCAAACATTTCTTCTAAATCTTGCCTTGATCAACAAGCAATGTCTTTAAATACAAGCATCAAAGCAGGTCACAAGATCACAAGTGAGCCATTGGTGGCTCTACCCACTCTGGATCAGGGTTGACTGTCTGGAACATTCCATCTCAGGCAAATTTCAAAAGCAGAGGGTGGAGGGAGGAGTGAAGGTTTCAGAGAGTGTAGGTTAGAGTTATTTTTCTTCATTTTTATATGTTTTTACTTTGTTTTCAACATCCTTTCTTATTTTTAAGCTATTTCTAGTCATGGTGCAGCTAGTCAAGTGTGTATAGGGCTACAAATTGCACTTTATTATTGTCACATAAAAAGCACAGAGTAAAATCTAGTTGTTAGTCCCAAGCAATTCAGATTCTGCACCTATACCATGTTGTAGAGGTGGACTTCTAGACAACTTATTTTGTGAGTTTTGGCACATTGTGTGCACAATATGTGGTATATGGGATCCCAAAACAAATACTCTGAGTTTCCATTATTTCTTATGGGAAAATTTGCTTTGATATAAGAGCATCTTGGTTTACAAACATGCTTCCAGAATGAATTATGCCTGTAAATTAAGGTATTATTGTATGTAGGTATGCTGGTATAGTGGAAAGAAAGCACTGTGTGTGGCCATTGGTCACTAACATTGGAAGAGCAAAGGCTTCTACTGTCCAAGAAGTCATTAATGTTATCAAGTCAATGTTCAGAGTTTTCTAGGCATAAAATACAAGAAATGGTTTACTAGTGTGCTCTTCTGGGACCACTTTTCCAAGGCTGAACAGGATGGCTCATCTTCTCCCAGGTGGGAGACTGGGAAGATTAAATTCTTGCCCTTTGGTATTCCGACTCACTTAGCTATCAACCTCACTAAGCCTGAGAGGAGCAATCCACATAGCCAAGAGTAGTTATTTGGAAAGGTCAAAAGAGGACAAACTGTCGAAACTCACCTGAATTCTCCCTTAAACCGTCTTTCTCTCTCTCAATCTTTCACCTCCCACCAACTGCTTCACCCTTACTTGTTATAGCATTGGTGCCTCACTTTGCAATGGGAGGCCAAGTGGTCACACCAGAGACCAATTGGTTTTAATTGCCGTTTATTTTTCAAAGCTTCACTGCAGCAGGACCGCACAGATATTACTCATACCTAGGCCGCAACTAGGATTTGTGGAGCTAAGGATTTGTGAGTCCCTTGAGCAAAGTAAAAAGTAAAAACATAAAAAATGAAGAACTTACTGTGTGTGTGTAGCCATACCAGCAGAAAATATATAGGATGAGGTTTTTGTCTCCTCCAAGGGGTTTCCACTACATATACACTGGCACTAAAAATGAATAACCATTGCATTATTTATACAGCATGAATACATATACATTTGGTAACACATAAAACATTTATTTCATCAACTAAACATTGCTATAATATATATATAATTAAAGGCTTTGCCTTCAGGTAAAGTTGGTTGTATGAATCACAAACCGGAATTAAGATTGCTGGAAGAAATATCAACAACCTCAGATATGCAGATGATACTACTCTGATAGTGAGGAGGAATTAAAGAACCTCTTAATGAGGGTGAAAGAGGAGAATGAAAAAAAGTGGGCTGAAGCTTAACATAAAAAGAACTAAGATCATGAACAATGGTCCCATCACCTCCTGGAAAATAGAAGGGGAAGAAATGGAGGCAATGACAGAGTTTATTTTCTTGGGCTCCTTGATCACTACAGATGGTGACTGCAGTAATGAAATTAAAAGACGCCTGCTTCTTGGGAGAAAAGTGATGGCAAATGGCAGCATCTTAAAGAGCAGAAACATCATTTTGCCGACAAAGGTCCAGATAGTCAAAGCTATAGTTTTTCCAGTAGTGATGTATGGAAGTGACAGGTGGACTATAAAGAAGGCTGATCACAGCAGAATCAATGTTTTTAAACTGTGGTGCTGGAGGAGAGTCTTGAGAGTCCCCTGGACTGCAAGATGAAACCTATCCATCCTGAAAGAAATCAACCCCAAATATTCACTGGAAGGATAGATTTTGAAGCTCCAGTACTTTGGCCACCTCATGAAAAGAGAGGAGTCCTTGGAAAAGTCCCTGATGTTGGGAAAGATTGAAGGCAAAAGGAAAAGAGGATGGCACAGAATGAGATGGTTGGATGGTGTCATCGATGCAACCAATATGGGTTTGACCAAACTCCGGGAGGCAGTGGAAGACAGGAAGGCCTGGTGAGCTCTGGTCCATAGGGTCACAATGAATCAAATATGACTGAATGACTGAACAACAACAACAAAGTTTATTGTAGACTAACCTATCATAGGTCATGTCAAAGGAAGAATCTCTATATTGCTTCCTTTTTTAAATGATCTCACCTAAAGAAGAATGTTCAGCTCTCAGAAGATTCCTAATCTTCAGCCATGAAAGATAAAGGGAATGTTATTGTTTATTTTACAGTCTTTCCAACTTGCACATGGTCTCTGTGCAAAACAAAAGGTTGTCACTTCCAAGTAGCAAAGCTCAGAATGTTCTCGTGTGGCCACGTCCACTGCCTAGGATCCATTTTGCCCACCTGCTCGGGGAGGCCTTCAGTAGCCCAGATGGCCATGTTGCAGCTACCTTACTTAAGGGGGCTCCCATTGCTGCTGAGGCCTCTTCACTGTGGACCTTCATCCCACCTGAAGAATGAGTCTGACTGGTCAGTTCGGGGCTGGATGGGAATTTTTGGCCTGCTCTTAATTGGCTCAAAGGGAGCTGTTTTTTTTCACCCATCCCATTCTTAAGTTTTCTTTGCTTGGTTTTGGTGTGGTTGTTTGCTTTTGGTCACACTGGCGGGTAATGACAGAAGGCAGGTGTTTAAATATGAGTTTATGGACACCTTGTGATGGGTGTAAGCCAGCCCACCTTGCAGCATTGAAGGCCTAGAGGACTCTGTGTTGTGAGATGAGAAAAGCAGCTAGAGCCAGGAGCCTTGGTTGGTTTGGGGCCTGTTGGGAATTCCTGAAGTTATTCAATCTGATCCATAATCTGGCTGGGGCTAGGCAGTTTCCAGTTGGATTTGCCTTCCGTCTTACAGTTTAAAAGTTAAAAAAAGTTTGACTTTAAAAGTTAAAGTTATGTTGATGTTTAATCAAGTGTGGCCCAGTTTTTACATCCAATAAACTTGTGTCTTGCCCCCTTACTCCGGGCTGCGTGGGCAAAGACTGTCTTTAAAAGATACAACTAGAGATACATTAAGAGATACAAATAACCTCTCTTATGCCTCTAATCACAGAAGTCGATGCAGTTTGCATTACTTGTACAGTAGGACCCTGGTATCCACTGATTAATTATCCACTGATTCAGTTATCTACGGTTGACAGGGGAAAAAATTAAATAATTCAGTAGCCACAAAGCAAGCTATTGTCACAAACAGCAGCTGTTAAGGTATTGTCACAAATAGCAGCTGTAATGCATGCTACTGTCACTAACAGCAGCCATAAAGCAAGCTACTGTATCAAAACAGCAGCCATAAAGCAAGCTACTATCAAGAAACAGCAGTTTGGGGGTGGATGGGCAGCCATTTTCTCTTATCCACAGTTTTCATTATCCATGGGAAGGCCTGTAAACAATCACCAGTGGATACCAGGGTCCTACTGTATGATTGCTAGCAGCCGTTGCTGTTGCAAAGGTTTTGAGGAAAATGATTTTGCAATCACTTAAGCTTGGGCATGGATGAGACAAGGAAGAATTCATATCCCTTGGGTAAATGTTTTCTTCAAGCATACCAGTCAAGACAGCATGTTTTTGCTGGGAGACACGATGGGGTTGACATATGCTGAAAATACAGGTATAGAAGGAGGGGGCCACAAGACCACCCAAAAATTATGGACTACAGGAGTTACCATCATGTCATTCCTATAGATTCCACAAGTTGAAAATTTCTTCTGAATGAACTTCTCAAGTGGCAAAAACTGATATTTTATTTATTTATTTATTTATTTATTTATTTAGATTTATATACCACCCGTCTTGCTACAAGGCTACTCTGGGCAATTGGGCAATCATTCTCTGATGATTCTTCAGGACATGGCAAATATGAAATCCTAATACACTGGGCTATTTTTAGAAGGAATGTACTTCAGCATACAAACCCAATGGTTCTCTTTTTTCTTACTTTACCACACCAAGAATTAAAATAGGAATCATGCCAGGCCTTTCCTGAGGTGCCCAAGAATTAATGTTTTTTGGGGGGCAAGAAAAAACCTTGATTAGAAGTCCACATTACAACACCAGCCCGTGCTCTTTCTGGCACCAGAAACCAGGTGGGAAAATGTTTTAGACAGCCGCTCTAAGGATGAATCAAATTCATTAGCAGAAACTGAATTTGTTTCAGTCTGATTTACTGAACTATGAAAAGAATGCATCAATTAACAAAGTGTTTCATTATCTCTAAGAGGACTAATTATGTGTATATTACAGTACTATATCATCTTTTCAGTTTTTGCAAGAGATGATGGTTACTCCTCTCCAAGGTTCTTGCTGTATTTTAAAGTACAAGAGACAAAAAAGAAATACCCCTTCATGCAACATCGCATGCGAAATTGGCTGGCAAATGCCTTTCTTTTTCATTTTAGGTATTTGTGAAAAGCTTCCTCTTGTAATTTATTGGATTATATCAGTGTAAAACTAGAAGGAGAGTTGAAGGGCATATTGCCTTGGTCTTTCAACTGTCACAGGTGTGCATTCTTCACCTACAAATGGTAATGGAAGATTAAGAAGCAGAAAATATATTGAATTATACTTGGCAGCAGTACAGTTGTTGACCCTGGGAAAACTAGACTGTTGATGGCACTGCAACCACTTGGGGGAAATAAAGAAATTTATGAGAAGGATGAAAACCTCATACATGCTGCAGGTGTATGTTAACTGTGTAAATCAAATAATGCTTAGAAGATAAGAGGATACAGAGAAGTGAAATTTCCAAAGAAGGAGTATTGAATTGATTAAGAGGGGCAACCTGCCACCAGTGTATGTGGATCCATCAATGCTTTTTCTGAGCCCACCAAGCTTCTGTGAAACTCCCAGATCCCTCAACCAGAATATTCCCCCCTCCCCCGACCACCATGAATTTTCTTCGTGCCAAACTGCTATTATGCTCATAGAAATATTTAGGAGCAGCAAATTTCCAAAGGAGGGAAGTCAATAGACACCCCCCCCCAAAAGAAAAAAATCCCCAACAAACAAGAATACATGAAGAGAAATACAGTGGAACCTTGACTTACATACTGCTTGACTTGCATCATATTCGACTTGCAGCAAGAAGGGGACTGTTTGACTTGAGTCGCAGGCTGTGACTTACAGCTCGGAGCCCCGTCATAAGGCACTGGAATCAGGTGGCAGCCACAACCTAGCATCGCGGCTGCCACCTCCAAACTGCTCCTGCCTTCTTCCTCTCCTCCGGCAGCAGCAGCGGTGGCTTCAGCGAGGCCAGCTCCGAGCACCTGGAGCTGGTCCTCGGCCTCGCCGAAGCTGCCGCTGCTGCCGGAGGAGAAGAAGGGCCGGGAGCTCAGGGCTGGCCTCGCTGGTTAGACACTTGGCTCAGTCTTGTAAAAACTCTGGCTGCAGAAGTCTGGTCCACAATGGAAGCATTTTAGTTAGGGAGCTGTACAGTTGTGGGACTCTAATGGTAAATATAGAGTTGTTCAGAACTTCGAATGTCAGGTTAAAAATCAGTAAAACTTAAATGTTAGACATTGTTGCTATGAACATTAAAAAGTGGAGGCGTATAACTTGTGGACTATAATTCCACTGCCTCCTCCTCTCTTTGAAGAGACATTTCATTTACATCCCCAGAAGGAATCTCCTATCCCAGTCAAATTTGTGTTAAATTGCTGTTTTCGGGGGTCTTTTTCATCATCTGGAACGGATTAATCCACTTTCCCATTACTTTCTATGGAAAAGTTCATTTGACTTAAATCATGTTTGACTTAAGTCTAGACCTCTGGAATGGATTAATAACGTAAGTCAAGGTTCCACTGTACAGTCCAGCCCTTTCTCTCAGGTTTTTGCTTTTTTGTTATTACTACAGTATATCTGGGTATGATATCTTTTGCCAGGAGTGAAAATTTGGCCTTCATCAAAATTGCCTATCTATGGTTTACCAGTGGTGGCAAACCTTCAGCACTCTAGATGGTTTGGACCTCAATCCCCAGAGTTCTGAGCCTAGATTGCCAATGACAAAGGACTGTGGGAGTTGTGGTCCATAACATCTGGAGTGCCAAAGATTCACCACCACTGTTGGAGTTTATTTAGCAAGTCAACATGCAGGTGTGGTGCATGATTATCTGGGAAGGAGAATGTTTATGTTGCATGCTGGGTACTTAATCTCCTCTTAGTCTTGTTGATCTATTAACTAAAGTCTCTTGTTTGGTGGGCAATGGTAACTCTTCCTTTAAATTGTTTACTATTTTTGTTTTTAGCACATATATTTTTGGGACATGATAGGAGGAAGATGATCCAATAAAACTTTCTTCATCTCCATCTTGTTTGTTTCCTCAACCCACGCGGTCTGAAAGAAACCTTTTGGCTTTTTACTATTTTTGACCTTTTCTTAATCTTGATGGCCTAATGCTGACCTTGCCTCTGTCTGTGAAGAAAGAACTCACACTCACATGTAACTTGGAAAAAATAGGCCACAACTTTAATTAACAATTACAGCACAGCTAATATGGCCAGGCATTGGGTTGGATCCAGACATTGATGCACCCGACTGTCCTTGATATAACCTGTCTCCTTCAGAGACTCCCAAGGGAGGGGGACTTCCGGGCACCATGAAGATGTAAGACACTACACAACATCATTGCCCCCCTCCTGGGGGTGGGGGGTGGGCAAACCACAACCCCCACCCGACAGCCACCAGTTCATTTCCACCCAGGCTTGCAGGACCCCCGCCTGTTGCCTGCCAACCACAGGATCCATCCCAATGCCCTCCAAAATGCCTTCTAACTAGTTGTGACAATATGTGAAGAACCAAAAAACATTACAGGGTGGGAGGGAATCCTGCCCCAGCTCCCCCTTAAAATGTTGTGCCAGTGGATTGCTTTGAAGACTACACCACACCACATCCATTGGCTGATGTCCTTCCTCCTTGGCCACTGCCTGGCCAATCACAACCTTCCAGCTTATCTGGGGAATTAGCTTTCTCTTCCGACTGTGCTCCACATGGTGGCTTCCATTTCTGGCACCGCACCGGCATCAATGTGGGACCCTGGTAAGTCAGGGTACTGTCCTTTGTTGTCAACCTCTGGAGTACCTGATATTTATTTACTATTACAGATTTCTGAATCGAGGTTCAGAGTGCAACTTTGCAAGTTGATGTAAATATTGCCTTTCTTTTTTACTTTAAAGCATTTTATCTTTTGTTCTTAAATTATTGTAGAGTGTGTCTATGTTGTTTGTTGTTTGGCTGAATCGTTCGGCCCACTGTTAGCCATCCAGAGTTCCTACGGGAAGATGGGCAGCATAGAAATCTCATTAATAAATAAATAAATAAATAAATGAGTAAATATTTTAAGCAGGTATTTCTATGCTGTGGGGTGAGTGAATATTGTTTTAAGAGATTCAACTCCAAGTTGTGGCAGCTTGTTTATATTCCTCTCTGCTAGGACTGCAAGTTCCATTATTTATTAATTGCATTGTACACTGTGTTTGCGGAAACTTCATCCTGAGATGGTGGGGGAAAAAACATTTCAAGAGAAAGCCAGAACATACTGCCAGAATCCAGTGGGGAGGGGGACTTGGAGGAATCTCACACTTCTAGGGCAGAAGACCATGTTCATTAGATAGCGTAGATTATGAATTTTAGGGTTGAGAATGAGGAATAAAAGGTTTCTTTTAGGCTACAATTCCCAGATTCCCAGTCACTGGCAGTCAGCATTATTTCTGATGGTTACTGGGAGTTATGTTTTTTTAAACTGTCCAACCTCTGAAGATCCAAGATGTCTAAAGAGGTGTTACAGGGTGATCAACAGGCTATACATCAAATTCCCAAGAAAGACTACATTGTGGTGAATGAAGAGGCTAAGAAAAGCTAAGACCATTGCAACATTACAGAGACCAAGGAAAGAGCCATTTGTGACAGTGTTAACTAAAGAGGGTTGCTAAGTCTCTAGAAGAATGATCATCTCCCATCACTTTAGAATGGTTTTAGTCAAAACCAATTCAGGAGAATACTGATCTTCACTATTTGATGCTATCGCATTGTAATGTGTGGGTCACAAAGCAGTTGATGTCACTGATGATACTGTGAATTCTTGCAATGAATTTTTATTTTAGAGTAGTTTTATATCACCTTGCTCACAATCCAGCTGAAGAAGACATGCACACATAAAGGATAATTGTGCAGATCCTTTCCTTGTTTCCTGGACTTATGATCACACATCTAATTGTACAAGAAATTGAGTGATTGTACAACTTTAGGAAGACTTGGCACACAATGCGCAGCTGGAAAAATAACTCACACCATTTGTATTCCTAAAACAATCCATATCCTCTCCCGTTTATCTATCTGCCGTCATTTCATCAGTTATAATGTGAGAAGTCAACCAAACAGTCTTTGGTTTGTCTGTATAAAAATATAATTTCTTTGTTAGAATTTGTTCAAATAGAATTTGAGATCCATGATCTAGACTGGCATGATCTGTAAACCCGGACTGACCCTCAAGTGCACCACAGGACTAAGTAATAACTAGTGTTTTATAGTTCTAGTTTTCATACCATATCACTACTACTATTGCATTGCTAACACTATCAAAATAAATCCTTTTTCCTGATAATGGGATACTGGATTAAAATAAAAGTACAGTGGACCCTTGTATAACAAACAGTTTGTATAACATAAAATCTGTACAACATAAAAAATTCCAGAGATAGGGGAAATTTGCTTAACATAATTGCCTATGCGGTGAATCCGTACAACTAGAGATGGGCACGACTTAGCGGTATTCCCGTTTCCGTTACTCGTTTCCGTTACTCTACGGAAACGGAAACGGGAATTACTCCGCCAGACTTCGAGCTCGAACCGACGAACGAACAATTTGGTCTGATTTTTCGTGCTCGTTACTTGCATCGCGCGATCGCGCGCGATGCCAAGCGGCACAGAAAAAAAGTTTTTAAAAGTTAAAAAGCCCGGTTCCCGGCCAAAAAGCAGGCGGAAATATGCCTGCCGTGCCTCAGGGCACCTACCAGAGGGGTGGTTTCTGGAGGTCCCCGCCCGGCCTCCCCCCCTCCTCCGTCCTGCTGGGATGCTCTGGTGTGGTGGTGGGACTCGCCCGCCACAAAAAGCCCAGTCTCGCCGCCGGCCGCCAAAGCGCAAGCAAGCGGCACGGGCGGCACAGGAAAAAACTTTTTAAAACTCTCCCCCGGGTCTCCCCCCCAACCATTCCTGGGCCAAAAAGCAGGTGGAAAATGCCTGTTTGACTAAGGGCACTCACTAGGGCACCTACCGGAGGGGGGGTTTCTGGTCTGGAGGGGGGGTGTCCCGGCTTCCCCCCCCCTCCGTCCTGGGCTGCTCTGGTCTAGTGGTGGGACTCGCCGCAGGCTCGCAAAAAGCCCACTCTGCCGAGACGCCGACGGCCGCCGCAAACGCAAGCGGCACGGACGGCGCAGGAAAAAACTTTTAAACTCTCCCCGGCCCCCACCCATTCCCGGGCCAAGAAGCAGGCGGAAAATGCCTGTTTGACTAAGGGCACCTACCGGAGGGGGGGTTTCTGGTCTGGAGGGGGGGTCCCGCCTCCCCCCGTCCTGGGCAGCCGGACTCGAGTCGCCTCGTCGCCATGCCATGCAGTGCGGGCGGGGGATCGAAAATGGGGCGGCGAATGCAATATTGTTTTTGAAATCGTGGTCCAAAAACACACAAGCACAACAGAAACACGCGGAAATGTATGAACTGCCAGATTTTTCACAGTAGCAGTGGGTTTTTTCTTGCAACAAAATGTCTCTCCTCTCCTCCTGTGTCCTCCATTGATTTTATTTTATTTTATTTTTTTTTACACCTGCGCAGTGTGCAATGATGGGCTGGCCCAGTGGCCTGGCCAGCCATGTGGGAGGGGACGACCATGCAAATTTTTGGAGCCATCTCACCAATCGCATGGCCACTTGGCCACTGAGACTTCTGGGATGTGCCAAAAGCCCCCTAAAACTTGCCCTAGCCCCCTAACCCGCTAACCCTAATCCTTGACTCCTTACCCATACGTCACAGACTGTCTTCTTAGTGGGTCAGAGAGGCACCCAGAGGTGCAACCCAATAGCCCACCATAACCTTACCCGTCATTAGCCTAACCCTAGCCCTAACCCTAATCCACCTTAGCCCATAGCCAGATCGACTTGCATTGCACTACACACGCAAGTACGATTCCCTTCTGTGGGACGTGATGGCAGGTGCGACCCACTCGGATCAGGTGCTTGAGCAGGTGCAGTGGCACCGCCTGGCCTGGCGACACGCAGGTCTCGCTCTGCCTGCAAATGGCATGCATAACCATATGGTTGTGCATGCCATTTTGCAGCAGCAGCAGGTGAGGATGGGAGACCCCCATGTTGAGGGGTCTCTTGGAGCCTGCTGCTGCTGTCCCTTCCTTTAAA
The DNA here is from genome assembly GCA_023846285.1 of Phrynocephalus versicolor. NCBI lineage: Eukaryota > Metazoa > Chordata > Lepidosauria > Squamata > Agamidae > Phrynocephalus > Phrynocephalus versicolor. The sequence goes on along the minus strand of JAHTLZ010000379.1, from coordinate 11,939,414 downwards.
GCGGGCCAGCGGAGGCACCCACCCCACAGAGGTGCCTCCAGGAGCCCGCTACCCCCCCCAAAAACCAGTATAACGATAACGAAAAAAACGAAAAACGAAACGACTAATTTTTCCCGATTTTTCGCGAAAACGGAAACGAAACGACTCGGACCCTAGCCGAAAAAGAAAACGAAAACGAAGTTTTTTTCCTGAGTCGTGCCCATCTCTACGTACAACATAAAAATGGGATTACTCTGTTTTCAATGCATTCCTATGGGAAATTTGTATAAAGTAAAAATTGCTTAACAGAATTTCTTTGGAACAAATTAATTCCTTTATACAAGGTACCACTGTAATTGCATTATGTTGCTACTTTTTTATTCAATCCATTTTTCACCATGCCACTGCTTTTTAAAGATACGAACAATATGTTGCAAGTCAATTGTGCACTCTCCTCACTTTTAATGGTTATCCTCTCCCATGTGCTAAGGCTGAATGCTTTGCTAGATTCTGATTATACTCCAGTAGTAATTAGCTAGTAATAGAGTCAGCTTGTCAGAGTGCACTCCTTTAATTTAGTATTTATTATTATCACTTCTACTGGCCCACTCAACAGCAATGCTTCCTTCATGGACAAACAATGAGTACAAACATACTTTGAAAGAAAGCGAGGATTTTGAATGGAAAGTCCTATTCTGACATCTCCGATTAGGATGAACAACATTCGAGAAGGGAAAGAACTCCACTTTTAATGTCACTCTGGTCTCCCTTCTTCTTAGGAGAAGTGATGAGTTTTACAGTGAATGTTCTGTATCAATATTTAGTTCAGGTGGAAAGCTAATATAGGAGACTCCCCTTCACCATTTTCTCTTCACATGTTTGCTCAACCTAATAAGCACATGAATAGGCTTTCAGATAAAACTTATCATAATCAGTGAACTTAGCTTCCCCATTATGAAATTTTCACACTATTATATATTTTAAAAACCAGTCAGTATGGCACACTGTTTGAATCATGAGCAGCCCTCTTGAGAACTAGTTGGGCATGAATGATAACTTTTGCCAAATGCATAATTGTTTAGAAGCTGATTCCTCATTGTGCTCTTCTGTTTGGCTATGGGATATGTACAGTATGAATATTACAACTTGTCAGTGATAGTTGGTTCAGAATGATTACTCTAACTGGCACTGCCCATATGGCTACGATATGCACGCACAAAATAGTAACATACATGATAACACTGAATGAATTCTACACTGAACTTTGAAGTGTGTGTGGAATTTATGAGACATGGAAAGAGGGTTGTCCGTAGGTCTTTAATACAAATATGGAAGCAAATTACAATACCACGCTTTCAAAATATGACCTTTCATGCAACCTTTATTGAAGGAGATTTTTTTTAAAAAAAGTGAAGAGTGAAATTATTATTTTAAATTTCTCTCTTCTCCAAACAGTTCTCTGTGCTGATTGGCAATTAAGGCTTTTGTTATACCTTCAAAGATCCATGTATGATCTTCTCAATAAGGGTGACAATTACTCTCCCCCTAACAATTACTCTCCCACAAGCTAACAATTACTCTCCCACAAGCTAACAATGTCAAAGCTCAAGGCCAAAGACAAAGCCTTGGCTATGGGTGTTCACAGTCACAAGAGATGACTTGATGCATCATTGTGCCCTTGTGTGGAAAGATGGAAGAGAAGAGTAAAACAAACAAACAAACAAAAAAACAAACAAAAACAAAAAAGACCCTTAATTTTTGCTGGAAGGATGGTGTTTGCAGAGGCTTGCTCAGGTTACTGTTTCATTTCTTTTCTGGCTTTTGTTGGTAATCACCTGAAGCACATGTACAACAGGCAGACTAACATTTGCATTGCAATTAAAATAAGTTGGACCAAGATAGTGGATTTCATTTCAGATAGCAAGGTGTTTGAAAATGAATTGCTAATTTAGATAATGTACTTACTGCACTATATGAAGCAAAGTTAGTAGCTTAGCTGGTTTTCATTGATGTTACCTCATGTTAGTTCTCTAAGAGCCAACTAGCAAAAAAAAAAAAAACATACACACTCACTCACTCTTTCTTACATACACACAAAGAGAATAAGACAGCATGTCAATCATATTTTTTCAATTAGTCACTGTTCTATTGATGTTTGTTTTTAACCTTTTTGTGTGAACCACCCAGAGTTCCCTTTGGGAAATGGGAGCGGTATACAAACACATGAATAAATAAATAAATAAATAAATAAATAAATAAATAACACACACACACACACACACACACACACACACACACACACACACACA
>JAHTLZ010000379.1:11905872-11930179 GCA_023846285.1 Phrynocephalus versicolor | reverse complement strand
AGGAAGGAAGGAAGGAAGGAAGGAAGGAAGGAAGGAAGGAAGGAAGGGATGTTTAACAGTGAGGTTGTCCAGATACATACTGGCAATTTGTTTCTGTAAAAGTTCCTGTTTCCATAATGATTGTTTTCTATTTTTTCCAACTTCTAGATGACACAGTGTCTCTCTCAATAAAGTTTACTTTCCAATGCTTCTTTTGTCCTCTGCCGAGGTACTGGTTTTTCTACTTGTCCATTGCTGTAGGATTTAGCACTTCCCAAGAGAAACTGTATACTTCTGTAGTGAACACTTCTGAAATGACATTTCTATCACCTTTTTCAAAGAATTAAAAAAAATTCTAGTTCTAATCTCCCTGTCTCCAGAAGCAGTTTGACTGGTGTCATGGCACCTGCTTTACCCATAAACAAATAATGATTAGAGAAAGAAACTTTGAGCCTTTTCACATGACCCCTAAGATCCGCTGGCCCCTTAAATTCGGACCAGAGATCTTGGGGGTTCGTTGCTGTTCCTCCGTCCCCACCCCTCCCCACCCCTCTGCACTTCCTCGCTCCTGTCTCTGAGGGGAGGGAGGAAAAAAGGGGACAAAAGAATAAAGGCTTACCTCCCGGTGCCGGTGGAAGCTGCTCCGAGCCCCATTACTTCCTGATTCCTTCTCTTAAGGGGGCGGGAGGCAAAACAACAACAACAAAAAGAAGCGAGGAGAGCCCGGCACATCCGCATCAAAGAATTTTCACCTCCCAAGACCAGGTACCTGAAAAGTGTGCTGGGTCCTGCTTAGGTGGGCGGGGTCGCACTTAATTACCTGTAAACTCCGGAGCTGGTGGGGAAACATTTTTAAGCTCCGGAGCTGGGAGCCATTTGCCCTGGAGTTTAGGGGTTGTGTATAAACACCCTTTCACCCCAGACTTTACTTCCTTTATTTTTCTTCCAGTAAGGATTTTCCTTTGCAAATGGGGCACACAGGCATAGGCAGCAGCTCTCGGTCAGCTCATCTCTTCTGATTTATGGAATGCTCTTTGACAAATAGGTGCCTTCTAGATTATTTTCTGCTGACAACACAGAGTTCAAATTAATTGATTGACACTGTACTGGATTTTTATATGCTACATAATGTCAACAAAAAACTACTGGTAAATTGCAAATATTGGACAGGCTATGAAGAAACTCTGTCATGTCCATTCTTGGTGAAATTGTCCTACAATTCAACACATTTGGGGCCGGGTTTTTTTCCTTTTTATTTTTGAACCATAGTGATGCTTGTAAACATAGCAAGCTTATTATATTCCCAGTGTTAGCGGCCTGGCTCATTACAGTTGTGGCTTGGAAAGTCTATAAAGACCTAACTATCAGCAAATGGGGATATCAAGTCTAGTCATTAGCCTTGCTGGAAACATTGAAGAATGAAATCCTCTATGGACCTCACAAGCAATGAATAGATGTTTGCAACTTGGTTTTCCTTTCTCCCCTATATTAATGGCCATCTATCAAAGCATTCTGCCCTGCCAAGCCATGTTAATCTATGAAATGATGTGTTCGGATTTTCTTAACGCATAATGGGAATCTGGTTTGGGAGAAGAAATAAGTACCAAGATTTGGAATGATATATGGATGCAAGAATATTGAAATGTCAGTAAGGATTAAGAATTTATAAATATATATATAAATTTGTTTGGAGATTATATTTAATTTGGGTGATATTTTTTCAAGCACATTCTTAGTTCTCGTGTAAAGGTGGTCAGAAAATAGATACTTGTTTCCATATATGTGAGATTATATTAACAATTGGTCCTCAAGAAAATAAGTTAAATTGAATTTTGAGGTACTGTATGTCCTAACATTGCATTTTTATTGATATTTAATAAGACACAATGTACTTGGACAACTCAATAATTAATTTCAAACTTGTTAACAGCAGCAAGATTAATGGTAGCTAGGAAATGGAAACAAATTGCAATTTTCAATTAAAAGAATGGTATAAAGAGGTTTGGAATATAGCTATTAATGATGTTAATATGCAATGTTAAAGAAAACATTGATTAATGAGAATATTTTTATAGATATCTGGTGAGAATTTATCGATTTTGTGTTAATAAAGGGGAAGGGTGTTGTATCTTCCACATGAGTTAATGCAGTTATGGAAAGGAAATAGGGCTGCATAAAGGGAGGAAAACTGATTGTATCCCCAATAGTCCTGGTGGTAGGGAGTAGGGACTATAATTTGTGTATTTATCTTTTTTCTTATTTTGAGTTATTCGTCTTTAACATGTGTATGCTTTTATAAAAAATAAAATTTAAAATGAATTATTCTGAAGTTACAATCTGTCACTCTTGTTGGTTGCTACCAAAGTTGTGGGCTACCACTGAACTCCTATTGACCATCTCTGCTTTCACACATTGCAGGCGAGCTGTCCTTTGGCAGCTGCTGTATAATTATGGGTTGTTTGTTCCATGGATGTTTGCAGAGATTGTGCATGAGATGAAGAAACCAATTGTAGTTAATTGACAAGGGGCCAACATAATCAGCCATGACATTGATACATGCCTCTTAAATTAGCTACAGCAAGTTAGTAAATTTCTGTGAACCATACTAGGATTTTGGCTACCAAATCTGACATAACAGGCCTCATTTTACGCATCATATTTTATAACTAGGCTGAAAGCCACACAGGAAAGAGACAATACAAAGGGGGGGGGGTCTGGAAGAAAACTCTATAAAAGTGTAGAAATGAAGGATATATTCCTCACCCTCCCGAGTTCATATAGGAGATATAGGCTAAGAAAAGTTTAAAGGTAATTGATATCCAGAAAGAGAAGCAGTGAAGAAGAATGCTGTTCATAATAATTGCTACTCATTATTGATGGTGTGTTTGTGTTTCTCTACCTTGCAGCATGCCATGCTAATTCTTCCTCATTAGAAAGCATGAAAGTACCATGGGACTAAGCAAAAAGATATGGAAAACATCTGCTGAAGACTTGAGAAATAAGTAACAAAGGACCATTGTCATGGATGTTGAATGTTGGATAATTGCATTAATCGATATTATTCCAGAAGAGTCTTTTGAGAGCCTGTCTAGTGTAGTAGTTGAGTGACCTGGATTCAAAACTCCAGTCAGTCATAGCAACTCACTGGGGCTGGAGGTGGCAATGATACCAGGATTGTCATAAACTGGGAGCTACCATTTCTTATAACCACATACTTTCTTATATTTTATCCTACCAGTTCTTGTATTTTTGGCTCACCTCAGCCATTAAAAAAATTGTGATGAACAACATCACTGAAAACATCACATACTTTGGAAGGAGAAATATGCATTAGTGAAAGGTATAAATCTGCTCAGCCTCATAAAATAAGATACTGTTTTCTTTAATTTGGTAGAATAAACCAAACATATCTTAAAGGCCTGTCTGCCCAAGATAGTTGCTTATCATTAAAAAACATAATCAGGCTGGAGCAGTGGAATTATATTTGGATACATTCATTTTCCAGTATCAGTACAAATCATTGCCTTTGCTCAGATTTATGGGTTGTGGATCAGGTATTTTAATAATGGAAATGAAAGTAGATTTGTATCCTGGCCAATATATTAGCAAAATCCAATATGACTTGAGTAGCTAATTTAACTAACCCAAATAAAGAAGCATTCAGCCACAACTAAGTAGTAATAAATGGCTGAACTAGTATGACCAGAACATGCAATTATGCATTATCTGAATTTCTGAATGAAATAATCAGATTAACTGATTTTATCTGCTGAAATTATAGCCAAATCAGAAGATATTTGCATGGCAATATTCATAGTCTCCCCCACACCCAATTCTGTTTTCTCAATCAACATCAAAAATATGCACCAAAGTCTATTAAGGGAAAGAGCACAGCAATGGTATTTTAGAGGAAAATACACACAAAAATGAATTAGATTATGGGGCAATATTTTCAAGAATTGAGCACACCTGAATGTCCAAAATGTTAAAAAAGCATGTGTATATTAATTACATTAACATGTATAATAACATATTTTAATCTTTGTACAGACTTATATGTGATGCAACTTACCATATTTGAAACTGTGAGCTGCAACAAACCTGCTGTGAGAAATTCAGCAAGTCCCAGTTAAGGACAGAAGTGTAATCCTTTTAAGTTCAATGGGGTTATTTGCTTAATTGGGTATTTATTGATGAATCTTGCAAACACAATTTCACAAAAAGAGCCTTTCCTTAGTCACAGTTAAATTAGGAGAAACATGAGCAATGATAACAATTGCAAAATGCTACAGTTTGTGCACCCGTATCCTAGGCAAGAGCTCCAATACCAGAGTTGCTTGTAGAATTGCAAAGTTCATGGGGACCATTGAATTCAAATTCAGATATGAATCCAGGACATCTGAAGCAACTAGGTTGGGTGTCCAATACCTAGAAGAATCCGTTCCACATGTGGAATCTTCTAAAAATAAAAGATCAGTTCAGTTGTATGTAATTCATGAATTAACTATGTGGATTCACTCCTCCAGTACAATCATACAGGATGGAGTTATGCCAAGATCAAGTTGTCCAGGGCCATTGCAGTCTAAATGGCTACAAGAGCTCTGCACTCTTCAGTTCTCTAACTCTTTCTGAGTCAAATCTAATACTTTCAGTCCCAAACTTTCTTAGTCCCACCCTTTAGGCTGAACCAATATTTTATAGGGGTCACAGAAACATTGAAAAGGGTTTGTCTTTTTGAAACAGTTTAGGACCTTGCTATCTGGCAGAACGGCTCCTGCTGCAAAGTACTGCCCATAACACCCGATCATCTCAGGCAGGACATTTGAGGGTGCCATCGCTGAAGGAGGCCTGTAAATCTTTGACGAGAAATTGGGCTTTCTCAGTGGCGTCCCCTCGGTTCTGGAACCAACTTCCTGTCTGGCACCTTCCCTTGCAGTCTTTAAGAAGAATGTAAAGATGTGGCTAATTAAAAAGGCTTTCCCTGGATATTAATATGTTCTAATGATAGTTATTATATATTTGTTTGCTTTTATCTGTAGCCCATCTTGCTCCTGTTTTATGCTGTTGTTCTTTATTATTTACTAGTTATAGTGTTTTTATTTATAAACTTGTGCTTATTTGTTATATTGTATTTTACTGCTTATGGTTTGATGTCTGTTCAGCTTGCTTCAAAAAGGAACTTGCTTCAAAAAGGAAAAAAGCACTAATTTAGTGTATTTTCATTGGAAGCTTTGATTTTAGACAAATGTATACCTTATTCTTGCTTTAGAGAAGAGAAATCTCATGGACATTAACAAATTCTCAGTAGCCCTCTTTGACAAGAATGAGTAATTTAACAAGATTTCTATACATCCCTAACTCCATCCCTAGTGATAGCTTGAATTTTTTTATACATCAATGAAGGGGAGAGCAAGAAATGAAATTATATTGAGATGCACTGATTCCAACAGGTGAATCTTTCCCAATAGTTTTTTTTTTTTGTATTGTAGCAGTTTTCAAAAAACAGTCCACAATTGCCTTGTAGCAGTTCCATCAAAATCCCTGCAGACATTCACATTGTATTAAATAATGGGCTGTACAGACAATCGATTGCTTGTTATACTCATTATCCTGAGAAGACTCCAGTTTCATAACAACCTAGTGCTGAGTTTTTTTAAAGATAAATTAGAATTTGACATTCGGAAGGTGAACTTTCCCACCTATTAAATTTATAGTGTCATTTTCATAAACTTCCCAGATGCTTTACCTAGAGTATGCTTTCCTGGAGTATGTCACATATCAAAGAAACATGTCACGGCTCCCCAAAAAAGCAATCAAAACCTTGCAACACAAACCTCATTTCTTTCCCAATTGCCAGCTTCTTTCAAATGAGTGTTGGTTAAACAAACCAAGCATCATTAGTGACAGTGACATATATATTGCCGGCAGCCAAGCTGTTTGTATCCATACCTACATCTTAATTTTAATAAAGTTGGCTTTGAAAGTAATAGCATCTAAATTAGTGCCTTCTCATAAATAACCCCTCTCATTGCATTTAGTCAGAAGCCCATCTGCTTTATTTTCAGGTATTTTGTCAAGATTTAGAAACTTTTCTCACTGAATAAGTGACAGATTTATAAAATAACCAATTTTGAGAGTGAATTTGTCTAAAACTCTGCTTGTCTTAATTTGAAGACAGGGAGGGAATGTATTCTAAAAATATTATGGCTTTTCCTACTTTCTTTTCTTTTCTTTTTTAAAATCTCTTTCTGATTGAATAACTGTGGGCCAAACTATAAATTACATATAATCTATCATTAGAAGCCAAAATCCAGTAGTGTTCCAGCTGTGTGATTCGGGCAGACATCTTTTACTGAGTAATCATACCTGCAAATAATGTGTGTTCTTAATAGAGATGGGCACGACTCAAAAAAATGGTGTTTCGTTTGTCGTTTGGTCGTTTAGGGGTCCGTTTCAGTTCGTTCGTGAGGTTTTTTGCAAAAAAAAATCGTTTTCGTTTTGTTAGGTAACGAAACGAAAAAACGAAAACAAAAACGAAAAATTGCTGTTTCGTTACCCTTTAGCACAATTCAATGTATTTCCCATAACAAAAACGAAGCGGTCAACAAAATTTTTCGTGTTTCGGGTCGTTTCATTTCATTTTGGAGTCAAAATTTGTTTTTGTTTCGTTACATAACGAAATGAAAAAACAAAAACGAAAATGAAAAATTGCTCGTTTCGTGCCCATCTCTAGTTCTTAATAATCTGATGGCTGCTAACCAAGCTAATTGGCAAAGTATAATGTGAAAAAACTCCTACAGTGACAACTTGATATTTCCAGCATACTCTGGCCTTTGTCTGCTATTGGTTAATATCTTTATAAAAGACTTGGATGAAAGATTACAGGGGGTGCTACTCAGATTTACTGATGACATCAAGCACATTGCATCAGAACACACAATCAGGCTTTGATATGACGTTGAAAGCATGGAGAAGTTTACCCAAACAAACACAATGCCTGAAAAAAGTACCTATTGGATTTCCTGCCTTGTCAGGGAATCAACACTGAGGATCCTTGAGAGTTATAGGATTGTATGATTGTATGATATCCCTTGCCCCTCTATCTGTGACTGTTACCTGAAGTTCCTGCCATGCTCTGCCTAATGGCAAAGCTGACCTTACAGGGAAAGTAATCACTATCTTTCTCTGAATGACAGCTTACATGAAACTGTAAGGATTGACTAGATTTTGTCCAACCATATGCTTTAAATAATAGACATCCTGATCTCTTCTATCTGCAGCTTCTCAGGTTGCTACACTTTAAAGGTATTTTTTAAAAACTAGAACATACTATAAGGAGTCATTTTAAGGACCATTAATTATTTTTATTTTAATTAAAAGCATGAAAATGATTTATATTTTTACTTACAAGTTATCTCAATAATACTACAGTCTTACAGAAAAATCTTACATTTATACCTTACCCCTTCCTTCTTTATTTCATACAGAATTTATTGTTTCTCACCATTCCTGAATTGAAAACACAATGGACTTTGAAAACAATGTTATTATCCAGAACAGGCAGCATCCTTATCTCAACTGAAGTATTTTCAAGATGTAAGACTGGGACATACTTCTGTCATTGTAAGGCAAAATACCACCCATCTACTTGTCATTGTCGCTCACTTTTAAGAGTGAGCTGAGGGATCTGATCTGTGTGAATGTTAGTCATTGTCTCATGGGCAAATGCCTTCGGACTGCAGAGGTGTTTTCTTTTCACAAACCCCTCAAGCTGTTTGATAATGAGGGGTAGTTTCAGCATCCATCCTCTGAAGAAATCAGACCTTTCTCTTTTGCCTTAGCAGTGTGTGGGCATTAACAGAAGCCTCGCCTTGACAGCACATCCAATTCCAACTAGCCAGGGTCACTGCTGTGCTAAGACAGTGTGGTCTCTGAACAACACGGATTCACTAGCTTTTGTACTAGGAGCAAGGGCTGTGCTGATGGGTCCCGTAGGCTTCTCATTACCAAGTCTCTATCATATCTTCAGCATCCTACCTGTCTTATTGTTGCATGTCTCCAGAGCAATTCATTTGGAAATAAAAGAGAGTATTAGGGATGGCATTTTCCAGTCTAATAAAAATGGCAAGTCATGGAAGCAAACTTTTTGTACAGGTGAAACAACTCAAGGGATCCATTCAAGCACATAATGACAGGAAACAAATGTTACTATGTCTATTAAGTCTACGTGCTAATAACCTATTTTGGATGATGCACAAGAGCTGGAACACTGAGTACTGAATTTCCTTGCCCCACATGTGAAATGATAATAGGGAAGAATTCTAGACACCAGACCTAGAGGTTAGCATTCCAGGTACCACAGCCTTGGGAAGCGGGGAAACTTCAAAACCAACTTTACCAGCAGACCCAGAGTCCATTTGCTGTGTCACATCCCATGGCAAAATATACTCTCCTCCAAAAAGAAAAGGACAGAAAAGACACAAAACATGTGGCACCTTAAAGACTAACTTTCATATTTTAATGTAACGTTTTGTGGACACATCAACGAAATGTTACATTAAAATATGAAAGTTGGTCTTTAAGGTGCCACATGTTTTGTGTCTTCTTGTCTTTTCTTTTTCTTTGATTTTTGCCTGCAGTTCTGGAAAAGATTAACATACCTACCCTCTCTGAAATTTCCAAAAAGAAAGCCACTAAAATATTATAAAAAGGTATTCCACAGAAGCCTATCAGTGGACAGGGCTTGAATTTCTATGATTGTTATGGCTAGTGAAACAAACACACCCTTGACATTATAAAGACATCTACAATAAAATGAGCTTTGTGAGTGAAAAAGTGAAGATGTGTCCATGTGGTGGGCACAACATTTCTTCCCCTTCAATAGATTTCCAGCTTTCCTACTGCTTTCTATACTGCTGCTTGATTCATGCTAGCCAAGTGGCAAGCAAGCATCTTTTCTTCATGATGGGGTCAAGGCTTAAGTGTAGAAACCACTGGTTCCATCAGTTTTTTTTTTTCACTTGACCCTAGGACCATCCTGGTCTGCTAGTAGCAGCATGCAGATGGAGCAGGTAGGTGTTGGGATAACTATGTTAAACACAAAGTTAAAATTAGATATGAGGTCTAAGGAAATCAGAGAAACTTTGGTAAGATGAATGATACAAATTAACTTTATATAAATTCCACGGTAGAATTTAAATTCATATTTCATTTCATTTCTGGAATTATTGCTGTGTCTAATGGAGTTACTTTGCTTAATTAGGACTCTGTAAAACTGACAGCAGGTGAGGAAGGTTTATTATCTGATTGAAGATATACTATACACGTAATTATAGGTACTAATAAAACTATTATTAAAACCTTGCTTTTTAAACAGTTATTTGTTTCTCATCATGTCCTAATAAAGGGGGAGAATGGCATGGGTGAACAGGAATAATTTGCTGTTAATCAAGAATAATAAAGTGAGTAGTCTAATTTCCTCATCAAACATCTCTGATTAGAATGTCATTACAGTTCTCTGCTTCCAATTGATTGCATGTTGATTGGGAGGAACTTAGAACGCAGAGTAAATTTAGTTCCCAGTTACATCTGAGGATAATTCCTATACGACTAAGGCAACAATCCTCTCTGCAGCTTCTGAAAAATAAGATGAACTGAGTTCAATGAGGTAAGTTTGTGAAAGGCTGAAGGAATCCTTGGCACACTTACCTGAATGTAAGCACCACTGAATGCCCTCTAGATTTTATATGGAAGCTTCCTAATCTTTAGGCAATGTAAGGTGGCTACCTTACATTGTGAGGGTGAAGAAACTGAGTCAAAACAAACTGCCATACCACTTCAAACTTTGCTTTGCCACTGCTTAATTGGGGCTCTCCATGGGTGACTAATGTGAGGATTGATAATTAATGATTGATAATGGCATAGCCATAGCGTTCAGTAAAGAGTTGTAAATTTTGGAAAGGAAACATTCTCTCAGATTCCCCCAGTGAGTGTTAATCTAAAAAAAGTAACATTCCCAAACTCTCAACACAGCTGCCACCAGGGACTCCGTGGAATTGCCTGTGTCATCATTTTTTCTAATGCTATTATGTGTGTTTTTGACTTTGCCTAGAGGGGAACATATGGTTGCAATGTGATTCCACCAGGGAAAAGGACAACCATAACTAGAAATAGAAATATCAAAGGCTAAGGGGGAAATGGAGCTAGGATTGGGTGAAGAGGGCATTATTCAGCAGAGCAACTTGACCCTAATAATTTCTATGTGGAAGAAAAAAACCATACACAGTTCAAGCCAATTGCATTCTACTATTAACAGAAAAAACTGGCTATTATTCTGAACATTCCAAGAATATGTATCTAGAGAAAAAGAAAGAAGACAGAAAGAATAAAAATAAATAACACACCTTAATGTGGTTATTATGAATCCTCAAGTCAGAAATGATTTATAGCATCTCAAATAAGGTTTTCAGGGTAAGTTGGGTATTTAAGGAGTGGCATTTACCAGTTCTTCTGACCTTTTAAGAGAAGTTATATATTATTTTTAAAAAGAAAGGTCTGCTTTGGATAATGAGAATGTCTGGGGTTTTGATTGTTCCTAGACCATAAGATGTCAAGCCCTAATTCAGTCATGCTTTGCATGCAAATAATCAGACTTAGACTAGCAAAGCATTATTAATGTGTCTGCCTTAATATATTTTAATCAGGTTTCACTTAGCATTTCAGTGATCTTCACAGGTTTTCAGCTCCACGAACCATTAGATAATATAATACAAGAGAGCTTTAAACTGAATCCACAGGGCGAGGGAGAAAACTTTCTTAAAGGTACAGATCCAGAAGGGGTTGTGGAAAATAGCCCAAATGTTGTAATAGGAGCAGGACAAGAGTATTACAGACCATCAGTGTGAGGAAAAATGGGTTAAACAAATGGCTTGTAAGAAGCGCATACAGCCTCAAATGTCTCTACACTGACCACAGAGCATGGGAAATAAGCAGAAGGAGCTGGAATTCCTAATACAGCAAAATAAATATGATATAATTGGTATCACTGAAACCTGGTGGGATGAGACATGCTTAGAATGTAGTTACTGGAGGGTATTACCTGTTAAAGAGCAGAGACATCACTTTGCCAACAAAGGTCTGGATAGTCAAAGCTATGGTTTTTCCAATAGTGATGTATGTAAGTGAGAGCTGGACCATAAAGAAGGCTGATCACCACAGAATTGATGATTTTGAGCTGTGGTGCTGGAGGAGAGTCTTGAGAGTCCCCTGGACTGGAAGGAGATCAAACATATACATCCTGAAAGAAATCAACCCCGAATGTTCACTGGAAGGACAGATTTTGAAGCCGAGGCTCCAGTACTTTGTCCACCTCATGAGGAGAGAAGACTCCTTGGAAAAGTCCCTGATGTTAGGAAAAATGGAAGGCAAAAGGAAAAGGTCACGGCAGAGAATGAGATGGTTCAACGGTGTCATAGATGCAACCACTATGGATCTGACCAAACTTCGGGAAGCAGTGGAAGACATGAAGACCTGGCGAGCTCTGGTCCATGGGGTCATTAAGAGTTGGACATGACTGAATGCCTGAACAACAACATTACCTGTTTCAAAGGAACAGGCATAGTAGGAGAGGAGGTGTAGCTTTATATGTTAAGGATGTTTATACTGTGGAAGAAATCTGGGATATACACCTGGGAAAGCAGGTTGAGAGTATTTGGGTGAGAATTAAGGGGGAGAAAAAATGAGTGATATCACTGTGGGGTTATATTATAGACTCCCAAGCTAGCCAGAGGAGTGGGGAGATGCCTTCTGTGAGCAGATGGCCTTACAGTCAAAAGTGAGAGATGTAGTACTAACGGGAGATTTTAACTATCCTGATATATGTTGGCAGTTCAACTCAGCTAAGAATGCAAGGACTAACACATTCCTTACTGCACTTGCAGACAATTTCATGGTCTAGAAGGTGGAGGAGGCAAACAGAAGAATAGCCACTTTAGATCTGATCTTAATCAATAGGGTGGACCTTGTAAATGGGGTCGAAGTGGTGGGATCTTTAGGCATAAGTGACCATTCTCTTTTGGAATTTGTTATACAGTGGGAAGGGGAAGTTAAGCATAACCAGTAGACATGGGCACGACCAGAAAAAATGACGTTTCGAGTTTTCGTTTGTCGGAACAGGTCCATTTCGGGTCATTTTAAAAACTTTTTTCTGTGCTGCTTGGCATCGTGCGATTGCCGTGATGCCATTAACGACAACGAAAAACCTGACCCAATTTTTCTTTTTTCGAGTTGGGTTCAAGCTGGAGCGGCATAATTATCGTTACCGTTTCCGTTACGTAACGGAAACGATAACAAAAAATGGAAACGACAATTTCGCCACTCCGTGCCCATGTCTAATAACCAGACACACATAGTGGACTTTAAGAAAGACAATTTTTGTAAACCTAGGGAATTATTGGCCATAATTCCATTGACTGAAATACTGAAAGAGAAGGGAGTCCAACATGAATGGGAGTTCCTTAAAAGTGAGATATTAATGGCACAATCTAAAACTGTTCCAAAAAGAAAGAAAGAGAGAGAAATAAAAGAAAAATGGGAGATGTCTAAAGAAACTGCAATGGTTTACTAAAGAACTTCCAAATCAGCTAAATATGAAGACAACCATGTACAGGAAATGGAAAAATGAGGAATGCACCAAAGAGGAATATAAGCGAATAGCTAATATATGCAGGGGTGTGCCAAAAAAGCTAAAGAGAAGAATGAACTTAGACTTGCCAGAGAAATTAAAGATAGTAAAAAGGGTTTCTTTAGTTATGTCCGCAGCAAATGGAAAAATAAGGAAATGATAGGCTCTCTGTGTGGTGAAGATAACCAGTTATTAACAGGAAAGAGGGACAAGGGAGAACTTCTCAACATCTTCTTTGCCTGAGTTTTCTCCAAAAAGGAAAAAAAGGAGGTAGGTTGGGAATTGCAACATAGAATAGGAAGGGAGGCAATGCAGGAACACCTGGAAACCCTAAATGAATTTAAGTCTCCTGGGCGAGATGAATTACACCCATGCATATTAAAAGAACTGGCAGAAGTAATTCCAGAACCATTGGCAATAATCTTTGAGAAGTCGCGGGGAACATGGGAAGTCCCTATAGATCAGAGGAAGGCAAATGTCCCCATCTTCAAAAAGGGGAGAAAAGAGGACCCAAATAATTACTGCCCCATCAGCTTGACTTCAATTCCTGGAAAGACCCTAGAGCAGATTATTAAGCAGAAAGTCTGTAATTATTTAACAAGCAATGCTGTCATTACCAGAAGTCAACATGGGTTTCTTAAAAATAAGTCATGGCAGACTAATTTGACCTCTTTCTTTGATAGAGTTACAGGACTGGTGGATGAGTGGGATGCTGTGGATATTGCTTATCTAGGTTTCAGTAAGGCCTTTGATAAGTTTCTCCATGGCATACTTACAAAGAAGTTAGTAGAATGTGGGATAGATAGTGCTACTGTTAGGTGGATTTGTAATTGATTGACTGAGTGCACTCAAAGGGTGATCATAAATAGCTTCTCCTCAGCTTGGGGATACATGACCAGTGGGGTGCCCCAGGGTTCTGTTCTGGGTTCGGTGCTATTCAATATCTTTATTAATGACTTGGATGAAGGAATAAAGAGTATGTTGATTAAATTTGCAGATGATACTAAATTGGGAGGGGTGCCTAATTCCATAGGGGATTGGATGAAAATATAAAATGACCTTGACAGACTTGAGTGCTGGGTCAAAGCTAATGGAATGGGTTCCAACAGAGAGAAATGTAGGGTGCTGCATCTAGATTAAAAAAAGAATTTACACAGACATAGAATGGGAGACACCTGGCTGGATAATAGTCCATGTGAAAGGAATCTGGGAGTCTGGGTGGAATACAAATTGAACATGTCAGCAGTGTGATGTGGCAGCCAAGAAAGCCAATGTGAATCTTAGTTGCATCAACAGAAGCACAGTGTCTAGAGCAGTGGTTCTCAACCTGTGGGTCCCCAGATGTTCCTGGACTGCAACTCCCAGAAGTCTTCATCACTAACTGAGCTGGCCAAGATTGCTGGGAGTTGCAGTCCAAAATGCACAGGTTGGGAACCATGGGTCTAGAGAAAGGGAAGTGATAGTATCGCTCAGTTCTGGAGTACTGTGTCCAGTTCTGCACACCTCAATTTAAAAATGATGTTGAAAACCTTGAATGGCTCCAGAAGAGGGTGATCAGGATGGTTAAAGGCCTGTAACATATGTCTTACAAGTAGAGATGGGCACGACTCGGGAAAATGACGTTTTCGAGTTGTCTGTGTCGGAGGCAGTCTGTTTCGGCTCGTTTCCGTTTTTCGTGAAACTTCGCAAAAATTAGTCGGTTCGTTTTTTCGTTTTTTCGTTATCGTTATACTGGTTTTTTTGGGGGGGTAGCGGGCTCCTGGAGGCACCTCTGTGGGGTGGGTGCCTCCTCTGGCCCACTATAAAGGGAAAGTGGGCTCCTGGAGGCACCCGTGGGTGCCTCCTATCCTCACCCACTAGGAAGGGACAGCAGCAGCAGGCTCCAAGAGACCCCTCAACATGTGGGTCTCCCCTCCTCACCTGCTGCTGCTGCAAAATGGCATGCATAACCCTATGGATATGCATACCATTTGCAGGCAGTGCCAGTGACACCTGCTCAAGTACCTGATCCCTTGGTACGAGCGTGTCGCACCTGCCATGTCCCACAAAGAAGGGAATCGTACTTGCGTGTGTAGTGCAATGCAAGTAGATCTGGCTATGGGCTAAGGTGGATTAGGGTTAGGGCTAGGGTTAGGCTAATGACGGGTAAGGTTACGGTGGGCTATTGGGTTGCACCTCTGGGTGCCTCTCTGACCCACTAAGACGACAGTCTGTGACGTATGGGTAAGGAGTCAAGGATTAGGGTTAGGGGGTTAGGGGGCTAGGGCAGGTTTTAGGGGGCTTTTTGGCACATCCCAGAAGTCTCCATGGCCAAGTGGCCATGCGATTGGTGGGATGGCTCCAAAAATTTGCATGGTCATCCCCTCCCACATGGCTGGCCAGGCCACTGGGCCAGCCCATCATTGCGCACTGCGCAGGTGTAAATAAAATAACATAAAATAAAATCAATGGAGGACAGAGGAGGAGAGGAGAGACATTTTGTTGCAAGAAAAAACCCACTGCTACTGTGAAAAATCTGGCAGTTTATAAATTTCCACGTGTTTCTGTTGTGCTTGTGTGTTTTTGGACCACGATCCACGATTTCAAAAACAATATTGCGTTCGCCACCCCATTTTGGATCCCCCGCCCGCACCGCATGGCATGGCAACTCGAGTCCGGCTGCCCAGGATGGGGGGGAGGTGGGACCACCCCTCCAAACAATCCCTCCGGTAGGTGCCCTGCGCCCTTAGTCAAGCAGGCATTTTTCTGCCTGCTTTTTGGCCCGGGAATGGGTGGGGGGGGAGACCCGGGAGAGTTTAAAAAAGTTTTTTCCTATGCCGTCCGTGCCGCTTGCTTGTGCTTTGGCGGCCGGCGGCGAGACTGGGCTTTTTGCGGCGGGCGAGCCTGCGGCGAGTCCCACCAGACCAGAGCATCCCAGGACGGAGGGGGGGAGGCTGGGACCCCCCCTCCAGACCAGAAACCCCCCCTCCAGTAGGTGCCCTGAGGCACAGCAGGCATTTTCCGCCTGCTTTTTGGCCCGGGAATGGGTGGGGGAGAGTTTAAAAGTTTTTTCCTGTGCCATCCGTGCTGCTTGAGCCGGCGGCGAGACTCGTGCCGTGCGGGAATGGGTGGGGGAGAGTTTAAAAGTTTTTTCCTGTGCCATCCATGCTGCTTGAGCCGGCGGCGAGACTCGTGCCGTGCGGGAATGGGTGGGGGGAGAGTTTAAAAGTTTTTTCCTGTGCCATCCGTGCTGCTTGAGCCGGCGGCGAGACTCGTGCCGTGCGGGAATGGGTGGGGGGAGAGTTTAAAAGTTTTTTCCTGTGCCGTCCGTGCCGCTTGAGCCGGCGGCGAGACTCGTGCCATGCGGCTTGTTGCTGCTGAGAGCCTGCGGCGCCGGCGAGTCCCACCAGAGCAGCCCAGGAGGGAGGAGGGGGGGGAGGCCGGGGACCTCCAGAAACCACCCCTCTGGTAGGTGCCCTGAGGCACGGCAGGCATATTTCCGCCTGCTTTTTGGGCGAGAACCGGGTTTTTCTAACTTTTAAAAACTTTTTTTCTGTGCCGCTTGGCATCGCGCGCGATCGCGCAATGCAAGTAACGAGCACGACAAATCAGACCAAATTGTTCGTTCGTCGGTTCGAGCTCGAAGTCTGGCGGAGTAATTCCCGTTACCGTTTCCGTAGAGTAACGGAACCGAGTAACGGAAATACCACTAAGTCGTGCCCATCTCTACTTACAAGGAATAGCTTAGGGAGCTGGGAATGTTTAGCCTTACAAAAAGAAGGCTGAGGGGGCATATGATAGCGATGTTTAAACATTTTAAAGGATTTTGTATTAAAGAGAGGACTGGTTTGTTTTCCATGGCTTCAGAAACTAGGACTTGGGAAACAGGATTTGCACTAGCTGTGTTCAGACCGATGAAGCTGTTTGGATGAACAGCGAAACGTTTCTATCTCTCAAAAAAGAAGTCCAGTAGCCATGACTCAACCTCCAGATAAACTCACCTGGATGACTGAGAATCTTCACAGACATATTGCAGGAAAAGAGGTTAAATCTGAACATTAGGAAGAACTTCCTGATGGCTGGATTTTGGGGCCTCTAGCAGGCACAGAAAGCCAATTGAAGGCCTGTTTGGGGCAGCACCAGACCTAAGTTAAGTGTAGGAGGCCCAGCCTGCCCCCCCTAGTCACAACCCAACCCAGCATCCACATATCACATATTTTCCTTTATCGCGGGTTGGGTCAGATCTAGAGATGGGCATGAAACAACCATTTTTTTCGTTACTGTTCTCCGTTATTCGTTCCATTAAGTAACTGTACAAATAATGACCGTTGTGATGGGGCAGGCTTGAACCGAACAGAACCAAGAAAATTTTCTTTGGTTCTGTTAGTTTCCATTATTGCCGTTGTGCCGCTCGCATGATGAATAACAGAGCAGCGGAGGGTGGCGAGAGGGGCCTGGGCCTGGCGGAGCCTCTTTGCCCCCTCCCTGCCGGAGCCGATGACATGAGATTGGTCCTTGGGGAGGGGGCCCAAGGGAAGGCGGTGCTTGGCGGTGTTCCGGGGGTGGTGGCCTGTTAGGGGTGGTGGCTGGAGCAGATCCTGGCTCTGGGAGGGCTCCCTGTGGCCACGGGATTGTTCTCCTGCTGTCAGGCTTGCCACTGGCTCCGGCAGGGCCCGGCCCCAGGAGGGCTCCCCGTGGCTGTGGGACGGCTCTCCCAGGAGGCTTGCCCTGGCCCCAGGAGGGCTCCCCGCAGCCACGGGAACACTCTCCCGGCCTGCATGCCATTGGCTCTGGTAGCACCCGGCCCTGGGAAAATGACGAAATGGAAATGAAACGGAAACAGAATGAAGCGGACCCCAGGGCCCGAATAATGGCCGTGAAATGCCATTTTTTCATTTCGTGCCCATCTCTAGTCAGAACCCTAACCCCCCACGATAAATGAGGGATTACTGTAAATGTAAAACATACAGTAGGGCCTCTATATATGTAGAATTTTTTCATTAATATATCCCTGTAATTCTGGTCATATGTAATATAAAGTAATGTACTATCAAGTTAGAATCCACTTATGGGAACCCTAATAAGGCTACCTAATGAGTTATTTTCACAAGTTCCTCAGTGAATTTCCATGGCTAAAAGTGGATATGAAGCCAGGTTGCCAGAATCCTGGCCTGTGTATCCTAAATAGGATCCTAGTCCTGGGTAAGATCCTAGTTAAAAGTATGTTTGAATCTCAAAGCAAGAAGACCCCAGAGCACAGAGAGAACTTCAAGTTCCCTAAGCTTCTTGTCCTCTGAAGATGCCAGCCACAGGAAGAAATGTCAGGAAGAAAACTTCCAGAAAATGGTTAAACAGTCCTAAAAACTCACAACAGCTACCAAGAAGACTTCAGTTCACTAACTCTCTGTACATATGAAGAAGTGAGGATTGGGGTTGGCTTGACTTGTCTGTGATTGTGCTGACCATCAGGGTGTCTGATAGTTAACAATAGTACCTATACTGAACTCCTAGGAAGCAAAACACGTTGAGGAGCCATATAGCCATCACAAAAACCAAATACAAAAGTAGAACAGATGATACCTTTAGGCTACTAGGAAAAAACAAAAAAATTGCTAATACAGTATTTTGAGGGCAAAACCCCTCTTCTTCAGAGCTGTACCAACATGTTAAAACTAGAGATGGGCACAAAATGGAAAAATAATGTTTTGTTTCATTTTGTGCCCACCCCTGTTTCATTTCATTATGTTTTTTATGCTTTTTTAAAATTCTGCACTCTACATTGGACAAACAGGACAATCTCTAAGAAAATGCATCAATAGATGAAAGTTTTACATAAGGAACCATAATACACAAAAACCTGTCTCAAAACATTTCAGTTTACCTTGAAGGACTTAGAGGTCACAGTTTTGGAACAGAATCATTACAGATCTAGAATACAAAGGGAAACAGCTGAGATAAAATTCATAAGCATGATGGACACACACAAGAACATAAGTCAGGGTTTCTTGAGTCATTATAAAATGTAATATACCATATTGGCACCTTTTTCATGGAAGTTATATCCCACCAGGACTCTTAAGGTAAAAAAACTTTCCCACACTTCCCCCCCTTTTTCTTCCAAACCCCTCCCCCCTGCTCTGATCTTGTCTGGATTTCTTCAAGGCATTCACCACAGAGCGATAAAGCTACATCAACAAACACCAGAAGACCCTGGCCTCCTTTTATTTGATGTATATCAAATCACATATTATATTATGCAGCTATATGTCTGAAGAAGTGGACATGTCCATGAAACATTACATTAAAATATGCAAATTAGTATTTAAGGTACCACATATTTTGTGTCCTTTGTTTTGATTTTTTTTTTAAATTTTGCCTGAAATAGTATGAAACAAAATGAAACAAAATGAAATGACTCCCCTGGGTCCTAGAGGCACCAGATTTGGTGCCTGGCATCCATTTTTAAAGATGTCCAGCTGAGGTGTCATTGGCTGGTCCCATTTAAAACTGGCCCAGTCACCACCAGGGAACCCCCCTGGTAGCAACTGGGCCATTTTTAAAGGACCCAGGGGAGTCAAACCCCCCCCCCGCTTCCCTCTCCTGGGCTCCAGAGGCAGCAGTGGTGGTGGCTTATTGCAAGCCCAGCAGGTAAGGGATTCATTTTACAGGTGGAACAAAATGGTTCATTTCAACAAAAAAGACCATTTTCATTTCGTCTGTCATTTATTATTATTTATTATTTATTTATTAGTTATATTTCTATACCACCCATCTTCCGGACGGAACTCTGGGCAGTTTACAATTCAAATAAAACAACAAATATTCAAAAAGAGCAAGTGGGTACTAATAAAATAAGGAGGGACAAAACCCCCCACAAGAGGCGACACGGACGGCAAAAACAACAAACAAACAAAAAGCAAAAAAAAAAAAACCCACTAAGTAATAAGGTTGGCATATGCCTCTTCAAAAAGGAAGGTTTTCAGAGCCTTTTTAAAGGTAGGCAGGGACTGTGCTAGGCGCAGCTCACTAGGGAGACGATTTCATGACGTAGGGCCTACCACAGAGAAGGCACGGTTACGTGTGAGTGATTTCCGCGCCTCCCTTGGTGTGGCCACACTAAGTGAGCGCGCCTGCACCATTCTCGTGGGCCTAACCCCAGTTGACCTCTGTGAGATACGCTCCGATAGGTACTCTGGTCCCAAGCCGTGGAGAGTTTTGAAAATCAAAACCAGGTCCTTTAACCTTATCCGGAGGACAACAGGTAGCAATGTAGGCAAGCCAGAACTGGGGTGATGTGATCGAATCTACAAGCACCCACCACCAGTGCGGCTGCCGCATTCTGCACCCACTGGAGCCTCCAGACAAGGGTCAAGGGCAACCCTACGTATAGGGCATTGCAATAGTTGATCCTCGAGATCACAAGGGCCTGCACTACTGTCCTCTGGGAGGACTCATCGAGGTAATGAAATGCTGCTTCCTCATTTTGTTTTGTTTTGTTTTGTTTTGTTACCTAACAAAACTACAAAACTGCATTTGGTTTTTTGTTTCATGCCCACCTTTAGTCCTTGACTTTACACCTAAGAAATAATTCCTGGCAATACCATCTTTTGCCATGTTTTAACCTGTTGGTACAACTCTGAAGTAGAGGGTTTTTGCCCTCAAAATATTAGCAACTTTTTATTATTTTTCTCATAGTCTAAAGATATCACCTGTTCTATTTCTGAACTCCTAGCAGTGAAACCAGTGCAAAAATTTTTAGGACCATCCTTATAAAGGTATGGTTTAAACCAGACAATGAAATAACCAACATCTGACTCCTGTTAGTGATTAGATAAGGCCATGATTTATTTATATTTTTACAACAATATGTTATAGCTCTTCAGCTTAATCAAACAGATAATACAAACAACAAAATTTCACTGGTGTCTGTGTGATGGCCCATAAAGTTTAATGATCAAAACAGACTATGAAGAGCATCTCCATGCAGAGAACGTCATTTTCTCCACAAGCCCTGTGTGATTGGTACAGAATGAATGATCAAATCTGTTTTTTTGTTTATCATTTTATGTTTACTGTCTATCATTTGTCTGGGTGCTGCAGCAGGAATTCTGATTATGTTCAATTTAGAAATGGGGAATGTGAAACCAGGCTGGCACTTCAGATGGTGAAGATTCAAGTCTAAACGTTACCAGATCAATTCCAGTATTTAAATCAAAGCCATTAAAGCTCTGAAGCATTCTCAGCTTCCTTTCTTGACATCTTTCATTCCCATGCATCTTATACTTGGTCTTGCGAATGATGCAGTAGCTAAGATGTCTGCAGTCTTGACAGAATTTTTATGACAATTTCTACACAGTGTTTTTACTGCTGAATGGTGTATAGGATGAGTAGGGTATTTACTCAGATAGCCGAGGGCATACTTTGCATATTTGATCACTCATGTTCCATGACTGATATCACACAAGCAGGTAATAAGAGAAAGATCCCGACAATTTTAGTCCAAAAAGCTAGGATTAGATAGAGCCGTTATTTAACATTGGCAGTTCCTGTGGTGACTGATACTCGCTGTGATACTCACTGGGGCAGAAGGCACATAAAGTAGTGAACACTGGATGGTGCTAGAGGTAAGAACCACAGCTGGAGCAAAAGTGAGTTGGTTTTAACACATATACAGTAGACCCTCGTATAACGGAGGGTTTGTACAACGAAAAACTTGTACAACGAAAAAAAATCCCCCCCTCCCCCCCGCGGCCACCTCCATCCACCACCTGCGGCCGCCCGAGAAGAGGACGGGGGGCAGTTGGTGCCCGCGGCCGGCGGGGGCAGCAAGGCAGTGGCGGCGGTGGCGGCGGCTCCCGAGTCGGCCTTGCGAGGCCGGTGACGGTGCCCGCGGCCGGCGGGGGGAGCAAAGCGGCGGCGGCGGCGGCGGCTCCTGGGTCGGCCCCGCAAGGCCGGTGATGGTGCCCGCGGCCGGCGGGGGGAGCAAGGCGGCGGCGGCGGCGGCTCCCGGGTCGGCCCCGCGAGGCCGGTGATGGTGCCCGTGGCCGGCGGGGGGAGCAAGGCAGCGGCGGCGGCAGCGGCTCCCGGGTTGGCCGGTGATGGTGCCCACGGCCGGCAGGGGCAGCACCCCCGCGGCCACCTTCGCAGAACCACCTTCGCCCGGCCGCCCGGGGAAAGAAGGAAGGAGGGAGGGGAGAGGAGGGGGCACCCAGGAGAAGCAGCGCACCCCACTCCTTCCCCCCACCCCAGCGGCCACCTTCGCCGGACCACCTTTGCCTGGCTGCCCGGGGAAAGAGGGAAGGAGGGAGGGGAGAGGAGGGGGCGCCCAGGAGAAGCAGCGCACCCCACTCCTTCCCCCCACCCCCGCAGCCACCTTCGCCGGACCACCTTGGCCCAGCTGCCCGGGGAAAGAGGGAAGGAGGGAGGGGAGAGGAGGGCGGCAGACACAGAGGGGGATGACCATGCATTGGAACGGATTAAATCCGCTTTCAGTGCATTCCTATGGGAAATTAGAATTTGTACAATGAAAAATTTGTATAACGTAATTTGATTTGGAACCAATTAATTATGTTATACAAGGTATCACTGTATACAGCTCTCTTTCTCTCTCCTTCTCCCTTTTTCTCATATGCACACACACACACATAAAGGTAAAGAATCAGCATCCTCATCATCCTCATCCTCATCCTCATCCTCATCATCATCTTAAAAGTGCAGAGCTGGAAAGGACTCAAGAACACTGTCAGGAAAGCATAGTGCAGGATTTATGGTAACTCCTAAACTCTGTCCAACAATTCTGCATATAGAAAGTAAGCTTGGAAGACAATGAGGCAGGAAGATAGGTGGGTGGGCAGGCATTCACTGAAATACTCTATTCTTTTTACAAATTGCCTGAGGAGCAATATAAATATATGCAGAATTGTTCTTGAGTCCTTTCCAGTATACATATATATATATATATATACACACACAGAGAGAGAGAGAAACATCCCATCGGCTGCTGCTTTAAACCTACATTCATTTCCTTATTTTCTTTTCCTGTTTTCCCCTCCCTCTTTCTTCAAATATAAATTACTGTAAGTCTGCAGACTGAGTGGGTAAGGAGCACATGTGGGGACCTGTCCTTCTGGTTCAGGTAAGGAAGCAGGGAGGGGCAGCAGTGCTTGTTTGCTGTAACTGACTGGGTTCCCCTAAGACATATGTGTTATATGTCATCAAATCAGGACCAACTTTTAACAACCTAACTGAGCTTTCAAATATCATGGGATTTACTGAGGTTATAATTATAATATGGGTCAATTCAAAAGGCTTTTTTTTTGTCTGATCACACAATACAAATTCCAGTTTGAATCATTCTGGGAGTCTACCTTTTTCAAGTCAGAATGACCCAAATAGACTTTTCCCCAGTGAGCAGTGTTTTGTTCATGTAAAGATGGAGGACTTATCTCTCTGTGGGTTTGGATGTGGGTACTTTGGTGATGTAGGCAGTTGGATATGAAGATTAGGACTGCAGGAACACTGGTCCTTGCATTCTCCCCCCTCCATCATCCTCTGAAATTTTTATTTTTTCATACCTGAGATTAGCGCTGTATCGCTGCATCAGCAATCCCCATATACTAGTTTAGCACTAGGTCACTTCTGAAGAAAAATAAATTCAAAAGAACTTTGGAGCAGTGCCACCTTTTCCAGAACTCTGTGCAATTCTTTCGAGACAGAGAGAGGTGCAGAGGGAATGGGAAAAGGAAGGCAAGAAGGAGACGCTGTGAGCTGAAATGCAAATCACATTGCCTCGAGTCTGAACTCTAAACTCCTGAATCAACCCACAGACCCTTGTGTGATCAATGTTTGTGAATTCAACTGCAGCAAAAGGTGAAAATCAAATTGGATCAAAGCGATTTGGCTTGCTGGTGTAGTTTGCAGCTTGAGATATTTAAGGCGAGGCTTCACCAGTGCCATTTCTATTGGAGTTTATGGTCCATTTCAGGATTAAGTGCTTGTCTCCTGCACAGGGATGTTCCTGTTGACCAGATTTCAAATAATTAATGGATGAAATGAATAATATATTCTAAAAGGGGTGGGGGAAGAGAAATTATGCCGCCTCAGTTGTTCAAAGTGATTTGATGCCATTGAGGTTACAAATAAAGAAGGTGCCTATCTGTATAGGAAAGGAGAGAAAGAGAGAGACTGAGAGAGAGAAGGGTTCCCTCAGATTTCTTACACTGTCCTTCATCTATTCTGATGTATGTAGATGCTTCTTAAAATTAAACATAAGCCTCATTATTTTCTCAGAAAAAGAACATATTCTCAAAATAAGAACAGTAGATTGTATTTCTTTCCAAACCAGAGGGACGCAGGAGGGTGCACTATGCTAATATTTTGATTTTAAAGAGCTAAATCCACAGATACACTCAGCTACTCCTTGCTCTTTTTAGACAAGATAAGAATACTGAATAATTTTCATACATATTTTGGTGTGCTAACTTGTGGCTTGTACTTGATTCCTCCTCATTGTAGGATTTAGATTTGGGGTTTGTGTATGAAATTCAAAGATAATAGTAGTGTCAATGCATCACATAGCTTCTCATTTGCTTGTTTTAAAACCATCTTCAACCAGTTCCTTTTATTATTATTATTATTATTATTATTATTATTATTATTATTATTATT
>JAHTLZ010000379.1:11863647-11896990 GCA_023846285.1 Phrynocephalus versicolor | reverse complement strand
AATAAATAAATAAATAAATAAATAAATAAATAAATAAATAAATAAATAAATAAATAACCTTATGCTAGCAGGCTGCAGTTCCTCCAAATTATATGAAAGTATGTGAGAAAACCAAGTGGGCTGTTTATATGGGAAAAGCTATGTACAGCTAGTACTAAAATCCCTAAATCTATTTGTCAAGAATATGATAGAAATAATACCCTCTGAGATGTCTACCACTTAGTCAAATGTCTCAGAAAGGCAAAAAATTTAATTTCCTACTGCAAATCAATGAGAGGTGGGAAGATTCAAAATGTTTGAATTTAGAGTCATACTTGGGTTAGCTTAGTAGAACAGGATTGTGTCAGAGCCCACACATTCACTCCCATAGATAGTCCAGATCTTGCCAACAACTCAGAGCTGGGGAACACAGTATAATAAGCCAAGGGATAAACACAGTCTGGGAGTCAGTAGTCACCTCTAGTCTTGAAGTCAGGAACTGGTATCCAAACAGAGGTCCACACCAAGTTTGAGAAGCAGAGCAGTCCAATATCCAGGATACGTAGTCCAAGGTCAGGAGCTGGAATGTAAACAGAAGTCCATACCAAGTCCGAGGGACAGAGCAGGTCGATAGCCAAGATATGTAGTCCGAAGTCACAAACCAAGCAGGAACAGAAGTCAGGGAATTCAGGAAACTGAGCAGGAAGGTAGTGACAAGCCGTGAATGACTCGTGCTCCCACGAAGGCATCCTATCCCAAGTGCTTGTTTTATGCTTCAATAGGGTAACACCAACTTTTCCAAGAAGCTATCCTATTAAAACTCGAGACTGCCAGAAGATAGGTGCCTTCAAGCCTGATATAGCCTGTCCCTATTCCTTCTCACTGTGAGTTGCTGCTGGATATGACTAGCAGCTCTTCTGGAAGGGGGAGAATCTTCTGAGGATGAGTAATCCCTCAGTGTAGCTGCTGGAGAACCCACAGCCCAGAAGGTTCAGAAGGCAAACCTGTGAGTTCCTCTGGGCTTAACCCTATGGTGTCCAGATCTGTCACTGGCAGGGTCCTGACAAATTATTTATTGCAGTCATAGAACAGCATCGAAGATTACAGTATAATATTGCACATAAAACAGCACAACATAAACAAGAGCATTACATTTCACTAACATTATATTAGGAAGCATCATAAAATTAACAAAAATTTGTAATAAAATTGTAAATTTATAAAATTAGACCAAGTTAAAATGTCACTTTGTTCTTAGGGTGCTTTCTTCTTAGATTGTGAATCTCCAAATCAGGACCTGAACTGAATCAGGTATCTCTTGCATAATTCTATTTGTAAAAACATGTCTTAACATTAATAACAAGTAATGGGAAAAAAATCCTTGCAATGGAGCCATAATAATGATAATAGCCTGCCTGCCTTTTTATTCAGAACTCATTCAGGAACTTAGTGGTTGTTGTAGTTATTCATAAGTGTTGGGTCTCTCAATGGGAGAAAGTTAGGAATACAAAATGAACGAACAAACAAACAAAAGAACAAAACAAATGAGCAAATGATTGATCACCACATTGTTTTCCAAATGCTTCTAGACTGACTGCATAGAAGTTTGTTCAAGAACCTTTCCTAGTTTTAATCTAGTGACTGAGAAGTAGATCCATGTTTTATTTCCCTCTCTAAAAACTTTGCTGTGAAAGGAATAGCAGAAGGCTGAAGAAGGGGGAAAAACATCCCTAAGAAAATTGTGCTTTTCAGAACTTGATTTGATCTATTAGTCCAATGGGTGAAATCTAAGGCCCATCAATGCTGAAAAACAGAGCGGAAGAAGAATGTAATGTGAGGAAGATCAGCATGATAAATTTGACAGAAGGGCAGGCAGAGAGAGAAAGAGGAAGGCCAAGAGCAATCATTTCCCCCCTCACCAGCAAAATAGTTTTGTCATAGGAAGCTAGGAGGTTGGATGCATCTTGACAATGTTGACAGAAGCGGCACACAGGGAATGACTGCAGGAGTAACAAAAGGGGAAATACTACAGAATGGGCAATCTAAAGGGAAATGAAAACACTCTGGGGTAATGGTAGGTGGCTCCTCCTTATCTTCTGTCAGTGTATTAGTTCAGACATTTTGTTATGGCACACAGTGGTGGGATCCACATACAATGCTGACGGCACATTTAAAGCTGTCAGAGAAGCATTTTCTCATCTACAGCAAACACCATCATTTTATTTGACATCAGCAGGCAGTTCTTCATGCAGCTGATCATAGCTATCTTTTTGTGTCTACTGATGAGGAATAATTTTATTTTTATTTTTGCTCATTTTATGATTGAGACCACTGGGGATTGTTACGTGGTTCACTTTTTGACAAACTGCTTCAGAAAAATTATGAAAATGACTTCCCTGTTTGTTCATTTCTTTGTTTGTTGTTAATGTTATTTATTTTTAAGTCAAATGTGAGAGAAAGCAGAACTGATAAATTCTGAAGTTTCAGGATATTGCTCACAAAACTCTGGCATTTTGCTTGGCCATGCTGAATTATGGATACCATCTCTTTCTTTTGCTCCTCTTTCTGACTGGCTGCTCATCTTGAGCAGTGACATGACAGGCAGATATAATATGATCCATTCCATAAGGAGTGCAGCTCATCTGAACTTAGCAGTTCAGCTAAGCTACGTCAAGCATGGTACTTGGATGGTAGACTCCCTGGATGCTGCATTTATCTCAGTACCTCTTTAAACATAATGGATCTCATCAGATTTTGAAATGGTAGCAGGGTTGGGTCTGGCTAGTATTTCAATTGGTAGTTTTTTAGGCCAGACTAGAGACAGGCACGGAACAAACATTTTTTTTTGTTTCCGTTTTTCGTTATTCATAAGAACATAAGAACATAAGAAGAGCCATGCTGGATCAGGCTAAATGCAAGAGGGCTACTTGTATTATTTACCTCAGCAGAAACAACAGAGCCTTATGGGTTTAGCCCAACTAACAATTTGTTTGTGGCATATATTTTTATAGACTAGAATCTATTTAATGAGATATAAAAAAGGTTGTTTTGAGTTGGGTGCCTAAGAAGAACTGATGTAAAGAGAACAAAGGTAAATTAGCAGTAAATTAGCCTTAAC
Organism: Phrynocephalus versicolor; assembly: GCA_023846285.1. Classification (NCBI taxonomy): domain Eukaryota; kingdom Metazoa; phylum Chordata; class Lepidosauria; order Squamata; family Agamidae; genus Phrynocephalus; species Phrynocephalus versicolor. Next base: position 11,893,893 of record JAHTLZ010000379.1, on the reverse strand, counting down.
TCTTTTTCTCTAAGAGTTTGTGACAAGTTTAGAGATTGTTAAAATTGCATTAAACCTTAGAAGTATAATATATTCACAGCAATATACACAAGCTAGTATTGATTATTACACAGACATCTTAGCATTAGGAGGCTGTTGCAGTGGGAAAATCTTTTGACTTAGGTTAAATCACAGATGGAATTGAACATATTGATAAACCACTCAGTGGTTTGTATTCAGTGTTCCTTCATTCAAAAATGGTCATGTTAATTCAGCAAAATTGTCTCCCAGGGAGAATAAAATATACTCGTATGAGTTTCTGAGATTTGCAATATTTGATGTCAAATTTATGTTGGTTTTGTGCTGCCAGAGCAAATCAACATTCTACAAGGCAATTCTAGAAGCTGGGGCAGCCCAAACAACAACAAAAATACCTTTGAAACCAGACTTTGCATCAGCACCAATTTTGACACAGATGGAGCAGACCATCTGCTTTTGCTCTGTGCCAAACATAGGGACATTTTGGCAAAGGAGTCTTGGATTATGGACTTTTTTGCTTGTATGGGTGTTTGTTGTTTTTTAAAAGTAAAACTCTTTTACTTCCATGCAGATACAAGCAACATAAACATCCCTAGATTTAAAAAGATTCAAATAAATTCAAAAGACCAATCTTCCTTATATTGGAAGTAAATGGTTGGACCTACCCAATTTATTTTAATTTGTAAAGAATCCGGGCAGCAGGGGCTGAAACACTAATCTTCAAAAAAGGCCTTTAAAATTGACACTCTTATAAACATGGCATAGACTTACCTTCAAAGACTGTAAGGGAAATGTGTGGATGGGTACAAAATATCATGGAAAAGTAAAAAAAAAGTTTTCTTTGAAGAGTTAAAAAATAAGACTTGTTTTAAATAAAGTGACACTACAGCAGTGCTCCATAAACGGAAATTTCTCCATGAATCTCCAGAGAATTAGAAAAGACTTTCATATTCATAGCATATTAAAAATATTTCTACATTACATTTGGAAGGAACCCAGGCTGCAGGGGCTGAAATACTGATCACCCAAATAGGGCTTTTAAAAAGGGGCAAAACCATGATGTTGTAAACTAAGAATACATAGAACAGCTTTATCAGCAAGAGTGTTGCAAGGTGGATACATTGTTGCTGCTTAGTGGTCTAGGAAAGGTTATGTGTAGAGGGCAATTGTCACAATAATAGCTGAAAGGTTTTCTTTGAAAATTACAACAAAAGCAAGCTAGTTTTAAAACAAGTAACTGAGTGACATGCTCCAGAAAGGATATTTTGCCATATGTCTCCAGGGAATTAACATATAATTTTGTAAGGTATATTCGAAAAACAGCTATGAAAACTGCTTTGTGCTTATTTATTTTATTTATATTTATTTATTTTTACATTTCTATACTGCTCCCATTTCCCTGAGGGAACTCTGGGCGGTTCACATAAAAAAGTTAAAAACATGTACATCAGTAAAAAGGAGGTATTAGGCAAGAGGCATAAAATTGACAATAAAAGGGGTAAAAATTAACAATTGAAAAAAAGCACATAAATAACCAGAGAACACTTTGGTACATCCTATCAATTGCCAAAGGCATCCCTCAACAGCCAGGTTTTAAACGCTTTCTTGAAGACTGCCAATGAGAGAGCCTGGCGAATCTCGCTGGGGAGTTTATTCCAAAGTTCTCGGCCAGCCACTGAGAAGGCCCACTTGCGGGTAACTACCCTACGGGCTTCTCTAGGTGTGGCTACCCGAAGCGAGAGAGCCACAGAGGATCGGGTTGGTCAGGCCAGCTCTGACCATAGGGAGATATGCTCTGCCAGATAATCAGGACCCAGGCCATGGAGGGTTTTGTAAACCAAAACCAGTATCTTGAACCTTATTCGGGAGGCAACGGGCAACCAGGGCAGACGAGCCAGAATGGGGGTGATGCGGTCAAACCTGCCTGCACCAACCACCTGGCTGCCGCATTCTGGACCCACTGCGATCGCCGAACAAGGTTCAAGGGAAGCCCCATGTAGAGAGCGTTGCAGAATCCAGGGACAGGTCCGGATCCAGGACGACACCCAGACTCATCACTCTTTCGGCCAGCTGGAGGGCGGACCCGCCCAGACTGGGAAGAGGGCCACAATACCTGTCTGGGCCACCCCAATGAACAAAACCTCAGTCTTCCCAGGGTTAAGCCGGAGCCTGATGGTCCTGGTCCAGTCCAGTCCTGCAGCCAGGCAGCGATCAAGGGTCTGGACTGCCTCCACTGCAGAGGTGGAGAAGGAGAGATAGAGCTGCATGTCATCAGTGTACTGATGACATCAAGCTCCAAAACTCCGGACAACCTCAGCCAGCGGCCTCATGTAGATGTTAATCAGCATTGGGGAGAGTGCCGACCCCTGAGGCACCCTACATGAGAGTATCCAGGGGGACGACAAAACACCTCCCAAGCTCACACGCTGAGCACGGCCCTCCAGGAAGGAACGGAGCCAGCTTGGGTGAGGAGTCAGCTTCTGGGATTTTCCCTTGCCGGGTATCACTTTGTGAATGATAGTGAGCAGAAAAGGGTATCCTGGAGAGTCCAGCTTCACTGCTGCTACTGGTGTTGTCAACATTCAGGCTGCCCTTTGCTACATAAAGCTTGGCATCCTTTTTCTTGCTGGAGGTAACATCAAGCCATTTCCTGGCATTTTGAATCATGGGTACAGAACCACAATAGCCTAATATTCATAAACCAGAGGCTTTTTGAAGCATCACATTGCATTGCATGTTCCTTGATTTCACCAGGAACGGAGAGAAAAAAGTCAGGGAGCTTTTAGTCTCAGGTAACATATCTGAGTGCTTAGTGCACTATTTCTGTGCTGGCAATTGCTTCTCTTCCTCCTTAGATTGTCAGGGGTAATGTATGTTTCGCCACAGATGCTCTTGAGAACGGCTGAATCTGCAATATGAAGCATAAGCAGATATCAGACATGCCTTACCATTGTGTATTGTTTTAGAAGTGTGGCTGGTGGTTTCAGCTGATGTAATTATATATAGAAATATGTGGCTGCTGAACTGGCATATCAGTAGATTAGAGATGTGGCATAGGGCAAACCAGATGCAGTTTAGCTGGCTGCTCAAACATACCTCTATTTGCCTAACTGGAATGCCAAGTTCAACTTTTTAATGGGCACCATGCCCTCTGCGCAATGGATGAACAGAGCAGAGGAGAAGTTGCAATAACAAAGCAGAAATTGCAGAAATTAAAGTAGGACAATAACCATGGCACACAGATTAAATGAGATGCCCAGCCTAAATGTGATGAAATCTTGGTTTAAACATATTGGTCAAATACTTTGACAAAGCTGCACATATCCGTTCTGTTCCGCATTGCAAAGCAGGATGGATTGATTCAAATGAGGAGAATAAGGATAAATTTAATTGATTTTTATATTGCTTCCCATGTTAAAATTCCCATGTTAAAATGTAAATGCATCAATTCAATCTTTTAAATAGCAGATTAATGCAAACCATAAATTAAAGCATTTAACACCAACATCTTACAGTATAATACAGTTCTCAATATTGGTAGAGATTTAGGTTATGATTTAAATTTCCCAAAGAATAGGGTGATATTTCTTTGTATCATGTTTCCCATGTTCCCATGGATGCCTGCTATTAGATTTATGTGTGGAAAGACCATAGTACAAATTTCTCACATATGTATTGACCAGTTTAAGCCTTTTGTGACCTAATCTTGCTTGCACGATTGATGCTGGAATATAGAGACAGCTGTCTCAAATTACAATTATGGATGCGTAAGACAAAAATTTTCATATTTCTTTTATTTCTGATCCTGGTGTTTCCTTTGTTTTCTTTCACTTTTGCGTTTTCCATATGTCAGTTCTTCCATTTTTACACCAATAAGGAAGCATTTGGGGGGTTGCCCATTCCTTTTGCCTCCTTTCATGTTTTCTACAATTCTGAAACCCCAAGGAACCTTTTAAAATATTCTCCAAAAAAGGTGAGATTGATGGGAAGAAGAAGGAGGGGGAGGGGGAGGAGGAGGATCCAGATAGGCCTGCAGCAATCCAGGAAATCAGCAAACAGTAATCCTACCAGGAATGGCTAAAGCAAAAGAGCATTCTTCAGTGATTATAGGCCCTTTGCAGATTCAAAATCCCACTCCTCTCCAGAAATGCTGCTGGGCTGCTGATAATCTTCACTTTTACTTGAATAATTTCAGAGACATTTTGACAAACAAAAAGTGAAAGATGGACTATGAAAGAAATACAAACATTTGTGTACCCCTCTTTCATAAATGTGAATAAATGGTGTTTTAGATGCTCCTTTTCATCAATTAAGATTACTAGAAATAACATAAGATTACACACGAAGGAGGCCTGTCATTTAAGCATGAAAAGCCCATCCGTAGTTGCAGTCACACTTGAAATACCATGACATATTTAATGCTTTGTTCCGCTCAAATTTCATCTTCTTTTGTGTGCAAATAGCAGCAACATAGGGTTACTTATTCTGTCTATACCAGATAGAATCATAGAATCATAGAATCATAGAGTTGGAAGAGACCTCAAGGGCCATCTAGTCCAACCCCCTGCCATGCAGGAACCCCATCACAATATTTCCCAGATATTTCCCAGATACTTAAACCTGAAAAAGGGTTATTCAAAGCACCAACTCTTTAGAGAGCTGCCCCAACTCTTCTTCCTGTTGCACTTGTGGCTATAAATGCCACAACACAGCACCTCATAGAGAGTGAGATTCTGGGGAACAGCTGATGAACATTATGTGTATATTCTGCCACATAATAAGGCACTGAATCCAGTGAGCTGTTAGCTCTTTAGGTAAAAAGAAGGAAGTCGCTATAGCCTCTATTTCCTTCCAATCTGCCATCTGAGAGATGGGTTTGGCCTTGACTCATGCGAAAGCTGCTCTGAGTACAGCAGAAATATCTTCTCTTACATGACACATCTGGGGAGGGGAACCAGATTTCCCCCCCCCTCAAGATTAATTATGAAATATTAAATATTTAAAATGCGACTCATATATAATATGCCCCTACCTACCCACAGAATAAAAAGCTAAGCATTTAATGAGGCTCTAGGCATTTAGAATGTTCTCATTAGCAAACTAAACAGCACACAGATGGGATGTGTACTAAATGCAAGAACAAATAGGCATGAATGAAATGTTACGAATTCTAATGCATAGGCCTTTGTTGGAATGTAAGCCTGGCTTTATTTGAACTGGCCCTGTGCCAAATGAAATGCTTATAAAAGTAGAAATGGTAATGAAGGCAGAGTGATAGGATAAATGTTGGAAATGGAATTGAGAATCAAGCCAAGGAAACAAAAAAAAGAGGGGAGGGACAGCCCTAGAACTATTTTTAAATAGGAAATATCCCAAGGCATATCAATCATCTAGGATAAATTAGATTTTTTGTAAAAAAAAAAATAAACCTCTGTCTACCCCAGTAAGGCTTTCTCTTCAGTTGCATTTAATTTATAAACTCCCCTATAATTGAGGTCCAGTGTTTCTCCTATTAGTCACTTTTCAAACCACATTAAAAAAATTATTTGGTCAAGTATGTGGAGCTAATGTCATGAGAAAACAGAACAAAAGTTCGTCTTGTCAAAAAGTTCATTTATTTATTTAATGGCCACAACTTGTTCATCTTACAAAAAACAGCTATCACCTCCCAATGAGGCACTGAACATCTACCTCTGTATCTCAGTTCCAGGCATAAATCTCTCCACTTTCTCTAACTGCTGTTGTCCAAGCACAATTCCCCATGTTGGGACTGTGGAGCTCATGTACGTGATCTTCAGTTTCTCAGCATTTATCCTGAGGCCAACTTTGCTTGCCTCTTCATCCAAGACACTGTATTGTATGCTGCATTTTTGCTTTGTCTTCCTCAAGCAAGGTGATAACATAAGTAAAATCCAAGTCACCATGATAACATTGGTCGGTCCAATAGATACCTGTCCCAGTGTGCACTATACTTCACCACAGAACCTCGTCAAGTTCTGGTCCTTGCTGGCCATATAATTGAAGATTAAGTTTATTTGTTTGCCTTTATTGTGATCCTGACAGCTATTTAAGCCAGTGACACTTGGAAGGCTTGGATCAGCAAGTATCAACAATAGACAGGTTCCAACAGAAGTGCCTCAGCCAAATCCTAAAGACCCAATATTTTTACCACAACATCAATGAAGAGGTGCTCAAAAGGAATGGCCTGTGTAAACTGTATAGCATTATTGCATGTAGAAGACTCCAACTGGCTTATAAGGATACCCTCAAATACCATGGGGAAGAATACCAGTGAAGGCACTACTATTATATGGGAGGACACTTAAACACTTGCACAAGACCGAATAAGTGGGAGAATCTTTGCAGCCCAATAAACTACTGTTCTGTATCGGGTTGTGTATGTTACAGTTGTGAGTTTTGGGGGATTAGTATCTAGGCTTCCTCTCTTTCTGTCGGGCTTTGCTGGGCAGCAAGACCTAACCATTTGGAAGCAATTAGGATAATGGGCCAGTGTGAGTGTGTATTTAGGGTGGGGTGTGTTTTTGTCTGTGTCTTTCTGTTCTCCCTTTTCTTCAAAGCATGCTGTTGTGAATATGCAATAAACGTGTTTCATTTAACCATTGTGGGGTTTTCCTTTTTTCTGGAAACTCAGCAGCTACATAGCATGGAAGTGGATCATGGAATCATAGAGTAAGAACAGACCTCAAGCACCATTTAGTACAACCCCCTGCCATGCAGGTACCCCCACCACAGTACTTCCGACATATGGCCATCCAGTCTCTGCTTAAAAACCTCCAAAGAAGGAGACTCCATCACCCTCCATGGCAGCACATTCCACTGCCGAACAGCTCTAACTCTCATGAAGTTCTTCCCAATGTTTACATTGAATCTGTTTTCCTGTATGCCAATGTCATCAATAGACATGGGCACGACTTGGCAAAATTCTGGTTTCCATTTCCGTTCCTCGTTTCCGTTACGTAAGAACTCAAACTCGAACCGATAAAAGAAAAATTGGGTCTGATTTGTCGTTGTCGTTCCTGGCATCACAGCGATCACGCGATGCCAAGGGGCACAGAAAAAAAGTTTTAAAAATTAAAAAAACCCGATTCCCGGCCAAAAAAGCAGGCGAAAATATGCCTGCCTGAGTGAGGGCACCTACCAGAGGGGTGGTTTCTGGGGGGGGGGTCCCCGGCCTCCCCCCTCTCCTGTCCTGGGCTGCTCTGGTGGGGGGCATCCTCATCATCTCGCCAACTCGACAAGCGGTGGCACAGAAAAAAAGTTTTAAAAATAAAAAAACCCCAATTCCCGGCCAAAAAAGCAGGCGAAAATATGCCTGCCTGAGTGAGGGCACCTACCAGAGGGGTGGTTTCTGGGCGGGGTCCCCGGCCTCCCCCCTCTCCTGTCCTGGACTGCTCTGGTGGGGGGCATCCTCATCGTTTCACCAACTCGCCAAGAGGCAGCACAGAAAAAAAGTTTTACAAATATAAAAAACCCCCGATTGCCGGCCAAACGCAGGCGAAAATATGCCTGCCTGAGTGAGGGCACCTACCAGAGGGGTGGTTTCTGAGGGGGCGGCCTCCCCCCCTCCTGTCCTGGGCTGCTCTGGTGGGGGGCATCCTTGTCTTCTTGCCAACTCGCCATGCCATGCGGTGTGGGCGGGGGATCCAAAATGGGGTGACTGCAATATTTATTTTGAAATCGTGGTCCAAAAACACACCAAAGCACCACAGAAACTTGCGAAAATAGCTATATTAAAACTGCCTGAATTTTTACAGTAGCAGCAGTGGGTTTTTCTTGCAACAAAACGTCTCCATTGATTTTATTTTATTTTATTTTTATTTTTATTTTTTTACACCTGTGCAATGATGGGCTGGCCATGGGAGTGGACCGTGCAGATTTTTGGAGCCATTCCACCAATTGCATCACCACTTGGCCAGGTTTTGACCGAGACTTCTGGGATGTGCCAGTCGGGCATAAAAAGCCCACTAACCCTAGCCCAAACCCGAACCCGAACCCGAACCCGAACCCATACGTCAGTACACTGTCCTTCTTAGTGGGTCAGAGAGGCACCCAGAGGTGCACTCCACTAACTCACCCTAACCTTACCAGTAACCCGAAGCCTAGCTCTTGAGCTAACCCTAACTCTAAGCCAGATCTGTGTACTCGCATTGCACTACACGCAAGTACACTTCCCTTCTTAGTGAGCTGTAGGGCGCCCATAGGGGTCCTCTCTCACTTCGTTCCCCAGCCCAAGTGCACTGTACACCAGTATGCCAGTATGCTGTCCTTCTTAGTGAGTCAGAGTAGAGGCACCCAAAAGAGAGGTGCCTCTGCCTGCCACTGCAACTTGGTATGCATAGCCAATTGGCTATGCGTACCCTTTTGTAGCAGGCCAGAGGAGGCACCCACCCCAGAGAGATGCCTCCAGGAGCCCGCTACCCCCCAACCAATACTAACGACAGACGAAAAAATGACAAACAAAATGACAAATTTTTGAAAAATTTCGCGACAAACGGAAACGAGCCAAAACGGGCCGGCTCCGACACACGACAACTCGAAATGTCATTTTTCCTGGTCGTGCCCATCTCTAGTCATCAACTTGAAGATGACGTGGAACCATACACATAACCAATGCAAAGTCACCAGAGTAGGGAGAATATGTTGATATTTGTTTACCTCACACTATAGATGGACATGAAATAGAAAAATTGTGTTTCATTTTGTTTCATTTTGTTTCTTTTGTAGTTTCATTTTGTTTCATTTGTAACAATTTTTTAAAGTAGTTTCTTTATGAAATGAAATGAAATTAACCAAAATGCTACATTATCCTGGCTAAGGGACAAAATGGCAGGGGAGCTTCCTCAAGTGCTTCTAGGTAACCCCTGAAATTTCGAAAGGTTTGGGTTCATGGAGCAGATTATAAAGCTCCAAAGTGGGTGTCCCTAGGAAAAAATCTGTCGATTGGAATTGAAAGCTGATTGGGTGAGCACTGCCACTTCCCATTGATTCCAATTAGAAAGAGTTTTCCCCTAGGGGCAGCCCCTTTGGAGCTTCATAACTCAGCTCCCTGACCCCAAACCTTTCCAAATTTGGGGGGCTTACAGGAAAAAGTTTGAGAAAGCTCCCCTGCCATTTCCTCTATAACAAACCATTTCATTCTAGAGGGGGAAATGGTGTTTTTTTCATTTCATAACAAAACACTTTCTGCCATTTTGTTCTGCTATGAAACGTTTTGTAACCTTATGACACGATGAAACAGTGTGTTGTTTTTCATTTTGTGCCCATCTGTACTTCACACAGTAATCTGGTACCATGTTTTTGATCTGCTGCAGTCTCCATAGCAGCTTAATAGGCAGTGTCAGATAGAGCACTTTACAGCAGTCTAAATTTGAGAGGGAACCAGTGTCAAGATAGGGAAGCTGAGTGATCCACCCAAGATGAAGAGAGGCGGAATGGATCACAGAAGCTATCTGTATGTTCATTGATAGCTCTGGGTCCAAAGGTGCACCCAGACTCTGTACCTCATTCTTAGCATAGAGCAGGCATGTCCAAACTTCGGCCCTCCTGATGTTTTGGACCACTACTCCCAGAATTCCAAGCCTGTATTTCCCGTGGCAAAGGATTGTGGGAGTTGTGGTCCAGAACATCTGGAGAGCCAAAGTTTGGACATGCCTGGCATAGAGAATGGCTCCACCAAAAAAGAGAGGGAAGCTCTCAAACCACAGACACTGAAGGCACTCACATGAACTCAGTCTTGTCTGCATTCAACTTCAGTCTATTGTCCATTTAATATAGAATGTGCAGAATATTAATTATTGCTTTGAAATTTTTATATAATTTTATGATTTCATATATTGCTATGAACCATTTTGAGCATTGCTTAAGAGGATGGTGGGTTGGGGTAGCATATAAATGATAAACTATGCTTACAGAAGGACAATATTGGGCTTGCTAGCCTCCAAAACCTTTGCTGAGGCAGCATTCAGGTTAAGAAATAAACAAGAGGTGCAAGAAACAGAAAAATGCAGTAAAAACAAGATGAAAACAAATACAATACAATAATCAATGATTAAAATACCAACATGGAACTTGCATGAAAGAACTTAGTTAATTTTGGAAATCACAGTATGAGGCTGAAGAAGACTCAGGTCTTGATGAAATTTTGAAACAGATTTGTCATTCTTTGACAGCTTATGATTGGGGGAAAGATCACCCTAAAATGGTGTGGGGATGAATTTCCATCCTCAGTCCATGAGATGCTTCTACCTAAAATTCCAACAGTTGGATGACAGGGATAAATGTTTTTCAGAAGCAGTTCCTATGAGAAGGACAGCTTTAGTGTCCTGTGGGTATAGAACAGGGAAAGAGGTTCAGCAGACTCAGAAAGCCTGACTTCAAATCCCCACTCACTCAATCCCTTGAGAGGTGACAATTGAATATGACTCCTTGATTACCTCATACACTTCACAAATCTCTGAAGATACTATAAGGAAGTGAACTGAGAGAAAACAACAGCAATGGCAAAGTGCCATATGGAATCTAATATTTTTTGTTTGTTTAATGTTTATACTGCCTAACTCAGTGGTGACCCACAACTCTGGGTGGTAGACAAAGAGAACAGAAAGTCACAATAAACTTGATAACACAAAAGCACCAAAAATTTTACCCCACCATTTTCCTGAAAAAGAACTCAAGGAAGCTTACTTCATTAAAAACAAAATTAAAAGCTAAAACCAGTAATTTATTCAAATATTATAGAAGAATTATTAACATATTAAACATTAGGCAAAATCATTATGAAAATCTGATTTAGAAAGAAACAAAAACTATAAGAATATAAAGAAAGTTTATATTGTTCCCACAACCAACAAATATGTGTGGGAGTCTACTCCATTAGACTGACTCTGTGCCCTATTTTACATTCAGTGTGGCACTGCCTCTAGTACATCCTAGCTAAGGCTTTGCCTGCATTCCTAATGAAGGCAGAATAAATAATGTAAAGCATGAATGTTGCAATCAAACCATGTCGATGAACAAGCAGAGTAATCAAAGCTGGATAATCCAGACCCACTGGGGAGACTGAGTAGGACTGAATCTCTATTGGTCTTACACCAGAGAGGACACAACTAACATAAAAGGAGCAAATATTAATGAACAAAACTGTTCCTGGATGATACTGTTTCAAATTGCAGGAGATTGAGTTGCATGACTTTATAAAGTTCCCCCTTCCTGTACAAGACTGGTATATCATGGTGAAGATGAAGGGTAGATTGTTTTTCTTCAGTAGGAACTTGAAAAGCACTGTGAAGCATTGTCCTCCATTTTAACTGAGGCAGTTCATCAATAAGGTTACTATATCCTTTGTAGGGCCACTACGTCCTTTGAAGGGTTACTACATCCGTTGTGTAAACAAGTAGCAGAACATAGGACCACACTGGCAAAAATCCTGCTGCTTTAACTCACACTACTTAAGGCTGATAATACCATCAGCTACAGTCATTTTTAAAATTACTTTCTGATTCCTGCCAAAGGCTCAGAGGGTCCCATGATATCCTATTGATTGTCAGGAAAAAGTTCAGAGCCATATGTGGAAGGGGGTCTTTCATTTCCAAAAACATGGCTGCAATATGATGAGGAATTTTGTCGTCGAGCTGCCCTGGACCCGTCCATTCGCTGGGACAAGCCTCTGCCACCTATATGGCTCCAATTTATGACCCCTGTGTGGCCCGCCTTGGGTGAAAGGCATGACAGTGGCCATATGATTAGGAAAGGGTCCACCAATAATCCTGCCCGCGCATCTGCGGGCCAGCCGGTTCAAGTCCGGCTGGTGTGCTGGGAGTACAACGGACAGGGGTCCTGCACCTGCAAGCCCTGCCGTTTTAAACATGAATGCTCCATGTGTGGAGCCCAGCACCCGGCCCTCCATTGCAACAGGGCCCGTCTTCAGCAAGGTAGGGCCAAGGATGCAAATGCGGGCTGCAAGCCCGGGCCTACTGACGGGTCCGTTCCCAAAGGGCCCCAGCCCAATTAGGCTGGATGTCCTGGAGCACTGGGGAGCCAGGTACCCTGATAGGAGGATGGCCCGGTTCCTGGTTGATGGGTTCATGTTTGGCTTTAGGATTCCTTTTGAGGGGGTTAGGGGCCCAGTTTGGGTGAACAATCTTCGCTCCGTACGGGGAGCGGAGGAGGTCGTGCAAGGTAAAATTGACAAGGAGGTTGAGGAAGGGAGGGTCATCGGCCCCTTCACCTCCCCCCCCACTGCCCAACCTATGTATTTCACCCTTGGGTCTTGTACCCCAAAAGAACCTGGGTGAATTTAGGTTAATTCACCATCTTTCCCACCCCAGTGGCACCTCTGTTAATGATGGCATCCTGCACGAGCTCTGTACCGTAAAGTATGCCTCCTTTGATTCAGCCATGCGTATGGTGCAAGCCTGCGGGGTGGCTGCAGAGATGGCAAAATGCGACATTAAATCGGCCTTTCGCCTCCTCCCGGTGCACCCAGAGGATTTTGAACTGCTGGGGTTTCAGTTCCAGGGCCAAATTTTCATGGACCGTGCCCTTCCTTTTGGGTGTGCAGTGTCTTGCACAATTTTTCAGTCCTTTACTTTGTTCCTAGAATGGCACTTGCGCCATACCACTGGATTTCACAGCACCACACACTATTTAGACGACTACCTTTTTTGTGGACCTGCGGGTTCTGGTCGCTGTGAATATCTGCTGAACAGTTTTCGTGCCTTGGCCAGGGAACTAAGTCTTCCATTGGCCGATGAGAAAACGGAGGGCCCCCTCCCTGTACTTACTTTTTTGGGCATCGAAATAGACACTAAGGCCAAGGCCTGCCACCTTCCAATCGCTAAGCTGCAGGCCCTCAGGGAGAGGGTTAGTGCGGTCCTTGCCTGTAGGAAGATGTCCCTTAGAGAACTCCAGGAATTGGTAGGCCACCATAACTTCGCTTGTAAGGTGGTTGCCCCAGGATGAGCCTTCCTTCGCCGTCTATGTACGGCAATTGCAGGCCTTCATCAACCAACCCATAGGACTAGGGTCCTGGTCGAGATGTGGCAGGACCTAGCAGTGTGGCAACATTTCCTGGAGGACTTTAACTGGGTATCTTTCTGGAGGGATGAGCTCCGGCTGGAGGCTCAGTTCCAGGTACATACTGACGCGGCGGGGGGCTTGGGTTTTGGCATATTCTGGAAGGGCTTGTGGTGTAACGGTACCTGGCCACCTGCCTGACACGAGGAAGGCACTACCCGCGACCTTACGTTTCTCGAACTGTTCCCTATATGGGTGGCCTTATACATCTGGTCAGAAGCCTGGGCAAACTCCGTCGTACGTTTCTGGTGCGACAACCTAGCAGTGGTCCATGTAGTTAACAATTTTACGTCCCGTTCCCCCAGGGTGATGCACCTTGTGAGGGCCTTTACATTATGGGCCTTGCAGTACAACATCGTGGTGCACGCCCGGCATGTCCCGGGGGTGAATAATGAAATTGCCGATGCTTTGTACCACCAACAGGCCAAGTGTTTCTGGGCCTTGGCCCCAGGAGCGGCGGCCCTGCCTGTGGAGATTCCGGAGCAGGTATGGACGGTTGGCGAACTGAGGCCTACCGGGCCCTTGGCCTCTCGGTAGCTCCCAGGACACGTAGTGGCTACGCATTGGCTATGGCAGAGTTCACCTCCTTTCGGATGGCCCAGGGGCTTAGTAAACAGTGGCTGCTGCCGATTGAGCATTTGCAGAGATATCTAGTGCATTTGCACCAGAAAGGCCTTGCCCTGAGCTCCTTGCAAGGGCGACTAGCCACCCTTGCCTTTTATACCAAACTCAAGGGCCAGGTCGACAACACCGGGGACTTCCGGGTATGGGGTATGCTTGCCAGGTGGAGCAGGGAGAGAGGTAGTGTACCAGACTCCCGATTCCCCATTACACCATAGTTGCTGGCTGACATGAGTCGCCGCTGGCCTGAAATTTGCAAGGATGCATTTGAGGTTACGCTATTCCGGGCAGCATCCTTATTGGCCTTTTTGGGGGCACTTCGTATCAGTGAATTAGTGGCATCTGGCCAGCAGGACTCTTCCTTGGGCACAGCTATGTGTATTGAGTGGAGAAGTTCACCCACAGGTCTGGCTGGGGGCCCAATTTAGGGCTTGGGAAGGACGCCATCATTGAATGGCAGGGTAAGAGGGGGATGAGATGGCATGAATTCCTGGGCACAGCTATGGTTGCTGCACTGGGAAGCCCCCCGGATATCCTGCTTGTCCACCTGGGGGGCAACGACCTCACCAGGCAAACTGGTAAGTCGCTGGTCATTCAGATCTTGGGTGACTTTGCGACCTTGAAGGCCTCATTCCCGGCCTGTAGGTTAATTTGGTCAACCATGATATCCCGCCAGACCTGGAGGGCTGACTGCGACTGGCAGAAGTTGAACCGCTCCCAGAGGGGGGTAAGCCAAGAGGTCTGCCGGGTGGTGTACCGGGGCTTTGGGGCAGTGGTGGGCCACCCTGAGTTTAATGTCCACAGGGCAGAGCTCTACAGGCCGGATGGGTTCCACCTGTCGGACATCGGCATGGAGCTGTTCCTATAGGACGTGAGGAGGGGCCTTGCTAAGCTGGCACTTCTGGATGGGTGACCAGGGCCATAGCAATCCTAGGCCCAGGGCAGTGGTGGCAGAAGCGGAGGGCAGCGGTGAGTATGGAACAACATCTGCCCTCGAGTACCCATAGCCACGGCACTGCGGATCAGGAGGTCTCAGTGCCAGGGCAGATACGAGGGGGCGCCTCCCTGCACTGGGCATTTACCAGAATTGGCCATCCTATGCAGGGAGGGGTAATGACAGCGACTGGCCCGGGGGGTGCTGTACAGTGACGGCACCTCCTGGGGATTGTGGCTCACCCTACGCTGCCCGGTTGGAGGGGTCTTGGGTGACCCCGGAGTTCCAACCAATGGAGCTGATGCCTGGCCCCTCCTCCTTGTTGTTTACTGTTGTTGTTAATAAAGTGTGGCCCAGTTTACCCAACCTCCCTGACTCATCTCGTCATTTTGAGTGGGAGGGCAATACTGACTCCCCGGGTGGCTCGTGCACCCGGAAGGAGCTACCTTGTCCTCGCGCGAGAAGGCGCGAGAGCAGGGAAGATGCACGGGAGCATCCAGAGGGGCGGGGGAGGAGCGCCCTATATGAGGGTGGCTCCAACCCCCACCACCAGCCTTTGTCTTCTGGCATTCCCCTCCCACCCACTGCTGTAAGGACTAGTGTGAGTGTTACTGGTCGCCTATTATCAGGGCCGGATAGGAATTTTTGACCTGCTTTCAGAATTGGCCTTGGAGAACGGGGGTTTTTCGCCTATCCCACATTGGTGCCGGGGTGATAGGGATGTCCCTGATGTTTATTGGACACTCTTCTCCCTCTCACAAAATATCAGAACTAGGGGACATGCACTCAAAATGAGGGTTGGGAGAGTGAGAACAGAGAAAAGTAAATATTTTTACCCAGTGTGTTGTTATTCTGTGGAACTCCATGCCACAGGATGTGGTCGTGGCATCTGGCCTGGATGCCTTTCAAAGGGGATTGGGCCTATTCCTGGAGGAAAAGTCCATCACAGGTTGCAAACCATGATGGAGATGTGTAATCTCCAGGCTTAAAACCAAGGTGCTTCAAGGGCCAGATGCAGGGGAGTGGTATCAGGAGACAGATATCTAGTCTCAGCACTCCCAGACACATCTGGTGGGGCCACTGTGAGATACAGGAAGCTGGAGTAGATGGGCCTTTGGCATGATCCAGCATGGCTCTCATGTGAGTACTGAATCTCTCAGTCTCTCAAGAAAAGAAGTCCAGTTACCATGACTCAACTTCCAGATAAACTCACCTGGATGACTGAGAATCTTCACAGACAGATTTCACAGTGAACCATAAAATGATCAACAGAGGTTGGACCGGAGGGGGGAAAAGTTTTGCAGCAGGAGGATCTGAGGAAAGACTGAAAAAAATGTAGCTTTCATTCTCGTGAGCTGGAATGCACCCTATCATATCTTGTATGAATAGTAAACTCCTGAATCAATCCACAGCCCATGCATCAGCACTGATTATGTTTTCAAATGTATTATAGAGTGCAATAGAGGGGCCTATGCCCAGATGCTTCCTAGGGGATACAATTTAAGGGGGGGGAAGTCCAGGGCCCACATGTTCCACTGAGCTGAAGATTTGGTGAAATAGAATGAAAAAGTCCACATGTAACTCTTCACTTTCATGTTTTGACTGGTGCTTTTTTAAAGCTCTTGAGGAAAATTCGTAACAATGAAAGATTTAAAAACATTCAGGTTGTTTTCTTTCTGCTTCTTGGTGAGCAGGGAATGAACAGACAACATATAAAGAGTATATGAATGAGGGAAATGCCATGACAACAAAGATCAGTTGCCTCATGAAATAGGTCAGGAGCAAATCTTTTGGAGTCTGAAATCTGACAGTTGTCTAGGTACAGAAGACAAGTTTTATATCCCTTCTTGTCAGCTTCAGGATACACACCCTGGGGGGTCTTTTTTCTCTGCAGATTCCATGTTTTGTTAAAATGACACCCACTGGGCAAACTTTGCTTTGCTTGTTGAAATTGTTTCAATTATGTTGTATGATTGATTGGGTATTGATGTTTTCCATAAATTAAAATAGCCTTCCTGGAACCAGAAAAGAGATTTAAATTCCCCTCAATTTTACAGTCAATGTGCATTCTCTGATTAGAGACTTTGCTTGTATTTATTGCAGGGATCACTATTTCCTGTTTGTATCAGTCTTACATGTATTCATTAGTGACCAAATCTGTTTCTGTCATTTCCATAGTTGTTCACAATTATTTTCATTCTGTGTAAGAATAATATTTAAATATGTATTTGAGTAAATATTTTTCAATAAAGTTTCAAATAGGGTTATTTACTTCTTTCTATCAAAGGTGGGGAGGAGAGATAAATGTAAGATTGGTATAAAGAGAAACAATGAAATAATATGGAGTGTGGGGTGCATTTTAAAATATTAAATCCTTCCCAGATATCATAGCCTTCTGCGTATATTAGAAATCCCAATTTTAAATATGTTCAGTCAGTGAACTGAGTCAATTATAGGTGGGGGCCCTACCATCAGTAGATAATAAATGAGTTCACTCTTCTTTTGGTGGTAAGTATTTCGGTACTAGTGGGTTAGACAAACATGGACTAATGCAGGTAACTTCTGAACTGTAACTAGCTGCTAGTTATTTAGCCATTCTGCTGCTCCTTCATCTTGCATTCTGAATGGATTTCCCCTCCTTATCTTTTGGATGAAGGGGAAGACGCCACAACACAATGGTGCCCAACACCCTTTTCCAGCATTAGTATTAGTACGGTAACCATGCATTAGGAGGAACACTCTCCATCCTCTTCCATTTCCAATTTTGCAACCCTAAATGTGTGGAGGATGCCAATTTTGAATAGGACAGCCTTTGTTGTCAAAGGAAAATTGGGTGTTCCATTTTATGTGGAGAATCTTCACAAGCTCTTCAGTTCATATTGTTGCCCTGAGAACATTCAGGGTGATTGGAAGTCACAATAAAATGGGCAGCCTGGAGCTCTCACATTGAATGCCTTGAAAGAAAAACAACTGCATGCTACATCACCTATTCCCCCACTCATGTCAGATTATATTCCACCAGTCATAATCCATGGGGGCTGAGGAGGAATATTTGTACAGAAATAGGATCCTTCTTTCCTGTCTATTTCACAGTGTATACATGTGTTGTTTTTCAGTATAGCTAATTGGCTGGGAAGCATTAGTTTTTCAGGTATAGGCATACAAGGAATGTTAACATCCCGGAAGCAGGTGGGTAGGAAAGGATGCTAACCCACCTACCTCTCATTGCGATAGGACTTGAGAGTGTGGCTGCTGGGAGTGGTCCGTGGTCCATGCTAGATCTCTCTCAGAAAGCTTGTCTTTATCCTGAACAGGCACTGCCAAGTCCCATTTGCTAGCAATATACACTCGGGTCAGGACGGTAACACATGAAGAGAGGCCAATTTTTAAGCCCCCTGCTATTGAAATGGTACCTGTGCCACTTTAAAATGCTATCCTTCTGTACAGATTATGTTTGCTTATGCAATAAAGTTCTGGCCTGTGTTCTATACTGTCATTTTCCTTCTAATGAATTGGCAATGCATTTGTGATATAAGGGTCAGGTCATTAATTTCCATGCCACTAGAATTGCTTGTTTCCCAGGTTTCAGAGGATAAAATCTCTTGTGAAGCAAACTTTTTGTTATCCAGAATATAAGCTAAATAGCAACTTTGCCAGCACTGAAGTCATATGCCTTTGAAAGAATGTATTTGACCCATCAAAATACTGCACATTCCCAGTTCATCCAAGCAGAGAATAGAAAAGCCATGTCTATGCAACAGACTACCAGATAAAGCCACCCTACAATAGAATAGCTATTTTCTTTATACTTCAGAGAAAAATAAGATGGAAACAGTGAAATTGTTGGCTATATTTGCTTTTGTTACAGCTTATTTTGCATTACACTTTCTTCTACATTATTTTTTATTTCCTGCAGCAGCTGTTAACTTACAATGACATAAAAATACTTGTTTGGCTGTTTACTACCCATTTTCCCTCTGCCAATAACAATTTTCAAAAGAAAATGTAATTTTGGTATTTAAGTACCATTATGAAATCAAAAGGAACTCTACTGTAGGCATCTATCTAATTTTTATTCTAATAAATACAACACAGCTACCCTGACAAAAATGGATGCCTGAAAAGCATTCCCTGTTGTGATGTCCATTAGAAATAAGGAATAATCAACGCATAGAAGACTAGCAAAAAACTCTAATAGTTTGATTTTTAACAAATACAAGACTCCCTATAGAGTCACTGGAGTGTGCACTGAGAGAACTACAGTGTAGAATATTACTATTATTTTTTGGGGGGGGATTCATTGCATTACTCATTATTTCAAAGTTGCCATATGATTGTTGTAGGTATCTCCATGCCCTCACCCACCTGGTTTATTATTGGATAAGGGCACAGGGATGGGTGCCCATCTGCCTTGTACCTTTTTGGTAACCCTCTGGCTCAGTATTTGTTTACAACCATACATGTTGTTTGGGGTCTCAGTGACAACAACCCTTTCCCACAAGTGGGAAATACAAAGCAAAGTGTTCTGCTTATGTCCCACCCCATAACACTTCAAGTACTCTCTGGGTGATTTACAGTTTAATTATGCAGGCTACAAGTGGTTATATCATGTGAAAGGGATGTCCAAGTAGCTGCAAGGGGAAACGTCACATCTCTTTTGAACCATCTTTGGCACTTCTGTGATTGGAGTGCCCAGGAGACATTGGCTGCTATCCCATGGCTGGAAAATCTGGAGCAAAGTAAAATGCGGATTTCCCCCCCAGAATGGCCACATGGTTAAAAACATGGTTCCTGTGTCCCCATGGACACAGTTTAAAAAACCACATCTTTTGTGTCCCCATGAGCGGGAACCACAACACAGTAGAATGAAAAGGTTTTGATGAGGATTTTCCGAGTCCCCATGGACTCAAGTACCGGTTAAAAACCCACATTGGAACTGAGACAAGATTTGAAACCAGGTGCTTGTAAAACCCACTGGGTTGCGCTTAAGTGGGTGTTGTTGCATTTTCCCCCCTTTAAAGTCAGCTGGCCATGGGGACACGATTTTATTAACTGCATCTTCGAGCAGTTTGAAGTGGTTTTTAATGATCGTGGGATAGCAGCCATTGTGGGCTTTACTTGGGAGTTCAGCTATCACACTTTCTTCTTTGATCCTAGCTAAATCTTTCTAGATACTTTGTGTTGCTTTTCTTCCTTGCTACGCATGACATATCTAAAAAAAGACAATATCAACACATTCAAGTAGAAAGATGCCCCATGGAGACAATTTATTCCAAACTATGGTTACACCCAAGGGTGCACAAATACCCATGGTTTGGTCTCTTTTCTACATGTGCCCAAAAGCAGTGCATATCCCTAGTAGTTATCACTGTTCCACACACAGTCACTGTCTGTTGAATTAAATCACTGGTACAAGCCTAACGAAGTGGTGTTTAATCTACAAAGGCTTGTTTATTATATAACAGTAATGGTGAAACTTTTTTAGACCCAGTGCCCAAACTGCAATTCAAAACCCACTTGCAATTCATTTTTTTGCAAATTGCAATTCATTTTTTTGCAAAGTGCCAATACAGCAATTTAACCTGAATCCAGGTGGCTGAGAAGGAGTGATCTCGGGTGCCTACAGAAAGTGATCCGAGTGTCTCCTTTAGGACCCGTGCTCTAGGTTCGCCAACACTGTTATATAATTTTTAGTGGTCTGTAAAGGTATGCCTGTTTTTGCATTTGAATTTTATTTTGTTTGAACCACATGACTTCCTTTTATTTCAATGGAACATGCTCCTTTAATGCTGGGATATGCCCGTAGAAATTCCACATAGCCATTGTTAACTTATTTCCTGCTCTGCTGAAAGTCATACATGAAACCATCAAAGATATGCAGAAAAATAATACTATCATCTATCTATCTATCTATCTATCTACTGATTACCTACCTACCTACATTTGATCCTCAGAATTTAACATATTAGAGGCTTTAAGGTTCAGCAGTGATACCCATCACATCTTCAAGAATGGATGTCTAAACTAAAAGTTAGGAAATTAATAATGAAATAAAATTGTTGCAATAAGATTTGTAATGTTTTCTTAGCACATGTATTTGAGTGGCCTTGTTGTCATATGGGCATGATAAAAATTCATTAAATAAATAAAAAAATAAATATTTTGTAAGCATAAGACTTATACCCTGACACACAAATCATTATGTTTCTGGAAAGATACGGAGTATATAATAAAAAACAAAATAACTCAATATTTAATATTGTTTTAAAAAAATCTTGAGGTTGGTGTTTTTTCATATAGTTTTAAAGTATTTTTTGTTATCATTTTTAATTTTTATGTATGTGTGAGAGACAATGCATAGTGTAAGTCCATGCACTCACAAACACACTTATGCACACAGATCTGATAGAACAATTTTTTAAATACTGGGTTTTGTAGTAGCAATAATTACTTATTAAGTACTTTAAAAAACAGAGAAGAAAAGGAGGAAAATTGGGAACAAAATCCCAGGTAATATGCTACACCAACTGAAATCCCTCAGTTAAAAATAAAGTGGAAAATGTTGAAAGTGCCTCTTATAGTCTAGTGACTTCACTCAGAGGCCCTCCCCAGTTCCTCAGTGATAGAAGTAGGCAGGATCTTGGGTTTCATTGGGGGCTGTATCTGTCAGTCTTATACTTTGGTACCACCTCAGCATCTAATAAAAATAATAACCTTTGAACTGCAGAGCTGGAAGGAACCTTATGGGTTATTGAACCCAGCCCATCTTCCAGGACACAGAGGTACTGAACAACACTAGCAATCGCTATTAGGGATGGGCACAAAACGAAAAACAAAAATCTCATCATTACGTAATGAAATGAAACGAATCAAAACAACACGAAGAAGCAGCATTTCATTACAGATAAAACAAAATGGTGCTGTTTTGGTCAAACAAACCACTTTGTTCTGTCTGTCAGCCGCCTGGGGGAGGGAAAAGCATTTTTCAAAAAAGCTCTGGGCTTTTAAAGAAACCCTTTTTTCCTCCCTCAAGCTGCACTAGCGGTGCTAGGGTGGGGAAAAAGTCCCCCCCACCTCAGTGTTGATCAGCTGGCAGGTGGGGCTTGGGGGGAGGGAAAAAGGTTTTTTTAAAAAAAGCCGGGGCTTTTTTAAAAAAAGTCTTTTCCCCACCCCTGAAGCCCCACCTGCCAGCCCCACCTGCCAGGTGATCAGCACTGGTGTGGAGAAAAAAAAAACCTTTTCCCCAACCTAGTGTCACTAGTGTGGCTTGGGAGAAGGGAAAAGTTTTCTTTAAAAGGCAGGAGCTTTTAGTGGTTCA
The DNA here is from genome assembly GCA_023846285.1 of Phrynocephalus versicolor. Lineage (NCBI taxonomy): Eukaryota > Metazoa > Chordata > Lepidosauria > Squamata > Agamidae > Phrynocephalus > Phrynocephalus versicolor. The sequence goes on along the minus strand of JAHTLZ010000379.1, from coordinate 11,871,907 downwards.
TTTCGTATTTTTTTTTTTGAAAAAAAATGTATGAAATTAAATAAAAATGTGGGGGAGGGGAAGAAACAAAATGAAACATAATATTTTCATTTCATGTCCATCCCTAATCACTATATCAGACTACATAGGGAATCCATTGAAATCCACAAACAGTTGAAATCAGTTTCATCAGAAAGGAAGATCGACAAAACCTGGCTTCCAGTACTGAAAACTACACCCTGCAAAACATCAAAGTTATGATTTCCATCCAGCCACAAGCACCAATGATCAGTTGACACAACAGTACAGCTATCTGGAAGTTTAGTCATGGCAACTGGACTTCTTTTCCTGATAGACTGAAATTTTTCTTTGCTCATCCAAACAGCTTTGTCAGTCTGAAGAAAGCTAGTTGCAAGTCCTCCATTTTATAGTTCCATTTTATAGGACTTGCAGCTAGTTTCCCTCAGAATGATGAAGCTGTTTGGATGAGCAGCGAAACATTTCAATCTCTCAAGAAAAGAAGTCCAGTTGCCATGACTCAACTTCCAGATAAACTTACCTGGACGACTGAGAACCTTCACAGCTAATGACACCCATCAAACACAGAGAAAGATCATCCCCTTTTGATTACAATGAAACTTCTTAATGCCTTCTCATAACACTTATTAACCTCTTTCTCACAACTTTAAAAACGCACAATCTCACTCATTCTATACCCCAGACCACATAAAGAACTCCTAGTTTTCTGAGCTCCTTGCCCTCTAAGATGCGGACCACAGAGACTGGCAAAATGTCAGAAAGAAAAACTTACAGAACACAGCCAAACAGCCCAAAAAACTCACAACAAGAAATTAGTATATTTACAGTGCTGAAGAAGGAACCAAAAGACGACATACATGAGGAGTTGTTTTTGAACAACGTGCTGGAGCTTGAAGCTAATTAAAGAAATATATCCCAGAAATTACATGATAAATCACACAGATCCAGTTTGATTTGTTCCGTCAAGTTCAAAACAAAACTCACAAAAATCAGTGGGAGGTAGCAATGTGAGCGGTAAAGGAACTCACAGAGTACATGGTTGGAAATCTTTTGGGTATAATCCTGTTTCCTGCTATGCCTGTTCTCTGAAGTGTAACTGTTTGGTTTCTCTGCTTTGAATTTCTGACAAAGCAGCCCCAGTCATAACAAATCAAACAAGCCACGCTTTGACAAGTCAGCTTCTCTGGAGCATATTAAAGGGCAATTGATTGCTGCCTATTCGGGTTGGAATAATCCTGTTATCTGAACCAGCTTCCAACTGTACTATTCTAAGAGGGCATAAATATGGATAGTAATAGTTGATAGCCTGCCTTAAATAAAGTTGTAAGTTCTTATTTGTTGTACACATTTATTTAAAATATTTTAACCTCACCTTTCTCCTTAAAAAAAGACTCAAGTTAGAGTACATCATTCAAATACAACAATTAAAAGGTAAAAACAGTACGTATAAAACTATTAAACAAATGCCACACTGAAAAAATAGTAAACAAAAGCAATACATTCAAAATAAGAATGCACAAGGTAAAGGTAAAGGTAAAGGTAAAGGACCATCTCCGTTTTCAAGCCGTGTTTGTTATTAAATGTTAAAAGGTAAAGTATTCCCCAGCACACGCGTGCTAGTCATGTCCAACTCTAGGGATGGTGCTCATCTCCGTTTTCAAGTCAAAGAGCCAGTGTTGAGCAAGTCTGTGGCCACATGGCCAGCATGGCTACATGGAACACTGTTTACCTTCCCAATTTTTATGGCAGTACCTATTTCTCTACTTGCATTTACATGCTTTCAAACTGCTAGGTTGGCAGGAGCTGGGGTTATCAGTGGGAGCTCACTCCACTGTGTGGCACCCAGGATTCAAACTACCAAGCTGCTGACTCTGCAGTCAACAGTTTCAGAACTCTAGTCCACTTAATATTCTGTCTCAGACAGACAGTCACTAAGGGATAGCCTGCCTCACAACAATAGTCTTTATCTGCTTGTGGAAGGACAGCGGAGATGGGAGGCAGTTCCAGAAAGTGGATAATTTTTGTTTACACCATTTTCATTATAGCACTAGGTTGTTGGCTATAGGTAGCGTGGCCTGTGAATCACTTTGAACAACTACCCCTGGTTGTTGTGGTTCTAGGTCTGTTTTTTCTATTGAAGGAATTGTTTGATGGGGATATCGCTGAAGGTCTGAGAGATTGCTTTCTCTTGCAAAACATGGAAGTCACTCTGGGATTTTAAGGAGGGAAGGGGAGGGAGAGAAAACCTCAGGTTTTGTTTAAAACAACTCTCTCTGTGTTGTACAGTCATGACTGACTCTCCGTGACCCCATGTCCATGGCATTTTCTTGGAAGGAATACTGGAGTGATTTGCCAGTTCCTACTCCAGGAACCTACAGCGCCTGGTATTTCCTGGTGGTCGCCTATCCAAGTACTAACCACGGCTGACCCTGCTTAGCTGCTGAAATCAGGAATGATCGGCTGTTCTTAAGTCATCTAGACAGATTTAAAACAACTGAGTAGTTTCTTAAAACATTCAGTGCTATGATGGAGCATTCATAAGGGCTTTTTGTCAGCCCAGATGAGGAATAATGACTCCATCTTCTCAAATTTTGTGATGTTTGACAGTTACCCTTGCTATCAGGTGGTAAGAACATATTTGTGTATTTTTAAAAGTAAATTTTCATAATGAGTAATAGTAGCAAAGGCTGGATACCATTTCAGACTTCCTCAGTGTGGTTCATACCTCATGCTATAAGTTTAAACATGAATCTATGAGATAATTTACATTTCTGTTTAGAAGCTAAATAATGAATTTCAGCTAACTGCCAACAGTCATAACAAGGAAGGCAAACATTAACAGGATTTTCGCCAATGTAGTAATTTATATCTTTGTTATTTAAACATGGAATTAGTTGCTTGAGATAAAATAGTTAAGATGAAGAATGTAATATGCAAGAAAAAGGAGTAATTGGCATTGGTAAAATGCTTTGTTGTATGTATTTTCAACTATACTAGGTGAAATGGAATTATAGGCTTCTTACAAATGTTATAGACACTTACAAATGTTCAATAAATAAGAGAAGGGAGCCTTTGTTAAATCTGTTCTGACTGCACAGTACCATATATTTCCAAAACTTTTCCTGTTCCAATTCCTCCATCTGCAAAATGAGTCATTTCAAAACGAAGTGATAATTGTCATGTGTCCAGGTGGTGTAATGCGCACACTTGTTCCTTGATGAAGAATGTAATTCCAGCTAAAATATGAGGTGCTCTGTGTTTGTCTTTCGGTTCATTGAGTGTTTTTGTATACAGTACTTTCATTCTTGCTTACTGGGTAGTACTGATATAGCCTGTTTTCGGCACTGTAATAGAGTACTGCATGGCACAGTGATCGAGAGACATTTAAATATGCTGCAAGGGAAGGGTTTAAGATCTAGCTGCTGAAAACACTTGATGTTTTGTCTTAAATGATGCATACAACCATACTTCATTGTGCTACAGACCAGAAAGAGGTATTCCTAGGGTATATAGTTGAAAAGGTTATCCCAGAAGCTCTATATTCCTTTTGTCTTGGTCAAAAAGCTCTTTTGCAGGAGGTAGTGGAGTTTATACCTGGCTAATTCTCTTCACTATATTGGCTACTATTGGGCTGTTCAACGGGGTCAAGTTCCACATTCTCTTGCCTCTTCTCCTATATCTCTTTTCATGGGTAGGCATTTCCATTTGAACCACATCTATCAGATACCTGGGCCACTATCACGCAAACTGAGAAGGAAAGATATTTCTTCCCTCAAATCACCAAAATTCTCATGTCACTTGGTTGGGACAACAATGGCATTGTAGCAGGTTTCCTCTATTTTCTTGCTAGTCACCTTAAAACCTTGCTGGCAAAGACAACCTCTTGTTTATTTTAAAGCTTGGGAAGTTATTATGATACTGAACAATTACTGACTGGTACTGAATATCCCATTCTTAGGGAAAGTCCTCAAGCAGGTTGTGGCCTTGCAGCTCCAGTGGTTTTGGGATGTGATAAACTACCTGGATCCATTTCAATCTTGCTTCAGGCCTGGCTATGGGACTGAGCCGACACTGATTGCATTGGTAGATGACTTACGCAGGGAAATGGATAGGGGATCTGTGTCCCTTTTGGTTTTACTAGACCTCTCAACTGCTTTTGAAACTATAGACCATGGCATCCTCCTGACTCGTCTCTCTAAAATGAGAATTGGGGGTACTAAATTAAAGTGGCTCTGGTCCTTCCTGCAGGAAAGAATGCAGAAAGTGGTGTTAGGTGATTCATTTTTGACACCATGGCTGCTGACCTGTGGAGTTCCCCAGGTTTCTGTTCTGTCTCCTATGTTATTTAACATCTATATGAAACCACTGGGAGAAATTATCAGGTCTTTTGGGGTTAAGTGCCACCAGTTTGCTGATGACACCCAAGATGCTATTCTTATGGACAGGCCCTTGCCTCTCTAACATGTGCAAGAATTCATAGGTGTCTATTTACATCTATCTATAATGTGTGGTTTTGCTGTGGTTAAACTTGTTTGAAGTATACACTGGAGACAACAGATCCTTAGAGAGGGAAAAAACTCAGTGTTACACACATAATTGAAGCAGACTGTGTAGTCTCCAGGGGTCTCCCAAATGCCCTCTTTTTCTCCATCCCAAGCAACTTCCTCCCTTATCGTCTTCTACCTCCTGACTCATTTTCATCTCCTCTATAGAGGCCTACCAGTAGCCCACAAAGGGTTCCAAAGTAGCCCGCTGGCCACAATTAAAAAAGCAAGGAGATAAATTCTCCACCACTCACTCCCCCATCATCCCAAGGACCACCACTGCCCCAGCAAAGTTTTGGGTCTGCAAGGCCACTGTCTCTGCCGAGCGGGGCAGTTCAAGGGCCATGCTGTGGTTCCCTGCTCCCCCCGCTGGCCAGATGACATAACAGATGCAAGGGAAACATATGCATAGTCAGCCTTCCCATAGGAATGCATTGAAAATCAATTAATCCATTCCAGAGGGAACAAATTTCAATGCATTCCTATGGGAAACTGCTGCTCTTCTTACAATTTTTTTTTACTTACAAGCATGTGCTTGGAATGGATAAAATTCATAAGTAGAGGGATTAGTGTAGTAGCCCTCAGGCACTTTGGGCCAGAAAAAGTAGGTCTCAGCCTGTTCAAAGTTGGACAGCCCTGCCTATAGCACCAACCTCCAGGCTAGACCGCTTTTCCTCCCCCCTCATCCCTAGGTTGCTCATCAGCTTCACTCTCTTGGCAGCTCCTCCTCAGTTTCTCCTGGCAGCATCTTGGTTTGGGTCTGACTATCCCTGGCCTTGTTATTCCCAGCCTCTATTGGGACCTTTGTGCCACTACTCTCCCCAAGGCCTGGATTTGGGCTTGACAGCCCACAAAGAACATCCTGGAAGAAAACCCTCTGACACCATTGATTTCCTTGTCCAAGTACTATTCCCATATCTCTGTTTTTTGTATTAAGTCTTGTTTTGCTGATTTACTCTCAGTGATTGTTTTGCTATGCTGTATTACTATTTATTGCATGTGCTTGCAGATTGTTTCTAACTGGCCTAATAGGTGTAATATAAATCTTACAATATAACAAGTCAGAGGTGATTGACATTTTCCACTTGCTGTGTGCATAGTTTGTCTCCACCCTGTTAGAAGGATGGAAAAAGAAAGTATGCCAACTGACGAGTCACAGGAATGTGTAGGATGCTGATTTGAAGAATCATTCCCTGAATGGCTGGCGAGCACTAATTAACACTGTACTCATAATGAAGATATTTGAGTTAATGCAGGGTTTGAGCTGCCCTCTTGCCACCTGTCTTTATTTTGCTTCTTGACTAATGTGGACACTGCAGGCAAGCAAGGCTTTCAATAATAAAAGCACACCAGATAGAACATGCATATTTCCCTCCAAAAACATGGAATACATCTAATTCTTTTAGGTTGGACATGATGGCAAATTCTAAATTAGACTCCCACATTTGTGGCTTGCTTTGCATTAAGCCTGGGTTGAATGAATCACATCCCACCCTTTGAATCTCTCTTTTTTGTTAATTGAATTTACTGTATCTTTACACTGGCTGTGATCAGATTTATTTTTAGCATAATTTGTTCACAAGTGGAGAAGTGGAAATTTATTTACTTGGGAGGCTTGGAGGAAGGATGAAGTACTAGTTGTGCTGTATTTGGAGGGAAATGCATTGACTTGCTTATACAGCCTCTCCTCCTCAGTAAGAACTGGTGAATCAGAGACATGCCTAGAATGGAAATTTATCTCTTAGGAGAAGTTGCAACCTTTGATTCAATGGCATCTGCCAAACTGGTCTAAAGTTCAAGACAAATTCACTCACCACATATTGATTGGTAAAGATTTAACACCAACGGAAATAGCTGCCTCTTTTTGCCCACAGCATTCTGTTTTATTATTATTAGAGCAGATAGAAACCAATAACTATTACAAATTGATCTAGGCGCATGGAAAGAATTACCTCCTGAGCTTTAAAGCCTTAGCCATGTTAAATTGAGAGGCTGATTTGTGGTAAGATGCAACAGATACTAAAAAAATAAAAAGTTTGTTCTTGTCAAATTTTCACCTCTGTGTGGCAAAACTCCCTGCCAAAACTACAGATTATGCTGCTCCAAAAGCAAGATGCACACTTCCCATACCGCCACTTTTTTTTTTTTTTTGGCTATACAAAACTAAGTGATTTTTCCTTAAATTCCAGAAGATTGCTGCACAGGACAGCAGACAGTTTGCAACAAACAAACAAACAAATAATAGCAACATGTCTTTGATATAGAGATGGACACGACTCAGAAAAATTTTTTGTTTTCGTTTTTGTTTTCGTCTAGGGGTCCGTTTCGTTTCATTTCCGTTTTCGTAAGCTAATTTTCAAAATTTTTCGTTTTTGTTTCGTTACGTAATGAAAATGAAAAACAAAAACGAAAACGATTTTTTTTTCGTTTCTTCCCATTTAGCTCCATTAAGTGCTTTTCCAGTAACGAAAAATGAAAAACTGCTCAAAATTAGTCGTTTCGTTTCCGTTTTCGTTCCATTTTTGAACCGTTTTTCATTTTTCGTTTCATTACGTAACGAAAGTGAAAAATGAAAACAAAAACAAAAATTTCGCTAAGTCATGCCCATCTCTACTTTGATACCTACAATCAGCATTCCCTCTAATTTTCAACCAACACAGAGTAGAAACCCCACCCCCTATGTGTGAAGTGGAAGCTGCAACCAGAACCAAATGAGCAGCAACACTAATTCCAGGTGTGCAACACCACTGCAACATTCCATGGCTGCACACCTATCCAGCTCAAGAGAATGTTGCCTGCAACAGTAACTAAAATTATAAGAACTTTGATGGGATTTGGCAGAAACAGGAGGAAATATAGAACTGCTGAAATCTCAGTGGGAGTTCAGTTTCCCACAGTGCCTCCTTGACAGGGGCTAGACTCAATTACCAATCCCTCCCATTGCTACAGTTCTAAGATTATGTTGTTGATGATTTTCTGTATGAAAAGGAATGCCACTGGAATTTAAAAATGCATTTTTAATTCTATATCTTTTTCTACCTCCCCATGACAGGCCAGAAGGACAGGTATAGAGCTCTGTTTATGTGTGGTAAGCAGTAGAGCACAATGTCTATTCTACATATCAATAAATGCCACTTTTGGGCAACTTTTGTAGAATTTGGCAGAAAGTGGGAGGGATTTTGTACACAAAAAAAAAAAAATACAGTAGTGCTTCCCAAGGGTTGTGCAGGATTGAAATGTATCCTGTACAGCTTATAGCTCTTTTTCTGTGCAGAAGAGTAGGAAAACACATCTATTTCAAGTGGGCAAAACAAAACAAAACAAAACAAAACAAAAGTAAAACTGGCACAGAGTGGAAACCCCACCCTGTATGTGTGAAGTGCAATCTGCAACCAGAACCAAATGAGCAGCAACACTAATTCCACGTGTGCAACACCATTACAACATTCCACAGCTGCACACCTATGCAGCAGAATAATAGGAAAACATCTATTTCATCTGGGCAAAACAAAACAAAACAAAAGCAAACAAAAAAAGGGGAAGAGATTTCCTATATGAAAAACAATTTCAGTGAAGCTTCAAAAGTCCTTTGTAAAGCCTGCCTAGGATAGTATTGCTTGTACTTTGTACAGGATTGTGTTTTTTCTGTGCAGAACATGTATTTATTTATTATTATTATTAAATTTATATCCCGCCCA
>JAHTLZ010000379.1:11837945-11848697 GCA_023846285.1 Phrynocephalus versicolor | reverse complement strand
AACCGCAGAGCAGATCCAGAACAAAAGAAAACAAACAAACAAAAAAGTTCATTTTGGTTCATTTCGTTAATGGTGGCAATCAACCGAAAGAGCTGTTTTTAAACATTTGAAAACAATGTTTCATTGGAAGCTGGAAAGCAGCTGGAAAGCAGCTGGAGGAGGTACCGGAAGGCGTTTTAGAAGGCTGCAGTTATTATCCAGACTAGGCGCTACGTTCATGCGATCAGGGAGGCCAAAACAACATACTACTCCCTGAGAATTGGTGAGGCCTCGAACCACCAGACGGAACTTTTCCGGGTGGTTCGGGACCTCACCAATCCTAATCTGGTGAGGCCTCCTCCTACTGAGTCCAGTAGTGAGACTTTTGCAGCCTTTTTTAGATCAAAAATAGAGGCCATCCGGGCCTTTCTTGACTCTGGTTGCTCTAATCTATCCCCGGCATCCCTCGACACTGCACCCCCTCGCTCTCCTCAATTGGATGAGTTTGGGCCTGTTTCCTCTACCGAGGCCTCCAGGGCTATTGCCCATTGCTGGCCCGCATCCACCCCTTTCGATCCTTGCCCTTTCTGGCTTATAAAAAGTGCCGGAGGGAGCATGCCGGAATGGGCTTCTGCCATCACCACAGCCTCCTTCAGGGAGGGGATTTTTCACTCGAGCCTGAAGGAGACTGTGGTAAAGCCCATTCTTAAAAGACCTGGCATGGCAACGGATGAATTGGCCTGATTGCCAACGTTCCCTTTATGGGCAAGGTCATCGAGAGGGTGGCTGCAGTCCGGCTTCAATCTTTTTTGGAGGAACAGCAGCTCCTTGACCCATGCCAGTCTGGGTTTAGGCCAGGCCGAGGAGTGAGACAGTCTTGGTCACAGTGCAGGACGACGTCATCCGGGGGGGGCCGACAGGGGTTACTCTACCTTATTGGTCCTCCTGGATCTGTCAGTGGCCTTCGATACCATTGACCATGGTATCTTACTGGATCGGCTCTCCGAGGTGGGGATCGGGGGCACTGTGTACAGTTGGCTCTGGTCCTTCTTGGAGAGCCGTCCCCAGTATGTCCAGCATGGGGGGGGGGAGCTGTTGGCCCTGTGGACACTCCCTTGTGGGGTTCCGCAGGGGTCGTCGCTCTCTCCCATGCTGTTTAACATCTATGTGAGGCCGCTGGCAGAGGTCATTAGGAGATTGATTTGGAGTCTGCTGTCACCAGTACGCTGATGACATACAGCTCTATCTCTCCTTTTCCACCTCTGCAGTTGAGGCTGTCCAGACCCTCAACCAGTGCCTGAATGCAGTCATGGCATGGACCAAGGATAACAGACTCAAACTCAACCCCAAGAAGACTGAGGTGATGTTCTTTGGGAGCTCCCCGTCCGGCTATGGAGGCCCTCTCCCCAGCATGGAGGGTGTTTTTTTCCAGCTGGCGGACAGTGTTCAGAATCTGGGTGTGGTCCTGGAGCTAGCTCTCACAATGGAGGCCCAGGTGGCCGCCGTGTTCAGAACCGCTTTCTTCCATCTTCGTCAAATTGCCCAGATTCTCCCATACCTGGATGGGGACTCCCTGAGAACTGTTGTGCAAGCGCTGGTGATCTCGAGAATAGATTATTGCAATGCTCTCTACATGGGGTTGCCCTTGTCTCTCCTTCGGCGACTGCAGCGGGTGCAAAATGCGGCGGCCAGACTGGTGGCGGGTGTGTGTCGTTATGACCACATCACCCCAGTTCTGGCTCTCCTGCATTGGCTACCCGTTGCGTCCTGAATTAGATTCAAGGTCCTGGTTTTAGTTTATAAAACTCTCCATGGTCTAGGACCTGACTACCTGGCAGAGCGGATCACCTAGCGGTCAACTTCGGCCCATCCAATAAGGATGTCACGGGCGCACTTGCTTCGCGTGGCCATGCCCAGAGATGCTCGGAAAACCTCAACCTGGAACCGGGCCTTCTCTGTGGCTGGCCCTACCTTGTGGAACCACCTACCCAGCGAAGTGCACCTTGCACGGTCCCTGCCGGCGTTTCAGAGGGTTCTAAAGACCCTGCTCTTCCGTGAGGCGTTTGGTGACTTAATTTAATTTTTTTTCTTTCTCCCCCCCCCCACCATCTGCTTAGTTTTATTTCTCAGTTTTCACCAGGGTTGTATATTCTTCTCTTTTAAATTGTTTGTTAATTGTAGTTATTTAGTTATTTGTGTGTTTGTTGAGCTGGCTGAATTATTGATTCAGTTTATTGTGAACCGCCTGGAGTTCCTTCGGGAAGACGGGCGGTATACAAGCCTCATAATAAATAAATAAATAAATATGAAACACTTCAAAAATATGCAAAATTATTTTTTATGCCTGGTTATACCTGGCAAGTTGATGACCAGTGCTTAAAACACCTAAAAATGTGTTTGTCAAGAAATGTTTCTTTTTTAAAAGGGAAAAAATGGCTGCTGCATACTTTTGTTAATGGCAGCGAATCCGTGCAGAATAGCATTTTTAAGTTATTAAAACATTCTTAAAAGACTTAAAAACTCAGCAGAAATTAATATTTCTGGCTGATAATACCTAGCAGGGGGTTGACCAGTGATTAAAATGTCTAATTATGTGTTTTCTCAGATCGGTTTTTTTTTCCTAAGTGTTTTTGGAGGCTTAAAGTGGCAGGCAGAGGCAAATATGTTCACCTCCCTTTTTATTATTTCATTAGGGTTGATTTAGGTGTACTGTACCATTTGATTGTATTTTTATTTTATTTTTATAATTTTTTAATGTGCAAGGATTTGCAATTGGGTTTTGGTTTAGGTCTTTTTTGTTCAGGGGAGTTTATTTTCCCCCTATACATGTCCTATTGTTTCCAATAATATTATATTATTCTTTCATTATTTTATATCTCCCATAACCCCCCATACTTGTTTCCCACCCAGTCAATATCCCGTACTTCTCTTTCTCCCATTGAAGGGCTTAAATTTTGTTTTGTTTTTGTTAACATTTTAAAACTAAATAAATAAATAAATAAATAAATAAATAAATAAATAAATAAATAATGAAGAGTGGCTTGGGGAAGGGCACCCCACTAAACTCAAAAGAACCATGTTTTGGCAGGCTAAGGTAGGCAGCAGTGCTGCTAGTGACACTGGTACCAGCACCACCACCAGCAGCACTGCTAGAGGAGCATCTTGCCCTGCTACTGTAGGCAGCAGGGCAGAGCAGATGCTACCCCCACCAATCCCTACTTCCCACTTGTTTGAGGAGGAATCAGAATCCTCCCAGAGCTCAGTCCATCTTGAGCTGGAGGATTCTGAAGACCTTTTGGCAGGCAGGGAGGAGATGCAGGCTTCCTCCTCTGATGCAAGGTCCACTCCTCCTCCCTCCCAGACTAGTGGCAGCACCTACTTGAAGCCCTGTACTACCTCTGCCTACCTGCCTGCCTCTGTGGGTGTTGCCATCTCTGGGGTTGATGTCACTGTACTGCCAATGTGGGTGACTTGACATCCTTTATCTCTCTGCCTACCTTCCTGCCTCAATGGGTGACTAGTGGGGGAGTCATTCAGCTGCCTGCCTTAAGAACACTCTCTGCTTGCATCAGGAGGTGTCTTCTATGGGGGTTGGGGTCACTCAGCTGCCTGCCAATGGGTCACTTGAATCCCTTATTCTTTGCCTGCCTGCCTCAGTGGGTGACTAGTGGGGGAATCAACTGCCTGCCTTAAAGCCTACTCTCTGCCTGCCTCAGTGGTTATGAGATGGTTATGGAATATTTGAGAAAGGCCAAATTTCTGATCTCCCATTACATGAAGAGAAATAATTTTTTGCTTTTGTGAAGGGTTCTGTAGATTGAAGTCATTCATACCACCTGTTTCTTTTATTTTATTTCTGCATTTACTTTAGTTCAAAGGAAACTTTATATGAAATATGCATTCTGAAATGGCACAGAGGCAAAAATAGCTTCATTTCAGCTAAACTAGTCTTTTCAACTGTTCATTTCCCCATTATATCTGACCTTTATGATCTCATGGGTATAAAGACTCTTTGAAAACATGTTCCTTTATCAGATAGCACTTTTTGAAAAGAACTGTTATCAGTATATTTTTCATAACCCTGTGCCATAAAAATGCCATCTATCCTTGCATCCACAGGGTGTTGTTTCTTTTAAATCTTGGAATGCTTGTTTATTCACACTAAGACAAACTTTTTGCTTTCATTGGGTTTACTAAATGCCTATCACAGCACCCTTGGTACAAATATAAATAAATAAATAAATAAATGGTGGTATCATGTATTATGTTTGTTTCAAAAAGTTTTCCCACACATGATTTCCCTAACATACTATAATTTGCATGAAAGCAGGGTGAGCCTGCATGACATCTTTGCTCCTGCAGTGGTGCTAAATTATTATCTGTGGAGGACAAACAGTGTATAGCAGATAGCTCAATGGAAAGAATCAACACAATCTGATAAAGAAGGCAAATTCAGTTCTTGAAAAAGATGAATATGGCTTATTCTTTTCTATCCACAATGTAAAACATCAGGAAATTGCCTGATACAACTGCACAACATCATGCTTATGTTACCACCAGGAAAAAGCCAAAGGCAGCCTAAATTTTAACAACACTGATGACAGCAGTCAAATGGTCTTAAGGCAGTGGCTGCCCACAGTGGGTAACCCAGGTTTTCTGGGTTATTCAAGAACTGCAACTAGCCTGTATCACTAGCTATGCTGGCTGGGGTTTCTGGAAGTGGCAGTCCAAAAACACTTGGATTATTCAAGGTTGAGAACCATTGGTCTAAAGGATATTTTCTTATATTCACAACCATTCACACAGGTGCTCCAAGCAAGGGAAAATCCCAGAAGGTGATACTTTTAAAAAAAATCAATTAACCACTTCTCACCTAACTACAAAGAATTTGTCTTGTTTGTTGTTGTTACTTTACAACAATACTAGGGAGCACAGAGAAATCCTGTAGACCAGGCATGCCCAACAGGTAGACCACGGGTTACTGGTAGCCCGCGAAGGGTTCAAAAGTAGCCCACCAGCCATCAATAAAAAAGTGAGGGGATAAGTTCTCCACCCCTCCCTCCCCCATCCCAAGGACCACCACTGCCCCAGCAAAGTTCTGGGTCTGCCAGCCCACTGTCTCAGCTGAGTGGGGCAGTTCAAGGGCCATGCTGCATTAAAATCTGTTCCCTCCAGAACAGATTAATTGGTTTTCAGTGCATTCCTATGGGAAGACGCTGCTCTACTCACAAAAGTTTTTACTTATGAGCATGTGCTCGGAACAGATAAAATTTGTAAGTAGAGGTTTTAGTGTAGTAGCCCTCAGGCACTTTGGGCCGGATAAAGTAAACCTTGACTTGTTCAAAGTTGAACAGCCATGCTGTAGACCATGTTGATATCTGCCATTGGTGTTGTCATCATTGGGCCCCCTTTTTGGTGTTTTAAATTGTGGATGCAGAAGGATAATATCCCACATCCATTGACTGGATGTTGTGTGTGTGTTAATTAATTTCCTGAATTTTAGAAACTTCCCTGCTGTAGAACTACTCAGTGCAAGAGCATCCCAGAATATAAGCACATGATCTGTACCAGGGTTGTGGCTGTAGTTCCTCTGGGCTATAATATTTTGAAGGGTTGTTCTAGACCTAATGAAACAGTAAAGCAAAGGTGTGAGTAAGTGCAGCACACATAATGGAGAAAAATAAGCACACTTTAAACTCTCAGGTAAACTAATGCTGCCCATGACACAGAATGAAAAATTAAGGAGCTACCCTCCAGTTTCCAAACCCTTTCCTTGGGATAGGCTGAACCTGAAGAAGAATATCCCCAAAGGTATGCAAACGTGCTGTGTGAATGTATTCCAAAAGAAATTAAATAAGGGCAAAGATTGTCAGTCTACTCTAAACAAAGGTCAACCCTTTTTATATAATGTAACAGAAAGATAGAATAAAAAACAGGGACAAAAATTAGCTTATTTGAACTGTGGTGGAGGACAGCTATACAGAAAAGAAGAAAGATGTATAAGTAGGCACTCAGTAAAGGCAACCCTGAGCTCCCAGTAGAGTTTTCTTTGTTCTCCAACAGGAAACTTCCAGCATCTATCCAGATCCTTGACCTGATCTTCCCCTTTTGTACACTATGCCATCCCTGTTTGTGTAACCATGAAAATACCAACTCCTCCCTGTGCCTCCATTGTTTCTGTATATAATCAGTTTCCCCTAAGGGTCTAAAAATCTTTTTAAAACCCCAGCTCCTTGTTGTTTGGTGTGGTCTCTGCTCTTGCCTTAACAAAGTACAGTTTGTTAGCTCCTGTTGGATCCAATAAACCAGTGGTCCCCAACCCCCGGGCCGCGGACCGGTGCCGGTCCGTGGACCAATCGGCACCGGGCCGCCTGAGGAAACCAGGGGAAACTCCTCCTCCCTTCCGTCCCTGATCTCTTCAGCACGCGCCCTGGGAGGAGGAGGGAGGAGGAGGAGGCAGGGGAGCCAATGAGCGCTGCGCTTGTTGGGGGGCGGCCCGCTGCCCAATGGGCAGGCGGCTTGTTGCGTTGGGGGGCTGCCGCCGCGGTCGTGGTGGTGCTGTCGCTCCTCCTCCTCCTGACAGGGGCCGGAGGCGGCGGCGGCAGCAGCACCAGCACCAGCAGCAGAAGGAGGAACAATGAACAGTAGGGCTTGAAGAAGGCGGAGGCGGCGCGCGCCTGCCCGCCAGGCGGGAGCGACCCTTAGCAACTGTGGCTCTGGTGGCGGCGGCCCGCCCACCCACCGACCGGCCTGCCAGCCATGGGGGTGGCGGCGGCTCCGGCCACAGCGGCGGAGGGAGGAGGAGGAGGAGGAGGAGGAGGAGGCCGCTGAGGGGGGTTCTCTGTCGCGGCGCGGATGAAGGCAGGACGCCGGTAAGCCAGCCTCTCCCCTCTCTCACTGTCCTCCCTCTTGGTGTGTGTGTGTGTGTGTGTGTGGAGGGCGGAGAGGAAGGGCTGGGGGGGTCACGGGAAGGAGCCTCGCTGTGTCCGCCAAAGTGCCCGGCGTGACAGCTTGCCTCCCCTTTTCCTCCTCCTCCGCCCTCCTCCTCCTCCTCTTCTCTCCCCCGGCAAGCAATGTAAGAAGGCTGGAGGAGCGCAGGAGGAGCCGCCGCCGCCTTTGCCTTCCTCCTCCGCCCGCCGGCGGCTGCGGCGCATCCTCCTCCTCCTCCGCCCTCCTCCTCCTCGCCCTCCACCAGTAGCAGCAGCAGCATCAGCAGCCACGGCGGCGGCGGCGGCGGATCAGGCGCGAAGGAGGGTGGGCGGGGGGAGGCTGCCTCTCGATCTCTCTTTTTTCCCACCCCCCCCGCCGCCGCCTCCCCCCTGCAATCACCCCTGCCCTGCCGCCGCGACCCCCCGCTCCTCCTTCTCCTCCTCGTGCCCCATGGCTTGTGGGGAGGGGGAGAGAGGGCGGAGCCGAGTGAGAAGGGGGCCGGTGGAGGGCTCACTCGCCCGGACGGACCCCGGAGGGTGGGGAGTGGGGGAGGGTCGTCGCCCGTGCGCCCGCCGCTCCTCCGCCTTTGGGGTTTGTCGCGGAGCCGCTTTGCTGCAGCGGGTGGGGGGGAGGTGTGTGTGTGTGTGTGTGCGCGTGCGCGTGCGCGTGCGCGCGGGTGAGTGTGGGAAGGGGACGGGCGTGGAGGAGTGCATGCCCCCCCCGGGCCACGGAAAAATTGTCCAGCATTTGCCGGTCCGCGGCGAAAAAAAGGTTGGGGAGCACTGCAATAAACAGCACAACTTGGAACTCTCTCTTTCATCACAGCTGCATTGGGTTAATAGGTCTAGTGCACACAGACCGAGGCTAGCTCTGAGCTATTCAACAGAAGTACTTTCAAAAGATGCAGTAATAACTAGACGTTAAGATGGATTTGTCCAGAACAAATCCTGCGAAATTGGATAACCCCTCTGGTGGGTAGTGGGATTGTTGTAAACTCATTATATCTTAGCTTAAGCAAACCTTTGGAAAAATGCCAATTGATATTCCAGATAGCAAGCTAAGTTGGTGTGGACCGAATAGAGCAATTATCAGAAGATACACAGCTAGTTAAGCTTATCAATGGCTCCTCAAACTGGAAGGAGGTAACAAAGGGGGGGGTACCAGTTCTAGGTAGGTAGGTAATAGGTAGGTAATAGTTTATTGCTAAAAACCATTGGGCATCACAATCTTGATTTACAACAGAGGGGAAAAAAACTTATGAGGTTACATCTACATCACGACAAATATAATTAAAACTTTTTTAAAAAAAACATGTGACACTTGCAGAGCAATACAGTCCTCCCAAAGTTAGAGATTGACCCGGATTTTCATAGCTGCCAGCGCAAACTTTGCAACTTGCTGTGTAACAAATCTGTCTGTACCAACAAGTAGCATACTAAGTTGGGCTCCAGGGGACCTATCGGCCAGTGAACCAATAATCCCACCAAGAAATTTGCCTCTGGGTTGGTTGTGAAGGGGGCACGTGAGCAAGTAGTGGAGCACGTCATCGACTTCACCTGAGCCACAAGGGCAAAGTCTGGCCGAAACAGGGATGTTGTCACGTCTCCCCTTTAAAAAAGCAGAAGGCATGGTCTGAAAATGCAGGGCTGTGAAAGCTTTCCTCAGGGGAGCAGAGGTTAAATTGTGAAAATAGCTTTCCAGCCCAAAGGATGTTTTAAACAGAGGATAATAAAGAGAGAATGGCGATAGTGAAGCCACAGCCAATTCCTTCCATTTGGAGTATAAATAAATCTTGTCTTTGCCCAATTTTTTGATGCTGGGGGAGACAAGAGAGGGGATAAATTCAGTATTGATCCCATAAAGGTGTAATATGGGTCTGACAAACTTTGCCCAGGACTCCCGCAAGGGGTGCTGGAGTTGTTCTAAATAGCATTTCTTTGGCAAGCGGGAGTTACTCATGGCAGCCAGCTTCAGCCAGTACATTGCCAAGGCAATGTGTATGTGTGTTTCAATAGGAATTAGCCCTACTTCGGCTCTTACATATGCAGAGGGTGTGCCATGGGGTACAGCAAGGAGAGATCAAATAAAAGAATTTTGGACCACCTCGAGGTGTGGTATTTTAGTATACCCCCAGATTTCGGCCCCATATGTTAATTGGGGGACTATCTTTCTTGCAAACACCTCGACTGCAGGAGCAACCAGTTTACCACCTTGGGTTGAGAAGAATCTCAAAAGGGATTGAGTGGAGTGGGAGGCTTTCAAAACTGTTGCTTTCAGATGATGTTTCCAAGAGAGCAGGGCATTAAAATAAAGACCAAGATATCTAAATTTTTTTAGCCGCTCAATAGGTTTGTTGTCAAGTGTCCACCTATATCTAGTTCTTTTCCTCCCAAAGACGACTACTTTGGTTTTAGAGTAGTTAATGGACAAATGTTCTCTACTACAAAAGTTACCCAGCTTAACCAAAAGTCTTCGCATACCGACTTGCGCTGTAGAAATAATTGCAATGTCGTCTGCATAAAGAAGGGCAGAGATCTTAGCGTCTGCTATAGAAGGGGGAAAAATACTGGGCCACTCAGTTCTTGGACAATATCATTAATATAGAAATTAAACAGAAAAGGGGCCAGAAGACAACCTTGCCTGACCCCTCTGTCCGTGAGTATCGATTCTGACAGGAGCCCGTTTGCCCCCAGTCTTACCCTGAGATGAGTATTGGAGTGTAGCTGCTGGATTAAATCTAAAAGTCTTCTATCTATGTTTGACAGGGAGAGTTTTTGCCACAAACGGCCCCTATCTATCAGGTCAAAGGCAGAACTAAAATCTACAAAGGTCACATAAAGTTCCTTCCTACCATGACAAACATACTTCTGAATCAGATGGGAAAGTACAAAGCATTGGTCCACTGTAGATTTTCCTTTTTGAAAACCAGCCTGTTCTTCAGCTACGACTGAATTCATGCTGCCCAACATACTAGTTTGTCCAGGAGATACTTAGAATAAAGTTTGGAAACTATATTGAGGAGGCTTACAGGCCTAAAATTTTTAGGGTCAGTCTTAGAGCCTTTTTTGTGAATAGGGACAATTATACTGGAGCCCCAACTCGGGGGGATTTTCCCATATTGATTTATGTAAGTAAACATTTTAACCAGTTCTAGGTCCAATGTTGACACCTGCAGTTTTAGAAGGAATCCCATATAATGAAAGTATCTTCTGTGGTTATAAAAATAAATTGATAATTTGGTTCAGTTCATACTTTAGTGTTCCTTGTTTGCAAAAAAAAAAAAAAAAAAAGGGTGCAGGACTGTTGAGGACTCTATAACAATTCCTTGGAAGTTCTGACCAAGACAAACTTAGGATGTTACTTTCAGATAAGGACATGTTTGACACATTCTGAATGGGAAGGTTTATTTCCGTTCTTACAAGAACAAAGTCTGCATCCTCCGTGGCTAACCAAGCTGACAGTTAGATTATAGTGACTCAGGATTCTTTGTTACTGATTTACAATTTTATTGTCAAGTTTACTGACAGTAATAATGTTTCTATTTAGATATGCTTGATGCATTTTATATCTTAGGATTTTAAACCTGAACAAAAGTTTAATTGAAACTCTTGTGTACTGCATTGCATTGCAGTGTGTTTTTTATTATGTAATTTGCAGAGGTCTATGTGCTAAACCAATAAATTGAATTTGCTCGTTCATTTGATAAGAAGTCACAGTTTCCCTCTTTTGAAATGCCTTATTTGAAGATCAAAATTTCAGCTTCTTCAGCCTGGACTCTTTTCAGAGAGAGAGAGAGAGAGAGAGAGAGAGAGAGAGAGAGAGAGAGAGAGAGAGAGAGAGAGA
>JAHTLZ010000379.1:11794721-11814981 GCA_023846285.1 Phrynocephalus versicolor | reverse complement strand
TAGATAGATAGATAGATAGATAGATAGATAGATAGATAGATAGATAGATAGATAGATAGATAGATAGATAGATAGATAGATAGATAGATAGATAGAGCTAAGGTATTTTAGGTATGCAGAAATGGGAAGAGTCACATTTTTCTGAATAATAGTTTAAATCAATTTGGTTTAAATTAGAGATCAGTGTGAACCAGCAAAATGACAGTTTCATGGTTCGATGATCCACAAATCACAAACTTGCCAAACCTTTCCAGAAAATGAACCAAAAAAATAGTCATAGCCAGCATTGCGAATTGTTGTTTTCTGGGGATACAAGTTCTAACACCTTAATTATCCCAAATCATGAGTGTGACTTAAGGAAAGTTACCAGGCTACTGGGATACAAAGCTAATTCAGCAAATAAATGAGCTATACACTTTTCTATTTATTCATGCAGACAGGCATATGTCTGTGTCTATATGGAGAGAGCACCAGTATGTGGTAGATAAGGATCAGACTAGAACACATGAATTCAAATCCTTGTTTGGTTCTAAAAAGTCACAGGTGAATTACAAGAGTAAATAGCTCCTTGAATTATCACATACCTATTAGGATCACCATTATGTGGATGCAATTTATAACGATTTATGCAGACTCAAGGACCAAATACCATCTAATTCATGGCAAATATATGTTAGCAAACAAATTCCAAACCGTTTGATGGCCTAACTGCTGGGAGAGCCACTGGGTTGAAGAAGAAGTCTGGAATATATTTTGTTCCAAAGAACTTTGGAACAACTTGAACTATTCCAGTGCCCTGGAGCTAGAGAATAGATAATAGCTGTGCAGCTTTCTGCCTTAAAGGAACTAAAATTCTTCAGCAGCTGGTAAGATGATTCTTTATAGAGTTCTATCTGGTTACTCACTGATGCAGCATGATTGTATCATCTAAACCCCACTGAATCAGTCTGTATAGAAATATGGCCTAGGTTTCCCTAAATTACTGGTGTCAAAGCTGATGCCTGAAAGTGTCTCTTTGCCACAAATGGTCCAATTCAGCCTTGAATGAAGCTGTTGTTAATTCATATTGTCTCCTCCAGGTCAGTACCTGATGTACTAGAACAAGGAAACTGTACAATAGGACTGGAATTCGTCAGCATTTCCCCCCAGTTATGTCCAGAACAGAGCAGAGCTTTAAGTTTATATATTTCTTCCAGAGAACTGTAATCAAATCTAATGCACCACATCCAATTTCCTCTCTTCATTGCTATAGCTCTAAAAGAAATTCTGATCCCTTAAATAAAGTACAGAAAATGAAATAGATGTTTCGTTGCAGAGGTGTAATATTTCATTATTTCTCATTGCGGCATCAACACAATGTAATATTACAAGGTCAGTTGATTATGATTTTGGTTCTCAACTAGTGAACAGACTGATGGGAGTGCCCATCTCCCTCCAGCTAATCTTACCTTGACATCCAAATATACTTTAATTGTACCTAATAGCCCATTTAAAAAACTTACAGTGACAGTTTATTACTTTCTAGCTATAAGCTTTTGTTAAGTTACTCAAGGCAAATGTAAATGTCCTCTATCCCTGTACTGTGCAAACTAGGATTAGAGGTCAACATAGAACAATGAGATAAAACCAAATAACTAGTTTTACACATTAGGGTTATTTTCAGTAATGTATTTATTTGGCACTAGTCCATATTTTTTATCAGAAGAAGGATGGATTTGATTTAAATCAATATGATTTAAAATACACTTCAGAAAGACACCATTAAATCATGTAACATTTTTAAAAAAAAAATTATAACTCCAGCCCCACAATAAAGAGACGACACAAAATTGTTGGAGTTTAAATTGGGCCACAACTTTATTAAATCTTTTTAGAATTGTAAATAACTAAAGGGGGGCACCCGTAATGCAAGTGAACATGGGTTAAATCCCAATTAATCATAAAGCCACAATAATTTTATGGTGAGCTCATACTTTGTCACCAGCTGTTGTACTTACACAGCCTGTTTTCCTTCACAGGGACTATTTATTTATTTATTTTTAAACTTATAGACCACCCGATTTTCCTGCAGGAACTCTGGGTGGTGAACAACATGTTACAAATAACAAGTGCCCATAGCTACAAACCCAAAACATCCCTATCACAATACTGATATAAAAGAAAAAAATAAAGTAAATACCAATTACAAAGTACTAAGGTAAGGTACTAAAAATAATAAAGGTAACACAGGATCCCACAGAGAGGGCTGAAAAAATGAATTAAACAACTAACAGATAAACAGGCCAACAAGCTCTCAGTGATCGCCGAAGTTTTCCCTGAAGAGCCAGGTCTTTAGCGCTCTCCTAAATGCTGGCAGTGACTCAGCCAGCCTGAGCTCCAAAGACAGTCTATTCCAAAGAGCCAGGGCAGCCACTGAGAAGGCCTGACTCCTAGTAGAGACCCTTCAGGGTCTCTCGAAGTGGCCACCCAGAGCAACAT
Organism: Phrynocephalus versicolor; assembly: GCA_023846285.1. Taxonomy (NCBI): domain Eukaryota; kingdom Metazoa; phylum Chordata; class Lepidosauria; order Squamata; family Agamidae; genus Phrynocephalus; species Phrynocephalus versicolor. The sequence continues at coordinate 11,812,503 of JAHTLZ010000379.1, read as the reverse complement.
GGACAGCGAGGCTCTGGCTGGTCAGGATGAAGCTGGCCTCTGAGAGATCCGCTCCGCCAGATAGTCAGGTCCCAGGCCATGAAAGGTTTTGTAAACCAAAACTAGTACCTTGAACCTTATTCAGGATGCAATGGATAGCCAGTGCAGGCAAGCCAGATGGGGGTGACACAGTCAAATCGACCCATGTCAGCGACCAGCCTAGCTGCCGCATTCTGCACCTGCTTAACTTCACAGCTGCATTAAAATATGCTGAATCCCTCTAGATTCCAGTTCTACTAATGAAGACAGAACAACTTGGGCACCAGATGATGAGTGAAGAAAATATCACACATTAAATTCAATGGAGAACAATAAGATACTCCTTATTCCTACTCCTAGTATGCCCTGCTGACAAAACATCCAGTTCAGTTTTTGGAGCTTTCTCCAGGGAGAGAGGGAAAGACACAAGGAGCAGCTATAGGCAGGACTCTAAACTCAGGGTTGTCTAGCAAAAGAAGAAGGCCATAACATTTATGGTCACCCATTCAGTGGAGTTGCTGGTGGAAAAGCCAGTGCATAGGACAGCTACCATGCACCGGAAATTGGCTTTTACAGTGCTCCCCAATTGGCCAATGGAAAACTAAATCCCACTTTGCAGGGCAATGTCTGATTTTAAAACCAGATTATATTTTCTATCATATTCCCAAGGATCCTAAAGAAGGGTTGTGTGTTGTGTCGTTACAGTCGTGACCGACTCTTCGTGACCCCATGACCATGGAGTTTACTTTAAATCAAATATATTTTCTATTGTAGCATTGCACAGCACAAAGAACAGATCTTAAGTACAACAAATCAAGCTTTATCCCTGCAGAGTTCAAAGGAACCTTGCTCGGGAATAGTCCTTTCATGTTTAGATGGGGCATCCACATAAAATAGCACCATAAAGATCATACCAGCAGGTTGAAAGTATACATTTTAAGGTTCTAATTGGAAAATGCCAGCTTCCCTAAAAGCCATTTAACAGTAGGCAAAGAGGCCAGACACACCTACACAAAGAAGATCTTCCATGACTTATGGACCACAGTTGACCATGTCCTCTCCAATTGACCTTGAACTGTGCTATTATTCACAAAGGGATAACTGAGCACATTGCATATATTGAAGAGGTTCATATGGCTAAGAGGCCCCTTATATCTCAGGATCTGCGCTGCTAATTTTATGAAGTCTTCAGTTTTCCTTCACCAAAAAAGTGTGATTGGTAGGTGAAAGCACAAAGGGGATTACTGAAATTTTTGAGGAATTACACACATCATAGTTAAAAATATCTAATGTTTGAAGCCATAGAATGGACTCTCAAGATTCAGATGCATGTGCACAATCCATCTGTATCACAATTGTGGACTGAAGGAGAAAAATATGTTGTGTCATATGACCTGCAAGTAATATCTTGTTTTTCTCACCTACCGCTGGTTTTGGAATTGTTCTAAATGACATTTAATAAGTGGGCAGTGTGGCATGTAAGCTTTATAGCTTAACACATCCTTTCAGTTGTTTAGGAGCTGTGCAACTCAGCCTGACATTGATGATAATATTACCCACCAGTGTTTAATATATTTTCAGCCTCACTGTGCTAGGTGCAATATAATGCTTTTGTTTGTCATGCAAACACCAAGCCGCCAGCTGCCTTGTTTTGCACAGAATAAGGTCAGCAAACAATGGAAAGACATTATATGAATTTATCAATCTGCTTGATGTTATTAAAACTGAGTAAAGGAAACAGGTTTATTTCTCTCAGATATTGGGAAAGGTTTATTTGTGGACTATTGTCCAGAACACCACATCCAGAAAGACCTTGGTCAGCCCACAAAGACCATGAAGGTGGCTGGTTTCCCTCTCTCCCCGCATGCCTCTCTCATAACTATCTACCTATATAGATTAGTTAAAGATGTTGAGTGTGTGTTTCAGTGGGTAAAGCCATATAGAGAACCCAGAAAACATAACAGGTGTTACTTTCTCCACTAGAAGCTGTTCAAATGCTTTTGTCCAATAATATTGCTGGAAAATATTCCATTCAAAATATTTACAAATTACTGAAACCAAGACTAAAAGTGCATGAGTGCCAGAAACGTCACAGATGCATCAAAATATAAAAAGCAAGCAGAGGCCTTAGGTTTTTATGATCTTAGGATTTGTAAGGATTTTATACCGTCTGTTTTAATTTGCTATTCTTGTATTTGTTTGCTGTATTATGATTTGTTGTTAGCCGCTTAGAGTCCTTGTCGGAGATAAGCGGGATATAAATATAAAAATAAAATAAAATAAATAAATAAAATAAGATTATAGCACAATATAGTCCTCATCATTATCTGAGAACTGCAAAGCTAGAAGGGACCATATGGATCATGAATAGAGATGGGCATGAATCAAAAAATGGCATTTCGTTTGTTGTTTGTTGTTTAAGGGGTCCATTTTGGTTCATTTCCATTTTTCGTGATTTTTTTGCAAAAAAATTGTTTTCATTTTTGTTCGTTTTGTTACCGTTTCGTTACCATTTATTTCAATTTTTTGTGATTTTTTTTAGCATTTAAAGCAGTTCACTTGTATTGCCGTAACGAAAACGAAACACACGACAAAATTTCCGGTGTTTCTGTTTGTTTCGTTTCGTTTTAGAGACAAAATTTGTTTGTCATTTCATTGCGTAACAAAACGAAAAAATGAAAACAGAAACAAAAGATTGTTCGTTTCGTGCCCATCTCTAATCATGAAGTCTAACTCTTTCCATGGAGGCACAGCAGGTCATCTCTAAACCACTGAGCTATCCAGCAGATCTGACGCTCCTGAGTAAGCGACTCCAACATTATTGTCTGGTAAATATGATTCATTTGGCTCACTCACAAGTTGCTGTTCTGTGATTCTATACAAAAGAATCGGGGAGGGGGGAGGCTGAAATGTGACTTGTGTGGATGATTTGTTGTTGGTTGCATTCTCTTGTGTAGGTTTGCCATTTTTGAAAGTAGCCATTCCAGTCTGTTTCCCGGAATACATGATTTTGGACAAGAGGACGCAGATGTGGCTTTTTTTTAAAAAAAATGTGCTTGTTTAGTCACTCTCCTTGAGCCCTGAAGGAGTGGTAAATGAGGTTGGCTTTTCCTTCTCTGATGTTGTTTAGGCTCTTACATAGCATAGGGATTTTACAGTCTCAGAGAGGTACCATAGTGTTGTTTCAATAAATGTTGCATGTGACTTATGAATTTATTTGTTTATAATGTCTGAAAGTTGCTGTTCTCTTCTGTGGAATATGGATTTTCTGCCCAGGAAAACATGGTTTCTGGGGATATTTTGTGGCTTCTTGTGTCAGCCTTCTCTAGTCTGAAGCAATGGAAGAATTTTGTTGGATTTTCCTATTTGGAGTTTCACATTCTGGGTTGTTTTGTGCAATATGGATTTTATAGGGTACTAGAATGTGGTTCCTGGGAATGCTTTATTGTTTGCTTTATCAGTCTCATCCAGTAGCACAAACATTGTGAATTTATTTTGTTTATCATACTTGAACAATTAACGTTTCACATCATTTTGTTCTATTCTGTGTGATTTGGGGAAAATTAATTGAATATTTGTTGGATTTGATGTCTAAAATATTGTCCTGATACAGGCACAATTATTTTACTAATAAGGGCATCTTATTGTCCATTTCTTTCCATGTCGGCATTTACTTATTCCAGGGAGTCTGACTTCCAATTTAGTTTCAGGGGCCCATTCCAACCATAAATAAGATGGTAGGAAGGAATGGAGTAGGGCCAAACATACATGAGGGGGACCAAATATAATCCTTACCAGTGTGGGCCTCATGCATAATGAGTAAACTCCAATGTGCCTTGTGGCGCAGTACTTAAACTGCTGTACTGCAGCAATACTATAACTGTGCTCACGGCCTGGGGTTCAATCCCAGGCAGCCGGCTCATTGTTGACTCAGCCTTCTGTCTTCCTACGGTCAGTAAAATAAGTAACCAGCTTGCTGGGTGGGGTGGGGGAGGCATGTGTAGCCTCTTTAATAAATTGTAAGCCACCCAGAGAGTGCTATAAGCACTATGATGCAGTATATAAGAAGTGCCTTTTCTTTGCTTGTGTAATAGCATCCCAAGTGGCAAGCTATGGCTCAGTTCCTACAGCCACTTCCTGGTGTGTGCAAGATAGTTCAGTTTCATATGGCAGGATGCCAAGTTGCAAATTAGAATGTTGCTTCCAGAAAATTTGGGTCACAAAGTAGAGTTCACTTCCATGCAACACCTCCCCAGGGTTTAAACAATCCCCTTTTTCTAATAACTGATTGGAGATAACCAGCAATGGCATAAATACAGAGGGGTGGAAGAGTGCATTTGCCCCAGGTGCACAGCAATCTGGGGGCATCTGGAGGGGGAGCAGGAGGAGGAAGCCAGTCTAAGGCTTGGCGATAGTTAGCCCGGGGAAAGGAGGGGAGGGAATTGTGCAACGGAGGTGCTGCTTGGAAAAAAGTCCCATTGCCTGCTTCTGTCTCCTCCTTTCCCTGGGCCAATGATCACCAAGCCTTAGCCAGGGAAAAGGAGGAGGGGGAAGCATGCTACCAATGTGATGCTTAAAAGAAATCACTTGCTGGGAACTATCCGGACGCTGTGCAGGTTGCACAGGAGAACTATAACTAGAAAGGAAACCCACAAAGAGGGCATGAGAAGGAGAGACCCTTCTTCCCCTACCCCACTGTTCCCTCAGGCTCCCCCCCCCACCCTTGCTGAGTGTGTGAGACATGGTTGCAGGGGTGAGAGGGCGCAAAAACTGTCCATGGGCACTCAAAACTCTAGCTACGCCACTGATAACCAGCAGACCAACTCATGGGGACCAGATGTGGTCAGAGGCTCCAAATTGTTGCAGCTTACCTACGATTCATGTAATTTTCTGAAAATAAATGAAAAAGAAACAATTCTGTGTAGTCCTTATATCAAATCCCAAGGCAATGGTGCATGATAATTTTTTTAGACTACTAAAGAAAGCACAAGGATAAGCTAGCTTGTAAAATCCATCTTGATAAAGACTGTCTGATTTGGTTTGTAGTTTCTTAAATGGTCTAGTAAAGGCACCACCCACCTTTGGCTACTTTCAGCAAATATTTCCTTAGGCTTCTAGATTTATTGCTATTTATTTTACCTAGATGAAAACTGCAGCCTATTGTTGTTTTAGTTTTTATCGATGTGTTTAAATGACATTGTTGACTTAAGTGAAGCATTAATTTCTAGTGAGATATCTCCAGACAGAAGCTTTAAGTAAGTTATAATCAAAGGTGGCGCTCAGATTAATAGTATCTTGTATGATTGTCTTTGCTCCCACTCTCCCCAGATTTCAAAGGTCACCCAATGCAAAGGACACAGGGAGAGCTCCTAGTTCCCTGAGATCCTTGCCCTCTGAGGATGCCAACCACAGATGTGGCAAAATGTCAGAAAGAAAAACTTCCAGAACATGGCCAAAGAGCCCAAAAAACTCGTAATAACAAGATTAACAGATCCTGGCCATGAAAGCCTTCGAGAATATGTCCTCCAGTGGATTTATGGGCCTTGGGCAGGTCAGATACTAAAGTCCTCTTGCTGGCTCCAACAATGATCTCTGCATGTTTTACTCCACTATACTGTATATTACTTAGCACAAAGGAGGCTGAATAGAAAATTTAACAATGTTGTAGTTTGTACCCAAACGACTTGGCAAAATGAGTACTGATATTGTTACCCTAGCTAAATCCAGAAAATAAGTTAAGTTCCTAGGCTCAAATTTTCCAACTTTTCAGCTTGGTCATTTAATATTAAAATTCACTTGATGATTCAAACATAAATATTTCAAAATGGCAGCTGTTTGAGGTCCCCAAATACTGCATTTCTTGTTCTACAAAATTCTGGAAAACTTTTATGAGAAAGAAACAAACTTTTGCACCAAGCAATATCTTAGTTTGTCAGTTGTTTGTTTTATACTCTTTTATGCAATTTTGATCCCCCCACCCACAATCAGTACCTTATTTTACCAACTTGTGATAGCAACCTGCTGCTGAAGAGATATCAAAGCTGGCCCAGACAATGGCTGGTAAAAACAATGTGTGTATTCACAGGACAACCCATATTAACCAAATTTGTGTGAAAAACTGGTGTTTGGTTTGCCTTGAAAACAAGTTAATCAAGCTCCTAATCAGTAGCATATGTTGAACCATGGGAACCTTCCTCATCAGGGAAAAATGGGTCCAAATAGGCAAGTGTTTGTTAGGCAGCATCTGCTACCAGTTGAGGAAATTTTATTCCCTCATACGCTTTTCCATTTTGAAAACTGCATCACCATTGACAATATTCAGCTTTGGTAAGAACAGATGGTGGAACATCTTGTCACTGTTGGCTGATACCACATGAAAGCAGCTGATATGTAGATTGCTTTATCTGTGTACCTAAAAATTAGTCCTCAGTAAACATCTCTGGAGGGTCTATTCAGAACAGGTTTAGGTGTTATAACTTATTTGTTTTAATTCCCAGAAAACAACTAGCATTCTTCTTGTGCAAGAAAATCAGGCAGCATTGCAGTACTGCTCATACACACAAACAGTGTTCTAGAGATGGGCTCTATTCTTAGGATACAAATACAAATACCACCACAGGTGCCATGGCAGCCCAGTACCTTTCCCCCCTAAACTAGATCAGCAAACTTATAGTCATTGCATGGTGCATGTGACCGCCATCATCATCGCTATGTAAAACATGAGACATACTAGTAGTTGCTTAGGTGTATTGTTCCAATGTGAATCACTGCATTGCTACACTGTCACTCATTGTCAGGGATGTTCACAGCTCCATTTTCAAAGAGTGCAATAGCTTTGTCCACAGCAGGAAGGTGTGCAGCAGAATAAGTTGCCATCTCATGCACAAAGTTCCACTGTTCCCTCAAGAGGGAGGTAGCATGTATGTGTACACTCATTGCTCCCACCCTTCTCTATCATGGAAGAAAATTGAGCTATCAGCATGGACATAGATCTTCTGGCTCTTCCCCATGGACCTACAATACAACCAGGCCTATATGATCCAGTCAATGCCTAGATAAAGTGAACCCAGGATCATCAGGGGAAATAAAGCACTGGTTGCTCCGGTCTCCCCATAATCTAGAAAGAGATTTCACTACAGCAGAGGAACAAATGTGATGATGCAGAAACATACAGACCCAATGTGAAAGAATATTATTCATCTCAGGTGTTAAATGTTAAGGAATTATTTGTACCTCAGGGCAACTGCAAGGGAACAGGAAGGGGGCAAAGGCAAAATTAGCTGGCACCACCTACAGATGTTGCATTTCCAAATATTGTTAATTTTTTTCCAGGCTCCAAAAGAAGTTGGGGCTTATAGAAATTTCACCACAACCCCATAAAAGGATGTTATTTCCACACTTTACACCACTGATGCCAAGGCTTGTGAAGCAGTTTTGGAAGCAGCACATTCTGAAACTACCCACATGAGCCAAAGTGCTGTTTGGAAGCCCCCAAAACACAAGCAGCCAATCACTTACCTTCTTGCATGGTCATATTAGGCTAAACTCCAACCAGGAAGAAGTCTTTGGACATAATTATCCTTCTCTCTGGCACTGGCCAATCAGGAGCTGTGCAGAGAAATGCATCATCCCGCCTCCCTGTCTGATTGGCCAGCACCAGAAAGAAGGACAGGAGATTCTCCCTAGTAGGAGTTTAGCCCAATGTGACCGTGCAGGAAGGTAAGTGATTGGCTGCTTGTGTTTCAGAGGCTTCCAAACAGTGCCTGGGCTCATGGGGGTAGTTTTGGAATGTGCTGATTCCAAAATGAATAGCCGATCCCTATTCCTGATGCACATTTCTCACACCTATTGTTAACTCACCGGCTGCACAAACACAGGAAACAGTATGCTTGGCAGGCATTTCCAAGCTGCTTCTGAAATTCATGGCCAGCTGCTTACTAGTTTATTTGGGTGAAGGGTTGCCAGGGCCTTGGGATGCCAGCTATAGTCTCAAAGGACTGTTATGCTTCTTGTCACGACCCACAGACTCTCACACATAGGTAAGTTCAGGCTTTTACTGCAAACTCAGAGCCAAACCCCAATACAGTAAATCAGAAGTAAATCAGAGTCCAGGAAACCTATAGCAAGGCCACACCTATTCAGAGAGCAAAGCAGAGTCCAAGATAAACAGTCCAGAGGTCAAAGCCAGAATGCCAATGGTAGCTTACGCCAGGTCCACTACAAGAGAAAGTCCAGAGCCAAGAGAGACGAGGTCCAGGGTCACACCAAGCAGGAACAAGGATCAAGCAGGAAAGCAGTAGAAAGTTGTTATATCAATGCATTGCTCCCACAAGTTGCCTCAGTCCTGAATGCTTAATTTATGTCTTCAGAGAGAAACATAACTTCCCCAGAATATAACCCTGTCAAAATTCAGGACTCCCTAAATGTAGACGTCGGTGGCTCAGATAAAGCTTGTCTCTGCTTCTCCTAGTTGTAAGTCTTTGCTGCCTCCAACAAGCAGCCCTCTGTGGGGGTGGAGAATCCCCTGAAGATGCTGAGTCACTCTCCTGTGCAGCTGCTGGAGGAACTGACAGCCCTGAAACCCCATCTGGGGCTTCTTCAGGCATTAACTCTTTAGTCTCTGGAATAGGTTCTGGCAGGGGCCTGACACTTCTCTAGTTGTTCAGTCAAAGCTACTTTTGGAGCAATTAACATGGGAGAAAGACATCTGATGACCTTTATGATCTCAAAAAGAGCTGCCCAACAGTCTGGCCTATATGTTCATCTGCCTGAATCTCGGCGTATTTGAGAATCAGGTGGGATGGAACTTCCAGATTTTGCATAGATTCTAAACCTGGGCTGAGACTGAAACAACAGATTCTTTAGAGCAACCAACCTTCCTGAATTCATGAATAACAAAACATATTTCGCTGTATTGAGTCTGCTCTGCTCCTTTTCTGAGACAGGAACTGACACACATAGGGATACAGCTCTTTGTGTATTTCACCCTCACCAGGAAGAACAAAACATTTTCAAAGTTTTCTCCCGGATAGCAGAGATTATGAGAATTTTTGTACACATTTTGCATTTTGGCACTTTCTCCCAAAAAGCTCGTAGTAATTTCTAGCATAAACCCCCCAAACCTTGTACTTTATGTAAGTACATTTCCATTTTACACAAAATTCAGAGTTTTAAATGGGAACTTTATTTATCTATTTAAATTGATTTATTTAAATTTTATATTTATTTAAATCATGTTGCTGATAGGCAAAAATGATGGTCTATTTGCCTTCACATAGGTTTCAGTAGTTGGGTGTTTTTCATGTTTTGATACTCCCTTTTTCTTTTGAGAATGGGAAACATTTGTGAATATTATTTAATCACTGAAATATTAATTTTCTTCTCTGAAAGTGGCTATGGAGTTGGTGCTGTGAAGGATCCTATACCTGTGATTTATGTTGATCTGCTACGTAAATTACAGGAGGTCTTCTAGGGTAGCTCATTGACAAATCACAATTTCAGTCACATTGTGTGTGAGTTGAGTGCACTGTCAGATCACCAGAGGAACCCTTTAATGCATGGCAATTTGCCACTGACAAACATGCGAACCCTGTTGTGCACACAGAGCTGTGCAACAGAATTTCTGCCGCTGTTTCCACTAGTTATTCCTTGCACAGGATGGTGTACAGGCATGCCTTTTTGCATTCACATGTTGGTTGGAGAAATATGGGAAAACAGTGAGCCCTGTTCAGATGCTACCAGGGATATTTAAGCATGTTGATTATCCTAATTTCTCCTTTCTCTCCCTCTTATTTTCATAACCATTTTGTATATAGCTATACTGAAAATTACTGGTGGGTTAAATGATCATCTGCAAAGGACACAGACACACACAGACACACACACACACACACACACAGGGGGGATGTGGCTCAGTTTGAACATGTTCCTAATGAAACATAAAACATGTAATGTACTTTCTTTTAAATAAGGTGATGCCAAAAGAAACAATGTGGCTTTTTATTGCAATTCCTATCAATAAATGCTTTTATTTAATCAATTTTTCTGGGAAATTATTAGGACTTTATAGCCAATAAATTAGATGTGACAGCAATAAACGGAACAAATGGGGGTTTCTTGTTCTGGTTTGGCAATGATGAATGGAAACATTGGGATTATGCTGTAAAAACGGTTGTGTGGCATGGAAAAAGTGCTACTTAACTGCAATAGAGAGGAGAGAGGAAGAAAGGAAGTACACATTATTACAAAACTAACAGTGTGTATCTACTCAGAAGTAAATCCTGTTGATGTCAGTGGGAATTACAGCAATCAAACCAATTTGTACAGGTTATAGAAGGCAGTGTAGCTGTTATCCTAGGGGAATAGAATACAGCCTCCCCACAAAAAGGTTGTAGCACCTTACGAAAAGTGAAACGTTGTCTTGTCATTTCATAAACTTTCAAAATGTTACAAAATGAAACAAAAGGGAAATAGCATTTTGTTATGAAATGAAATGAAACACTTCTTTTTCCCTTTGAAAAAGTAATGTTTCATTACTCTGCAAAATGGCTCCCTTATAAAAAGATACCCACCAAATTTGGTGCCTCTAGGACCCAGGGGAGCCATTTTATAGAGTAATAATGAATTTTTTATGTTATTGTTTCATTTCATTATGATTTTTTTTTACAAAAAATCATTTAAAAATGAAATGAACCACTAGTAGAAATGAAATGAAACAAAACAAAACTCTATTTTTCCGTTTAGTGCCCATTCCTATTGTGGACTTTTTATCTGGGTGTGGCACTATCTAGGTGTGGCCCTATTCAGAAGGGTAGAAGTGGCAACACTTATTAAGTGAACAGGAATATGGTGTTCCAGATGGTTCAGTCTTTGATGTGGCATCACTGCATAGGTCCACCTCTGAAAACATCCTCACTTAGGGAGTGAACACCAGGTTGACCTTGTCAGGTTCTGAACTCCACGAAAGCCACTGCAAGTGCAAACGGAGACCTCAAAAATTTAGGCATTTATAGGGGTGGAGGCATGCGAATACATCATATCAGGCATGGCCCTTCTGTTTGTGATTTGCATTTTTGAATATTTGAATTGCACTACAACTTACATATACATCTAGAGTAGAAACATGGTTGTATCTCTTTGTTTGATAGCAACTGTCTTCCTTAGAGCAGACAAGAAAAACCACTACTGTTACTATTACTAATAGAAGGAAAGAGATAACTCCCTTTTACCTTTAAAGGAATTTTAAAACTTCAGCACAGATGAAAACATGACATAGTGGAGTTCAGTGTAAAATTGAATAATTCGAATAATTCCTTCATTCTCTACTACAATGAAGACACTGTGTGACTTTCAAATACACATTAGATTATGAAGGGGAAATTGATCAAATACGGTTTTCACAATGGAGATTTGAATCTTTTTTTGGAGCATGGCATTGTCTCTTTTACTTTAAAAAAAGCCTACACGAAGTTTCCTCTCAATGTCTCTATCAGGTGAATTTAGAATCTGTAAACTCTCAAGGGTGTAGTTTAAAGGCTGCGAATTGAGAATTCAGCTCATGCATTGTCTTTCTGATTCTCCCCATGTTATAGCCAATATATGTTCCAAATGGCCATGTAGGAAATATTGTAAATCCTCATATGTGTCCTTATGTGTGAAAAAGAGAAAACAACCACACTATTCTCATCTCATGCAAGATGTCAACATGTGGTCAACTGCTATTGATGAACCCCCATGCAAGAAGGATTCTTATGGAAATTCTGCAGTTTTACAAAATTGCAGGAGATGATATTGTGCTTCTTGGGGTTTTACAAATTAGAAGATCTTTTTGATGTGTGGTTAGTTTTCTTCTCGGGGTGGTGGTGGTGGGGGGTACTGAGGGTCTGATCACTCAGGGATACAGTATAGGCTACAGTTTGGATTGCTTATGTAGTAGTCCACTATGATCTACTGTATTTCCTGGTTATTACATGACATACAGAAAAAATGCACTACATTCAGATCCCAATCCAGGTCAAGCCAAAGCTTGTTTGGTCCAGCTATAGGGCTGCTACCTTTGTGGCCAGGCTGGGATGCTACTATGGCAGGGTTACTTTGAGGGAGACTGTTCCCATTACCTTTTTTGTCATTTGATGACATCCTAAATTGCCACAGAGCCATTATGCACAAATTGCTGAATCTTCAATGAAAAATAATGCTCCTTGTCCAACTTTTTATGCAAGAGGCAAGAATTCATGCAGGGAACTCACCCTGTATCCTTAAAAGCATTCATCAAACCCTAATAAGAAGTTAAATAGTTTTCATCTTTATGTTAGCACATCTAAAGCCAAGGATAAATAGAGAATTCAGTAGCAAATGCATTTCAAAATTCTGTTCAATTTTCTTTTGTGTTTAGGGTTTTGATAGCAAGTCAAAATGCATCTTCAGAAAGGCAGATTAGAACAATGACATAGTAACATGATGCTGTCAATGTCATATTTAGTTCATGTATGGTGGTGCCTAGACTTAAGAGGGCTTTGACATCCAAATTATTCGACTTACAAGCAGAAATCATTGGAAATGGATTTCCAAAAAATCTTGAGTTACGAGAAGAAATCCATTTCCAATGATTTTCTTTCAATATGAAGTTCTGCCCCATCCATGCTGTGCATAGTGTTTCTGGATCCAGGGCATCGATTTCCAATGATTTCCTTTCAAATTGGAAAATGATGCCCCAGTTGCGGAAATGCTACACAAAACATGTATGGGCGGCACTTTGTACTGAAAAGTGCTGTTTGATAGGTTTGGCTATGGGGAGTGAGGGTGGTTCCCACTCTTCACAGAAGGACCTGCAGAGTCAGGAGGAGGTGGAGAAGAGAGCGTGTGTAGGGGATGTTGCCCACCTCCCAGCTGTGTTTTGTTTTGAGATCTTGACTAGAGATGGGCACGACTTAGCGGTATTTTCGTTTTCGTTTTCGTTTTTCGTTTTCGTTACGGAAACGAAACGAAAACGAAAATCGCACCAACCTGGACCGAAAACGGAAACGAAACGACTAATTTCGAGCCAATTTTCGTTTTTCGTTACTGGAAAAGCACTCAATTGAGCTAAATGGGGAGAAACGAAAAATTTTTCGTTTTCGTTTTCGGTTTTTCGTTTTCGTTACGTAACGAAACGAAAACGAAAAATTTTGAAATTAGCCCACGAAAACGAAAACGAAACGACTCAGACCCTAGCCGAAAACGAAAACGAAAATGAAACTTTTTTTCTGAGTCGTGCCCATCTCTAATCTTGACCTCTAAAGAAAAAAATCTCCTGAGAGGCAAGCTAGACCAGAGAAAGCAGCACTGTTTGAATTTTCCCGCTGCTTTCTCTGCCTTTTTGTGCCTATCAGTTTTCTTCTTTAGAGGTTGTGCTGTCAAAATAAAACGCAACTGAGAGGCAGGCAACAGCCCCCCTCTCCTCCTCCTCCTTTTCCTGACTCTGCAGTGTGTGTGTGTGTGTGTGTGTGTGTGTTGGCTGCCTGCTGCAGCAGAAGGCTCTTTGGGTTACACACACTTTCTTTTGTGGCAGGTGCAGGAAAGGCAATGGAGCTTGCAGTGGGCAAGAAAAACCCACTACGCACACGCACACGCACAAGCACACACACATACACTGCAGAGTCAGGAGGAGGAGGAGGAATGTATGTGCGTGTACATGTGGGGGGGGTCTGTCACCCATCCGGGCTGCACGAACATGAATCCGTCATATGGATGCATCTTCGTGCAGCCCAGGCAGTTTGGACAGGAGGTGAGCCTGCCTTCCAAACTGTCCAGGCTGTGTGAACATGCATCCATCCCAGAAGATCCCTGGGAGGGATGCATCTTCACACAGCCTGAGTGGTTTGGAAGGCAAGTGGCGGCGATGGAGTACCACTGCTTTCCTTGCAAGCCTCCCAGGCTGGGCGAAGATCAATGGGTTCATTCTCTGCTCACCAAATTGGTGGGCAGAGCACAGACCCATTGAACTTTGCCCATCCTGGGAGGCTTTCAAGCGAAGCAGCAATGGCTATATGTACTACTGCTTGCCTTCCAAACTGCCTGGGATATGCAAAGATGTATCCGTCCCTGCGATCTTCACTCACCCGAAGCACCTTGCAAGGGAAACGTTTATCTCTGTGTAAGCACTTTACCTCCGGGCAAGTGCTTACCTTCGATTACCTCCAGGCTAGCCAAAGATCAATCAGGCCAGCCTGGAGGTAAGCAAAGGTAAGCACTTAACCTGAGGTATAGCACTTACCCGAAGGTAAGCACTTCCTTTGGAAGGCAGCTGGGCTGGGCAAAGATCCATTGGTCCATGCTCTGCCCAACACTTTGTTGGGCAGAACAGGAGTCCTCCTCTTCACCCAGGGCTCTGTGAAGAGACATGGGTGAAGAGGCAGTGGCTGCCCCCTCAATCACCATCAGCCAAAGGCTCATCCATGCAGCTGAGACAGACAGCTGATTTTGACAGCTGCGGGGGGTGGGGGTGGGAAGCCTTCAACTGTCCCTTGATTGGGGATGGTGGTTATACAGCCTTCCCATAGGAATGCATTGAAAACCTATTAGTCCATTCCCTCCAGAACAGATTAATTGATTTTTCAATGCATTCCTATGGGAAACTGCTGTTTGATGTACAAATTGTTCAACTTCCGGAAATGCCTTCGGAATGGATTAATTGCATAAGTCAAGGTACTACTGTACTTCTTTTGGGTCCACTATGCTCCAGTCTTCAATGTCAGTTAGCCATTTATCCCCTCACCTGAAAATAGTTCTGGGGAAAACATTACAGTTTCTTTGCTGTGTAAACACTTAAATTGAATGAACACGTGAAACTCCCTTGTAGAGGAATTAATAGCTGTTAGCAGGATAGATGTTTTGACTACTCACAGGCTTATGTACAAAGTGCTGGGTATTTAGATTAATCTCTGACATTCAAACCTGTCCCTAATTCTTTAGTCTTCACGACTTGGTGCATTGATTCTATAAACTGGAGGTTCAGATAAGCTTTTAAAAAATCCATTAACTCAGGGAACTGGATAGGCTTAAAGCTGACACTGACAAAGTAAAGGGTTTCACAGTAGTGCTGCATCAGATTGATGCAAGTGTCAGATGTTTAACACCATCAGTTGAGGCAATATTACATAAAATTGATGGAACAAACTGGACTTGAATTTGTTTGGGTGTCAAGAGTGGCAGGTGGACCATTCCTAAGTCTCTGAAGTATCATGGTCTTTGGAAGGTGTCAAAGTAACTGCATATAGTAACTACCAGATACACAATAGGTGACATTGGCAGAGCAGTCAGAAGGGAGCTTTGAATAGTTACTTTTTTTTACTACAACTCCCAGATTCAGATATTTGGTTGTCTAGTACTAGAAAATTTACTATCCTAAGCTCTGGGAGGCAGTATGGAAGAAAAGATGTTTATTATTATTGATCAGGGCAAAAGGGATCAAGCTAAAAGGTAGAAGATGTGCAGGCAGAAAATGATCCAACAGTGAGATCTGGACAAGGAATGTTTAAAGAATTCAATTATGTTTATGAATTCCTAAATGGAATGTTGTGTTTGAAACAAATCTGAAGTTCAAAATGTGTCTCTCCACCAGATTTTGCACTTGTACAATTGTTGCAATATAGATCATAGAAAGTTCATAATACAGACATCTGGATTGGGCAGGGAAAGGTGAGACTCTCACATATTCTTTAGCTGCTCCTGTAACCAAGACAGTTTCCTATTTTCAGGTGAGCAAATTAGTATCAGGGTCTTTCCAGACCCGGGTCATTGCAGGCCCGGAAACACATACATATACACAGTAAACAAGGTCATTGCAGGCCAGAAAACACATAACACCTACACAGTAAACAAGACAGGTAAAGAACATCCAGAAGGAGAGTCAGCAGGCTAAGCTGTAGTCAGAGGAAAAGAGTCTAGTGAGCAAGCCACATAAATCAGGTTGGAGGATTAAGAGCCATTCATAGAGGAAGCAGGCAGGTGCTGCCCAAAAGCCAGTCAGGTACCATGACAAACCAATTTTAGAATAAGCTTGCTTTTTGGCGAAATCTTGGCATTCTTAGCACTTGACCAAGTACCTTCAGGGTGACCAGTCATGAATGCTGATGGATTTGTGTGTTGCAGTCCAAAATAGGGAAAGGTTTCACCTTCTGATTTCTTCAAAGAAAAATAACAAGTAACAACACTTTGTATAGGCACCCACTGCTGGACTTGCATATTGGTCAATAAACAATAACTATAAAAACATCATGGCACCCTTATATTGCCATTTCACACAGAAACTGGAAAGCTGCAGTCTGGAACCAGTCACTTGGAAAAGTACAAAAGGTGAATAAAGTGACCTCTTAAAAACCACAGGATATCTGTATGAATATCACTGGATGTTTGTCTGCACCAGAGGTTTATGCAAGTGCTGCCAAGATATTTCCAAGCATTTTAGCATGGAGCTTACCAGCGTTATCATATATGTTACGGTGTGAGCTATTACTGTTACTATTTAGGCATTAGAGAGCAAAGGCCACAAGTATAGAAAATGAAGAGGAGATCATCAGGCTTTAGTATTTCCTTTGTTTACTATTTCTCAAGTGGTGTGTGTTTGTTCCTTTTTAATATTTGTATACTTACTGCTTTTAGCTTTAAATATTGTCTTTTAATGATGTAAGCTGCTTCGGGTCCTTTTTAAGGAGAGAGGCGGGGTATGTATGTATGTATGTATGTATTAGACATGGGCACGACTTGGCAAAATTTTCGTTTCTGTTTCCGTTTTTCGTTTCCGTTACGTAATGGAAACGGTAACGACAATTAAGCCGTCAGAACTCAAACTCGAACCGAAAAAAGATAAATTGGGTCTGATTTGTCATTGTTGTTCATGGCATCGCGCGGCGATCACGCGATGCCAAGTGGCACAGAAAAAATGTTTTAAAAATAAAAAAATCCCGATTCCCGGCCAAAAAAACAGGCGAAAATATGCCTGTCTGAGGGCACCTACCAGAGGGGTGGTTTCTGGGGTGGGGGTCTGCGGCCTCCCCCCCTCTCCTGTCCTGGGCTGCTCTGGTACCAGGCTGGGGGGGTCATCCTCGTCGTCTCCATTTGCCATGCGGTGCGGGGGGATCCAAAATGCCGACCGCAAAGCACCACAGAATCATGCGAAAATTAGCTATTTTAAATGCTTGAATTTTTACAGTAGCAGCAGTGGGTTTTTCTTGCAATAAAACGTTTCCATTTATTTTATTTTATTTTATTTTTTTACACCTGCGCATGCGCAATGATGGGCTGGCCATGGGATGGGACCATGCAAATTTTTGGAGCCATTCCACCAATCGCATGGCCAGGTTTTGACTAAGACTTCTGGATGTGCCAGAGAGGACATAAAAAGCCCACCAACCCTAACCCTAACCCTAACCCTAACCCTAAGCCTAACCCATACGCCAGTACACTGTCCTTCTTAGTGGGCCAGAGGCACCCAGAGGTGCAGCCCACTAACCCACCCTAACCTTAACCGTAACCCTAAGCCTAGCCCTTACCCCCTAACCCCATGCTCTGGGAAGTCAAATCGCGCTAAATCATGGTGGAAATGACAAACGACAAACAACACGACGAAACGACAAATTTTTGAAAAATTTCACGACAAACGGAAACGACCCAAAACGGACCCGTCCCGAAAAATGACAACTCGAAAAATAATTTTTTCTGGTGGTGCCCATCTCTAATATGTATGTATGTATGTATGTATGTATGTATGTATGTATGTATGTAT
>JAHTLZ010000379.1:11765554-11787185 GCA_023846285.1 Phrynocephalus versicolor | reverse complement strand
AAAGAAAGAAAGAAAGAAAGAAAGAAAGAAAGAAAGAAAGAAAGAAAAAGCTGAGGGGGGGAGTGTTTTTCAGAATTCGGATTTGATTGAAAAAAATTTCCTCTAACTAAATGTTCTTCTTTCTGAGCTCTACAAATTCCATGTGCCAGCACATGTAGTTTTAAGAAAAGCAGAATAGTAATGGTGGGATGGAAGATGGATTGACATTTTAGCATTGCATTTAATTTTTCTTCTATAGCAGCAGACAAAATCTCTGTCTAAATTGAAAGTCTTATTCCATTTTTTTTCACCTAGGTCAGTGATGGTGAACCTTTTAGAGACCGAGTGCCCAAGCTGTGATTCAAAACCCACTAATTTTTCGCAAAGTGCCAATTAGAGATGGGCACGACTTAGCGGAATTCCCGTTTCCGTTTCCGTTACTCGTTTCCGTTACGGAACGGAAACGGTAACGGGAATTACTCCGCCAGAACTCGAACTCGAACCGACTAAAGAATAATTGGGTCTGATTTGTCGTTGTCGTTCCTGGCATCCCGGCGATCCCGCGATGCCAAGCGGCACAGGAAAAAAGTTTTTAAAATAAATTTTAAAAAACCAATTCCAAGCCAAAAAGCAGGCAAAAATATGCCTGCCTGAGTGAGGGCTCAGGGCACCTACCAGAGGGGTGGTTTCTGGAGGGGGGTCCCCGGCCTCCCCCCTCTCCTCCTGTCCCTCCTGGCCCTGGGCTGCGCTGGGGGCGGGCATCCTCGTCGTCCCGCCAAAGTTGCCGCCGCCCACCGCCCGCAATTCAAGCGGAAGCAGCACAGAAAAAAAGTTTTAAAATTACCCCCCCCATTCCCGGGCCAAAAAGCAGGCGAAAATATGCCTGCAGACTCAGAGTGCAGAGTGCACCTACCAGAGGGGTGGTTTCTGGAGGGGGGGTCTCCCGCCTCCCCCTCTCCTCCTGTCCCTCCTGGCCCTGGGCTGCGCTGGGGGCGGGCATCCTCGTCGTTCCGCCAAAGTCGCCGCCGTCCGCCGCCCGCAATTCAAGTGGAAGCAGCACAGAAAAAAAGTTTTAAAACTCCCCCCTCCATTCCCGGGCAAAAAAGCAGGCGAAAATATGCCTGCAGAGTGCACCTACCAGACGGGTGGTTTCTGGGGGGGGGTCCCGGCCTCCCCCCCTCTCCTGTCCTGGGCAGCCGGACTCGAGTCGCCATGCCATGCGGTGCGGGCGGGGGATCCAAAATGGGATGGCGACCGCAATTTTTTTTTTGAAATCGTGGTCCAAAAACACACAAGCACCACAGAAACATGCGAAATTTGCTAATTGCTATGCTAAAACTGCCAGAATTTTTACAGTAGCAGTGGGTTTTCTTGCAACAAAATGTCTCCTCCTCTGTCCTCTCTCCATTGATTTTATTTTATTTTATTTTATTTACACCTGTGCAATGATGGGCTGGCCGAGTGGCCATGTGGGAGTGGACCATGCAAATTTTTGGAGCCATCCCACCAATCGCATGGCCACTTGGCCACTGAGACTTCTGGGATGTGCCAAAAAGCCCACTAAACCCTGCCCTAGCCCCCTAACCCTAACCCTAATCCTTGATTCCTTACCCATACGCCACAGTACACTGTCCTCTTAGTGGGTCAGAGAGGCACCCAGAGGTGCACCCCACTACCCCACCCTAACCTCACCAGTAACTAGCCTAACCCTAGCCCTTGCGCTAAGCTGCTGTCCCCTAAGCCAGATCTACTTGCATTGCACTGTATGCAAGTACGATTCCCTTCTTTGTGAGACACAGCAGGTGCGAGAGCCTTAGGCATCACCGTATGGCTCTGGGTTCTGCCAGTGCACACTGACTGGTCTCATAGTCTGCAATTGATATGCATATCCATATGGCTATGCATGCCCTTTTGCAGCAGCAGGTGAGGAGAGGAGACCCCCATGCCATGAGGAGTCTCCAGGAGCCTGCTTTCCCTTCCTAGCGGGTGAGGATAGGAGGCACCCACCCCCAAAAAAGAGGTGCCTCCAGGAGCCCGCTTCCCTTTATAGCGGGCCAGCGGAGGCACCCACCCCAGAGAGATGCCTCCAGGAGCCCGCTACCCCCCTAAACCAGTATAACGACAGACGAAAAAATGAAAAACGAAACGACTATTTTTTGCGAAGTTTCGCGAAAAACGGAAACGAGCCGACACGGGCCGCCTCCGACACACGACAACTCGAAAACGTCATTTTCCCTAGTCGTGCCCATCTCTAGTGCCAATATGGCAATTTAACCTGAATACAGGTGGCTGTGAAGGGGCGATGTAGGGTGCCCACAGAAAGGGCTCCGAGTAACACCATTGGCACCTGTGCCAGAGTTTCACTAACACTGGCCTAGGTACTGAATTAATGTTACACATTTTCTTTCAAAGAGGGTCTTGACCATGGTTTCTTTACCAGTTGTTACCAAGATCATCTAAACATTTAGATGGATGAACGTTTCATGTAGGTTCAAAAGAACATGTCAGTGACTCAGTCAGACCATCATGGCCATCCCTCCATAACAGTGAAGATTTGATTCACAAATGAATTAAAGATTGTTCTGGTAGTTCTCGAGAGAAGAAATAGAATAGAGATAGGTTGAAGATATTAAAATATCATTGCCAAGGACAACTTAGAAATGGACCAAATATTCAAATCCTTTTCGAGCCAAAAGGCACATTCTTTAGAACCAAAACACATTGAAAATGTGTATATTTTGTGAAGGATTTTTTCTTAAATGTAGATATCTTTTAAAATAAAGAGATAGTTATATGAATGCCAAACTGCACGGATTTATGTGTGGAAACTGTATAACATATGTCTCAGTGCAGCTTATTGAGTAACTGGTTTCATCACCCTTCTGTAGACAAGGCCTCCATATCTCAGAATATGTAGAGCTAATGATCTCCCTCTCTATTTTTTATACATCTGACTTTTGCAACCTCCTCTATTCCACATCTTGTGGTTGCTAAGCAACTATGCAAAGGGTGCCAGAGTGAGCAAGATCTGTCAAATTCATTATTTTGAGGCCTTAAGTAGGCAACCTCTGATGTACTGAAAGCATACATTCTAAATTATAATTATTATCTCAATTAAGTTATTTTCTCCCAACTCATTCTGAACTCATGCACATTTTTAGAAGACCTGAGAGAGACCTGAATGTGACCATACTAAGGAAGATAAGAAAACAAAACTCTTGCAGCTGTGCTGGAACTTGGAAACAGCAGAAGGTCCCCAACACATCAGAGGTCTTGAAACCTCTTTTGTACTGCAATGGAACAAGATACCACAAAAGAGCCATCTCCACCATGAAAAAGGTGAAAGAAACATATACAGCAGCAGGACATTAACACTAGGTACTGTGATATTATTTCCCCTTCAATTGGGTCTTAATTGGATCTACCTAGTGGGACATTTTTTAAATTCTCCCCCAAAAAACTTTCATCCCCACCCCCTAGTGAAGAGCATTTTTTATTAACCTCCTGCTTCTACCCCACCTCTGGCCAATCAGGAGCTCTATGCTTTGAAGAGCCAATAGAGAGATGAAGGTTGTAAGCAAGAGGGAGGTGCCCATACCATGCCACACTTTGTTTGAACTGGCCTGTAAATTCCAGCCCCATCGGAACATGCTGCCCTGTGCCTTCCAAGAAGAAGCCTGGCGTCCATCATGCCAAGTGAACTTTTAAGAACTCTCTCCTGGCAAATTACATCCCTTGCCATGTTTGGCCTTCTATATATGCTTTGAAAAAGAGAGCTTGCTCTCGAAATCTCAGCAACTTTTTTTAAAAAAAAATCATCTAGCAGCCTATGAAGGTATTACCCATAGTCAAGTTTTGCATCAGAATTGCTGTGAGAAATGAATGATTGGTCTTCTCAGTGGGACTGGTAGGATAATCTATGAAGGCTCTTTAATCTCACACAAATAAGTGATTTTTTTTTTTTTTTTGCATATTCATCAACTACATTCTAGTGTAATTATGACTCAGGAGCTAAACTGAAGAATAGAATAGCAGCCTACACTTGATCTTAGCCAAAAGGTTGAGCAGCCCAAAAAATTTTAACCAACATTTCAGGTTTAGCACCTTTTGTTTTACTTATTCAGATTGTTTTAGAAGTGTTTTCTTCAAATGATTGCATACATTTTCAATTTAGTAAGGGCAACATTAATTTCACATATTCCCCTTTCAAGACTATGCCATCGTGATAAGGAGAACAGACTTGAAACTTTGTGGTGAGCTTGCCCCTGCCCCAATCTATGAACCACCCCTTCCATATTAAACAGATGAAGATGGCCACTGATCTCTTGAAAGATCAAGGGAGGCTAAAAGTTAGCCCAGGAAGCAGGTGCCTTCCTATTGAGATGAAGGAAGCCCACATGGTCTCTTTTTAGGGGTGGAGAGATTTCCATTTGAAGTGCTGAGAACTGACAGGGTACTTGTTTGAAGGTATCCTCCACGTGAAGCACTCTTCAGTCAGATTCTGATTTAAGATAAAGAACAGAAGGAGGATGCACAGAGATCTTGAAGTTGCTGTTTTTGCAGTCAGCTCCTGGACAGGAGACCTAGCAAGTGTCAAGCCATCCTTGTAACAGGCATCCTCGTTTATACAGTATAAAAATTCTGAAATCAAATCCTGATGATTGAAATATTTTTTTTAAAAAATTGTTTCCATCTTTACATCTATACATATTAATCAACAGGTGTTATTTTTATGCAATCAATGCCTTCATTTATCCTACTTTAGGTGATATGTGTCCTCTTTCTCCTTAAGGGATAAGTTCCCAATCTACTGAAACACAGCATGAAGCACCATGAAGCACTGAAAAAATTGTTTAATCTCATTCCCAGTTCATATAAAATTCAGTTCAATCTTTCATAAATTTCTGAATATTCACAACATTTTGTTTCAGGTGTCCCCCATCCTACCCCAAATCAGTTAGGAGATGGTCATAGGTGGTATAGGTGGCAATGTTTACAAAGCGGTCTCCAACCTTTTTAGGTCCAGGGGCCAGTTTTGTCTCTGTGTGGGGCTTCTTGGTCATCTGTTGTGACCTAAACAAAAATAGTCATGATGGGTGTACAGGGAGGGGGGAAAAACCATACATGGGATTGGGGGGAGTGTGTATGCCCATATGGGCTTGTACCACACAGGGAACATTGTGACCCAGTTCATAAGATGGCTGGAGACCAGGATCAGTCTATAGACTGGAGGTTGGGGACTCCTGATTTGGGAGGCAGATGCTGGGAATTTAAATCCTAACTTCACCTCCCAAGAAAGGGCCATCTAAGACCGCCTGGAATGTTTATGGCTAATATCTATGTGGCCTTAGGAAAGCTTCATCATCCCAGAGCACCACCAGATGGAAGAACCATGAAAGTACTTTTGAGTATTTTGCATTTAGAAATCCTTAGTCACCAAAAATTGGAATCAGCCTGACAGCCTATAATTATCACATGTACAAAATGAACAATTATTTTCATATTGGAACATATGGTTTGCTTTAAGATAATGACCTTAACCAGGAGACACATGAGATGGGTGCACAATGCAATTGTTCTGATTCTTATGGAACAGTTGATACAATTCATTGTGGCATCTTACCACTTCATCTTCTTGGGAGGGGCTGAATGACACAAAGTTCTGAACTGTTGTGTAACTCAGTGCTTTAGATCTCTATCTATAGAACCAGAAGTTGGGGTTCGATTGCTCACTGTTGCCTGCTTGATGGATGTTAGACTCAATGCTCCATAGGGACCTTACCAGCTCTGCATTGCTGAGATAATTCTAAGATTCTAAGCTATTCTGTGGTTCTACTAATCCCTGAAAAAGTGGATCCCAAAATATGGTCCAAACAGAATTCTGTTCAATGCCATGCTAAGAAGTTCCTTGTCCAGGCACTAGCTTCAGAGATCCATTTTTCCGATTGCTCCCATATTTTCCCCATTCCTCTCCACATCTTCCTGTGTGCAAATCATAGTTTTAATTTGGATAACATTAAGCATAATCTCTGGCAAGAATGGCAGGATGCAAACTTTAACAAAATTAATGGGCAATTTTTATACTTTTTCTATCCACAACTTTGTTCACTAGGAGTTAATTTTTAAACAGATAAAACAATCTGCAACTCCAGCCAAATGCATGGGTTTTGACTGCAGGAACTGTCTCCTTGGACTTTACAGGCCTGAGCCAGCAAACACAGTTCTCTTGAGACAAATTCCTTGTACTGTATTATACAAGTGCCCTTTCATTAATGCTTTAATAAGGCATTACTGTAAAAAGATGTGTTACACTTAGGGAACACTTACTGATAAAAGGTGCTACTATCCAGCCCTAAGGAAATCAGTGGGAGTCTTCTTATTGATTTCAGTGGGAGATGGGTCATATAGTAACTAGTTGTGCTTCAAAAACTCACAATTAATTGGTCTGTGCAATAAATCTAGTCTGCTTATAGTTCCCTTATGTATAGCACACATTGTCACTGAACTACCAAAGTGACGGTCTGTTTGCAGATGAAACCAGATTTTTAAACATTTTCCCCATCTACCATTCCCCACTACCCCATCTGCATATTTCCCATGGATCTCATGCCTAAATAGTCAACTCTGCCATCATAGCACATACTCAGATGTTTTTGGTTCTAACATTTTAATTCTGTCTAGTCATTTTAAAGAGGTAATATATGGCAATGCTTGGCTATTACATCAACAGTCATTTTATTCCTTCCTTATTGGAAATTACTCAAGGAGTTGCAGTGACCATGTTCATGATCAGTATTCCATAAGTACATATTTTTTGTTTTCTTAGGGTGAAATGAAATTGCTAATCCTAATGGCAACAGAAGCACTTTCATTAAGTCTAGGTTAATTGATTCAGTTAGCCTTCTCCAGTTTGGCAGATTCTATTAAATCAATAGCATGGAATAGATTAGAATAGATAGTTATGCCTAGATGCCCTAAGCACATCCAATTTCATCTGATTTTGGAAGGCCCTCATCAGGAGCATTGTGCACAAAGGGTGGTGGGGGTGGTGGGAATAGTTCCCGAACTCCCACATGGTCTGGTCCATTATCATCCCCAGGAGGGCCTGGAGGGCTGAACACGACCTGAAGTGCATCAAATGCACCTGTAAAGGCATTTACAGGGAATCCTGCCATGAGCTGCTGAGGGCTGGTGGCTCAGTGATTGGCCACCAGGACATCAGCACCAACAAGTCAGACATATACTGGAGTGACAGGGTCCATCTTTCCACCTTGGTTTTGTTCAGCATCCAGAGAGGGCTGCAAGCCACATGCACAGCTTTTAGGGGAGGCATGGGCTCAGCTAGGCATGCCCATGGCTGTGGTGGGTAGTGCGGGGAAGACAAGCACCTGGTTTGTTTCAAAATGGTTAACAAGCCATGCCTTTCCAACCCCACAGCTCCGTAGATCCCATGATCATGGAGCCGGGGCGAGGAGGCCTTCATAACCCCACCAGGGTCAGGACCAACCATGTGATGGCGCCTCTGCCACTAGGGAGTGGAGGGTAGAGTTTCCTCCAGCTGACAGGTTGCCACTCTGGGGTGGCGCCCCCGCGGGGCCGTGGAAGTCATCCACCTGGACGATGCCATGGGCAAGGTCTCCTGGAGACCTCAGGGCCAATGGTTCCCTGCCTTACAGCAGACCCCTCTCAGCTACGGATATGCATTGTATTCAATGATTTTCAACCCAACAAGTCATCTTACCTATTCATTTCGCCCTGGGAGGGCAAAGGGCCAAAAGTTATGGCAAAATGTTTTTCCTTTCCTTGCAAGTTTGGAGATGCTACTAAAGTCTGCAAATGTAGTGCACTAAGTGGGAAGCTAGATTCTTCAGAAGGTTTGACCTTATGGAACAAATTGGACAGACATGGAGCTCCATCATTTATAACTCTTCACAAATACAATGGGCATATCTGCTTCAATGTTTTTTTTTTTTTTTTTAACTCTGCCCATCACCAAGATGCACATGCAACACAATTACAGTCAACTCAGATGGCTTACCTGGAAAAAAGCTTCGGTTAACTATCACACATAAACCACTGCCTCTTCTACAAAAACAATGTACAAAAAACAAATCTCATCAGATATTCTTTTCTCTCTGGTGTGAGAGAAATGTCCTACTTTCTCAAGGTTAATTGCTTATTTAGTTATAGACACTGTAAGTCAGTTAGAGTTTCCATCAGCCATCTGACACACTAATCAGAGCAAACACCTTTCAGTCGTATTGTTAGCTATTCTAATCTTGAAAACAATTGTTTTAGTAATGATGACATGGGACAGGGGCAATTCCTTTGTGTGTCAAAAGCCCTGCCTGACTTTCTATTGCTACTTTTTTTTTAGCAACTACTTGGTGTGTGTTTGACAGTGTTAATGGCAACATATACTCTTCCAACCTTTTCTTAATAAGCAATATTTCAGAAACAACTTTGGATAAGAAAAAAAAATACCCTGGCACACTGCAAATATGAAGCTGACACTAACTGGGTTTCTCCCCAAAATATTGAACATTCCTAAAAAAATAATAAAATTTGCTTTGTTTTAAATTTTATTCAGCTCTGAAACAGGATTACTCCAAAATCATATAAGTCTAGGTTGTTGAGAAAGTGCCTCTGCTAATAGTAATGCCTTCTCTGTGTAAATACTAAATCTCACAGTTTCTCATGCAGTGTTAAGGAAGCATTTCTTATGATATCATAAACTGGTGACACTGCATGGATTAAAGAAAAAGAAATAACCTCATTTATGAAATGCAAATGGATTAAGAATCTGAATCTATAAATTTCCCTGAGGAGTGGATATGTTCAATGATCGTTCTTGGGCTCATGTGGAGTTCTAAATAAGGTACAAATTCAGACTGTATATGAAACATGAGATGTTGTAATAGCTTCATATAAATCCACCCTTAGCCACTTTTCAGAATTTCAGGTTTCAGGCAAAACAATTTATTGTACTTCCGATCCATTTTAAATAAAAGCAAATTTATAAATCTGCAGCTATTTCCTAATGCAGGACGAAAACATTAAGAATAGAGAAGGATTTTCAGTGGTTGGAGACTCTAACAGCTGTGATGTCCCTGTATCTTTTTTTCTATTAACTAGTAGAGATAAAAATAAATTATGTATTTTAAACTTATGGTTTACTTATTTGTTTAATAATATGCAGACATTTCCATTGCTTACTTGATTTGCTTTCAGAATTTGTGGCATGTTGGGAAACTGTAAAGAATGCTTCTGGAATACTTTCTTTTTAAAAAATAAGTACAAGTAGAGCCAGAGGTTGTATAGTATAAAGTTGAAAAATTCTGGAATACAGTACATTTCTATAGGAGCCTGTTATTCGCACACTTGACTTCTAACTGGTTCACAGCCACGTACATGGGTAGAGAAATACAGGTTTGTTTTCAAATAAAATGGCAGGGCCTATAAGTCTTGTACCTTTCCAACATTTTAAATGGACTAAACCGCATTGTATGCACACAAATATATGGGTGAAAAATAGGTCACCACAGTTGGCATTCTGATTAGGATGCCATGTGTTCAGTTCTCCACTCACCAGCCAACACATACTGCTCTTCTCCTCCTCTTCCCATGATCATCCAGTCACAGCAGGAATTCATGCTTCCCTCTTCCACCACCTCCAGCAGTTGTCCATTCAGACAAAGTGGTGGGAAAGGGATACCAGTAGTGCTGCCTCTGAGTGGGGATCTACTGGGAGAAATGGAGGTGGGAAGCATATGTTCCTGCTGGGAAAGGACAATTGCATGAAGAGGGAAAGAGCAGCGTGTGCCAGCTGGTTAGTGGGGGAGCTGGCTTGGTTTAGAGTGCAGGAAGGGAACATGCAGGATCCATGATGTCATGACAGTGAACTGGAACAAACCTCTGAAGCAGGGTCATGCCAACCTCAAATCCCGATATTGCAGAAGAAGCATGTCCTACTCTTTTCTAACCACTTTTATAGGTATCTAACCAGTTTATTTTAGTAGGACTGCTCAATTAAAGCAAATAGAAGAGAAAACAGTATCTGAATTTAGGAGAGTAAACTATGAATTGTGACAGAAGTTTTCTTCTTGTTATTGTCTGTTTATTCAATTAATATTGTTGTTCTTTGTTTATTTGGTTTGTTATTATTATTATAGTTATTACTGTAAATCGCCGGGAGTTCCTCCAGAAGACAGGCGATATATAAGTATTAAATAAATAGATAATAAATAAAGTTGGAAAATAGTTCCACCACAGATAGACAAACAGTCAGACAATACACCTTTTTTAGGGACTTGAAAATGTGGTGCTAATTTCCTCCTTCTGCCAATGTATTTGAAATTCTTTCGAAACATCTCTCATCCTGAACCTTAATAGCTTCCTTCTTTAAATCTGAACGGATAATTATTAAGTTTTCAAAGAAAAGATTTCCATTTCCATTGTATAAGAGAGCATTGCTATCATTGTTTAATAATAAACATGGGTATTTAATGCTACCTTCTGTACTGGATCAGCAGAAAGAATCCACGACAACAGAAATCCCAAACATCAAGTTCATCCAGAGCACCTGTGTAACAATGCAAGTCATGGGACTAGAGATGGGCACGAATCAAAAAAATGGTGTTTTGGTTTTTCGTTTGTTGTTGAGAGGTCCGTTTCATTTCATTTCTGTTTTTCGTGAATTTTTGGAAAAATTGTGTTTTCATTTTTCGTTTTTTCATTTTTCATTTCTACCCGCTTTTTGCGTGATTTTTAAAGCATTTCTGTGCGGGGGCGCCCCACAACGCCCCAGACCAGAGGGAAGACACTAAAAAAAATTGATGCTGGCAGAGACACAGTATAGACTAGGTACGGAGGGAGGCTGCAAAGGCAGCGGCGGGCGTTGCCCAGGGTGCAAGACAGCTGCAGGGTGACTGCACTGCGGGGCAGGGCAGGGTACTCACCGAGAGGTATGCATACATGCACACAGGGAGGCTGCAGGACTGAAGCTAGAGTCACAGAGTCAGCAATCCCACCCTAACTCCCACCGGGGACTGCAAGGAGGATGGGGGCTGCCAGAGCTTTTTATACCATCTGTGGCTGCCAGACCTGCCCAGTCTGCAACCTGGGCATGCTATTGGTTGAAGTTGTCCAAGAATTTACATGATCCCATCACATGGCTTGCCTCCATGTTGTGGCTGGAGTGGCGATATCTATTTTGTCATCCTTAAAGGGAAAATAAAAATATATCACGATGGGAGAAGACAAAAACAAATGTTTTAAGGACCCCAACCCCCTGGTAGGTAATAATTTCAAATCATTATCACATTATCACTGCATTTGTATGGATGTACAGGGTGTTTTAATACCCAAGAAATCAATATTAGGCATTTGGGAGCCATTTTGGGTCAATGTCCCCTAACTCCCCTTAAAGGAAAAAAAAAATACAGCGATCTGAGAAAAGACATAAATGCACGTTTTAAGGACCCCAACCCCCCTGGTAGGTATTATCAGACAGTATAAATAATTATCACTGGGTTTTTATGGATGTCCAGGGTGTTTTTTAACATTTAAAACAGCTTATTTCATTGCGCGTCGCCATTGACATAAACGAAACGTAATGAACACAATTTTTGTAGTTCTGTTCGTTTCATTCCATTTTCATCACAATTTTCGTTTGTAGTTTCGTTACATAACGAAACGAGTAACGAATAATGGAAACAAAAAATGTTCGTTTCGTGCCCATCTCTACACGGGACTTTTCTGAGGATAAATATAGTTTTACTCCTCTGAAATAATACACTGAGTGATTATCCCACCTTGTCTTTCATCTTTCAGCGAACCAACTGTGGAACAGATTCAAGCATAATTGTAAAATCTAGGGATTCCTCAAGATGATTTTTAAAAAGTGCAACAATATATTTCTTCATCATCATTTTGCTAATATTTCTGTGACATGTAAAAATAAGCCACTACAGTATACATACACAAATCCCAACTGTGTTTTCATGGCAGATAATTTTTCCTTGATGATGTTTAATTGTAGGAGCAAACAAATGTTCCTGAGAAGTCTCTAAAAATAATATGCTATTATTTATGTTTCAAAAGGCTGCCTCTCCACAGTAATAGAGATTGGTATTCAGAAGCTGTTGTATGAATGTTGTTGAAAAAGCCATAATTAGATCCCATCCCATCACTCCAGATAAAAATTAGTGAGTCTCCAGAATTCTTCTTTTTCCTGTTGGAATGGTTTATCAAAGTATCATAAAATACTGGGTTTAGAAGAGGCCTATAAGACCATCATGCCCAACACTTTCTCAGTGCTAATAACAATACTATTCCAAACCTTGTTAGATGAAGCTAGTTATTTGGATCTTTTCCAGTCTGGTCTAGGACTAGCTGTGGGCCTAGAACAGCCCTAGTCATGTCAGTGGCTCACATGTGTAAAGAACTGAGAACTGTTACTTTTCTTGGACTTCCAACTGCTGTCATCTAGGCTGTCCTCTGGAGAATGCTAGCTGATCAGTTTACAGTGATCTTGGAGCTGTTTTACAATTTGCTTCCAAAATATTTAGTGCTAGACAAATAATGGCATGTCTTTCAGCTGTTTACTTTTGGTGGGAGCTTCCAGGAGAGATTGGTGATTTAGTATAAATGGGGTACTACATTCCTTCAAGATCAGACCTTCCCCATCCAGTACACTCCTCAGACACATATCATATTTTGGATGCACCTTAAGAAAGCCATTGGTAAAAAATGTGTAGTTGCTTTTCATAGTATTTAAATATAATTACCATTTTATTTGCAGATAATTCCCAGTCCTACCTCACTGTGACACATTTCTGTTAGGAACTTCCCATTACCACCTCCTGCCTCCAGATAAAAAATAATGCAAAGCACTGGGGGTGTTGTTTGTTTGTTTTTAAGATTTTGATAGGGATGTAACAATGAATATTCACAAAATCCATATTCTCAGAAGTTTTTTATATCTTGCCATGTCAAAACACTCTACCAAAATCTTCGTGTTGCATCAGCTTCCTGCAAAAATTAACCCATAGTCCCATTTTCCTGTTTTCCCACAATGTTCTAGACAGTAAACTGAAAATTTATGTGCAGCTAAATGACCTTCCTAGTGAACTCCACACAGGAAAGAATCTGTTCTGTAACAGGAAGTAATTCCATCCAGCAGAAGGGGGGGAAGATAACAAAACATTCAAGAACTCCCACGAGATTTCCCCATCCTGTGCTCAATACCATCCATAAGTAGACACCAACCAAGTGGAAGTTCCAGAAACTGACTCTTTTTTTTTCATTATTTATTTATTTATTTTTATATTTATATACCGCACCTTCTTCCCAGGGCGGGAACTCAGGGCGGTTAACATAAATGATTAAAAAGATAAAAGGCTAAAAGGCGGACAACGACAGGGGCAGTCACAGCAGCAGTCCAAACGTACATAAGTGAGCTGGGGCAGATAAAGGAAGCTAGTCGTTGTTAAAAGCATCCCTAAAGAGTGTAGTTAACCACTTATTACCTAAACACAAAGCAATTGCCAGGGCTCTTTTTCAACAAGTTGTCTATGTGTCTATTGCTTGGAGGCACAAAGAAATCAAAATGCCTAGAAGAAATGTGTATTTCAGATTAACTATGTGCACTGAACTCTATGTCTATGATATGATTGATCTAAGGACTGTAACAATAAACTGTCTGACTTACTCGGTCTGTGGAGCTGGAAGTTATTGCATTGTTAATAGGGCTGGGCAATTCATTTCAGAACCTACCAGTTCTGAAACGACCCACGTGAGCTCGACACACAACACACAAGCAGTGAATCACTTACCTTTTTCTGTGCCTGCAGGGAGCTGAGCTCCAACAAAGAGGCAGGCTCCGACATCATCCTTGCTCCTCTGTGGTGCTGGCCAATCAGACAGGGAGGCGATATGATGCCTGTCCCTGCACAGTTCTCTGTGGCTAATATAAAGTGAGGCAACAAGATTCCTTTCTCATTTTTGCCTAGTGAGCTGCATGATTCTTACACCAATTGCACTGGCTCTCAGTTTATTTCCAGGCTGGTTTGGATTCTTATCTATGAAGCCTGCCTAAAGCTTTACTCATCAAGTCCGACTGCTCAGATATGAAACTATCCATGATTTACAATCTTGTACAGAGTTCCTGGTGTGCATTCTATATCCAAGAGACATTGAGGAGTCAAAGACATAGCCCACTTTCAGAAACAAACAGCAGCTTGAAAGGAGGTAATTTTCAGCCAGAAGCTGTAGGACCTCAGCTGAACTGTGTTATGTATCCCATGCTGGGAAACCTGTGGGTGATTTTTATTCAGTTACACTGTGCATCTGAAACCCTTATAAAACAGGATGAGATATTTCTGGCCCCTTCAGTCATATTTTTGTTTCAGGAGTAAAGCAGAACATAGAATATGCTCTAAGGCCCCTATCCCACGTTCCTTTAAATGCAGATTAAATTTGTAGATAAACCATGTCGAAAATGCCATCCCCATGGCCACCGGGCTTTTTTTGGGGGGGGGAGAAAACCCCCTTAAGCGAGGTTTCCAAGACTTATGGAGAGGTAGGGAATTTTTTGCCTCGCTTAAAAAATCCACCTTTTAAAGAGGCAGACATCATGGGACCGCGTAGATGATCTGGTTTTCTTTCTTTCTTTTTCCCTCATAATGTGACCAGCTGTTCCTGGGGCCGATCGGTGCTGTTTTTTAATTTATTTATTTTAATTTCCCCCCACCCTCCGAGCACCAGGAAGCTAGATCAGGTGCTGTTTTTTTAAACTTCCCCAAGCTCATAGGCTAGCCAGCTGGTCTTTTTTTAAAACAGTATCGCCACCTGCTGGCCATGGGGCTGAACTGCATTTTAAAAACACACCTTTGTACGTGGGTACTGCTATCCCACACCTTCAGTCACGTGACGGGAGGAAGAGGAAAGTCCAGACCTGCAGAAGATCAGGATCTTCCCCAGGTGAGATAACAGCCTAAGACATTTGTCATTGGAAGAGCTCCAAACAACATTCCTGGCTATCTCTCTGTGAAACTTCTTATACTGTTTTTACCACTGATGTGACAGGAAAATACAACATGGACATCTGTCTGCTAGGATTTCTTGCACTTACTGAATTTAGCCTGCACTCAGGGGAAAGAGAGTTTTCTTTCAGTTTTCTTTCAGAATTTAAAGAGCTCATTCAAACAGATGTCTAGTACCATGTTGTGTCAGTGTAAGACCAGGTGGAATCAATGGAAATTGTTTCTGGCTTGCATAATGGCCAACTGAAGATAATCGGAGCTCCATAGAGAGAGCATTCACTCAGCTCGGAATAAAACCAATGTCCACCTCAGAATGCAGGATCAAACAAAAGCATCAGACTTTTCTATCCAGATTCAGCATGAAGCAGCATGATAGCATGAGTGGGAGGCCACTGGAAAAAATAATAATAATTGACTTCAAATCCCTGTTTCAAGACAGGAACATTTAACCTAAAAACTACCTCAGTTCTAATTCACAGGGAATTATACTTCTCTGCATAATTCAATTTACTTTGATGGGTAAGTAAGACTTATTACATGTGCCCAGCTTTATAACAGAAGGGCAGCATTTGGTTGACTTAATTAAAGTTGTTTTTTCCCCTCTGCCCCGCCATCTGCAACTCTGGTTTTTATTGTTCCGTTATTTGGTTAACTTTGTGTTTATTTTAATTGTTATTTTGTTATATTGTTTGTTGTAAACAGCCCAGAGTTCCTTCGGGAAGACGGGCGGTATATAAGCTCAATAAATAAATAAATAAATAAATAAATAAATAAATAAATAAATAAATAAAGACAGCATGAACCTTTAAATAAGACAGATAGTATGGCATGTTCAATTACTGTCTGCTCCTCAGACCCAATATGTTTTTTTCCTCTACTTGTTGGTTGATGGATTGACTGGATGTACATCTTGGAAAAATTATGAAGCCATCATTATGAACAAAACTGTTCCTATTCCATAGCAAAAACTGCCAGTAGGGAATAGATCATTTGTTCACAGATCATTTGTCATTTTAAAAGTATGCACTAGAGGCCAGGGCTGTCTCTTCTCTGTTGTCTTTCTGGAAACAAGGCAAAGACCTAATGTAATGTTGTCTATTAATGCTAGCCTGTAAGATGTCCCTCAATTCCTTGTTCTCAATCCTTGAACATGTCTTAATTATACTGGACTGTATATTATCCCTCATTCTGTAAGCAACCTTGGGTCCTTTTTCCAAGGAGAAAGGCAGGGTAAAAATACTCTTAAATAAATAAATAAATAAATAAATAAATAAATAAATAAATAAATAAATAAATAAAACTAGACTTCTATTTCCCACTGTTTGTAGAATTTACTTTGGTGTTCTTGTGGGCATTCGATTTCCATTTCTCTTGATTTAGTTGAGGTAAACTGATGCTGATACATCAAATATAAGAACATCAAACCTCCATCTTCACGAACAAGGTGTCAAGGTAATAATTTAAAAGGGAAAAAGCTATAATACTATGTTTATCTTTCTACTTCTCAAATATTATTGCCTCTTCTTGTAAATGCTAGAACTAGTAAACAAACAGTGATAGGACTCTTGTAATAGGTCACAGTACATACTCTTCTATTCCCTTATTTCCAGAGGTACTGCCCTTTAAAAAGTGCACCTAGGCAATACCTATGAAAAGTGTGGAGCTGCAATTTATCGGGAAGGCGCTGAGTATAGGTACATTGAATTTGCATTGTGGTTTTGTACCCAAGAAGTGTCATTGAAGGGAAGGGCTAACATTGACAATGAAAGCATTTTGTAGGACAGGCAGTACCTAGAAAAGCAACAGTTGTTCTGTCTACCAGATGAGTGGCTGTGGAGAGGGGGGAGGGATTCAGTGCCCATGAGAGTCCTACATGGGCAGTAAGCCAAAGGAGCTGTTTGAAATGTCTCAGCACAGAATGTACTGTGTCATAAAGAGTTTTAAGAAGTAATTACTAGGAAAGAACTCAATTAGTTGGAACAAACAACAGAAGGTTTAATTAAGAAGAATCCTGAAAATCACTACAAATCCTTTGTCATGTTTCATGTAAGGGAACCATGCCAGACATGCAGTTTATTTAACTTTCTTACCTAACATAGATGCCCGGGTGGATTAGCCATCTTATTGAAATGCCTTAGGATCCTTGCATCATAAAACCAAAAGGAGTTCAAGAGTCATATTTCAAAACTGAGGGAAATCTGAACTTGAGCCCAATAATGCACATCATCTTTGGGGCACTACCTCAAGCAAGTTAAACAAAATACAAACTCTTTTCTAGCCTATGAGATGAAAAGATTCTGCTGATATAGGCTCTGTGTGATCTAATGAGCCAGAGAGTGCTTAGAGTTTAAAAGTACAGGTCAGCATTTAAGTCTAATGAAGCATTTGAAAGGTGAAGGCTCTTGGGTTGTAGTTAGAAATGGCAGTAGGATATGCAGTAGGACTTTTGAGATATTGACTCTAGTGAGCCAAAGATGGGACTGGAAATAAATGCTAGTGAGGCAAAATGGAGTACTGGGATTGGAGCCTGACATATATTGAACTTGGAGAAGCCTGACCCCAAATAGTAAATATTGAAAAAAAAATGTGGGGCATATGGAAAATTTCATAGATATATTCATGTAGATAATGGTAGTATGGCTATAGTTTATCCATTACAGTACTTCTGAAAACAATCAGTTATGAGAGAAATCTCCTCGGGTCCATTGGTCTGGTCCTAGGAAATGGTTGCAGATGTTCTCACATTCATATGATGTGCAGACTGAACCTCTGAAGGTGGAGAATTGCATGCAATGTCTGCTCCTCTGTCCCTGCACATTGATCACAACTGCTGTTGAGACAGCATAAGTTGAGGCTAAGTACATGGATAACCGTCCGTCAATGTTAAAACTCTTAGTGCAATCAGATATTCCAACTACAAGTAAAAATTACATCTGTGTTGTACACACACACAGTCAAACCTTACTTACAATTTAACACAGGAGCAGGGGTGGCTTTCAGTTATTTTGCACTGCAACTTCCAATGTCTCATATCACTGACCTTGTTATGTGTTACAATTGGAAAAAGGAAGTCTAAAAGATTAGAGCACCAGAACTCCCATAGAAAAAAAAAGGTGAGGATACCAATTTGGCTGGTGGTTCTTAGGATACTTATACAGTATTGAACTACTCAGATCTAGGCAGAGAATTATTAGTTCTATTCTTCATTAAATCTATTATGCCATTTTGATTTTGAGGGAGGGGGTAACTACAGGATGCTCATTAGGAAATTATTACAGACAAAAGACAGGAAAGTATTAAGATGAAGCTGGCATAAGAACAAAAGAGGAAGGACCATAGATGGTCTTTTTTTATACTTGAACATGTTTGCTGCTTAGTGCTTTTTGACACTAAGGGTTGGGTCAGGTCCTTAACCCGCACAATAAATGGGGGATTAATGCATTATTTTTTTAAAAGAATAAAGTCTAAGGAGTCCTGGAGAAACAGTTTGGTACTGTCCTATAAAACAAAGCATGCCAGATTACTGTAATTGCCTTAATATTGGAGCATCTGCCAAACCATTCATGCTGGTGAGTTTTAAGTTATTCCATGGATGCTGACTATAGTTATTCCAAATGTGCTGACTATAGTCTGAAAGTCAAACAAGAAAAAAGAGGAGGTCACAAGAGAGGTGAGAGAAATATACCCACCTGCTAGAACTTTGTAAGTGTTTGGAGGAATCATAGAGAAATAGTAATTAGAGATCTGGCAAGATTTAGCACTTCTAAATCATACATTCAGCTCCATCGTCATACTTTCCCTAAGTGGCATCAGGAGTTTTCTTTAAGTTACCATAGAGGAAAGAATCTGGAAGTTGAATAATGACTCAACTTCCAGATAAACTCACCTGGATGACTGAGAATCTTCACAGACATAGAGGAAAGAAGTTAGTATTTATTATTTATGTACTCTGCTCCTGGATCATAGGCTGCATATTGCTTGTAGATACATTCTAGAGGAGTGCAACATAAGATTTAAAGGATATATTTTAGCTCCTTTTGTTTTTAACATCATCTGTTTTTGCAGAAGTAACCTCTCTACTAAAGGGGCGTGGTGACTCAGTGGACTAAGGCACCAAAACTGTAGACTGCAAAGTCGGCAGCTCAGCAGTTCGAATTCCGGGTGCCACGTAATGGAGTGAGCTCCCGCTGTTCACCCCAGCTCCTGCCAACCTAGCCGTTCGAAAGCATGTACATGCAAGTAGATAAATAGGTACCACCATAAAAAGTGGGAAGGTAAAACAGTGTTTCCTTGCAGCCATGCTGGCCACGTGGCCATGGACTTGCACAGCACTGGCTCTTCCGGCTTGAATACAGAGATGAGCACCGCCCCTAGAGTCGGACACGACTAGCATGCATATGTAGGGGGAACCTTTACCTTTACCTTTTAACATCTCTACTTTTATTTCATTTTTTGTTTTTTGTTTCATTCCCTAGCAAAACAAAAATGAAATGAAATGAAACGATACAGAAATTTTTGTTCCGTTCCGTTCCATCCCATTCCATTTTTCATTTCCCCATAGGAATGCATTGAAGCAATGCATTCCTATGGAGGAAAGTTTGCCATTCCCTCCCCCCATGCAGGCTTTTAAAACTTTTTTTGCTGCCCAAACACCAATAAACTGGCATGTGAGGCTTTGGGTGACAAAAAAAAAAAGGTTTAAAAATCCCACGGTTTGCCTCACCCAATTGGGTGCAGGGAAAGTGTGGGATTTTTAAACTTTGTTTTTGCTGCCCGAATCCCCACGTGCCAGCTGATCGGTGCTTGGGGCGGCAAAATAAGTGCTGACCCTCAGGGCCCCATGCTCTGGCTGGTTGGCACTAGTAAAAGAAAAGCACTGAAAGGCAGGACCCCACGTTCCAGCTGGTTGGCGCTAGTTTTAAAAAAGTGCCCCCTGGCAGGGCCCCAACTGTTGTATAAAAATAAAAATAATAAATGAAAAATGAAAAATGAAACAAAACGAAAATGAAATGATTTTTTTAAAAAAAACATTTTGTATGAAAAGAAACCAAATGGAAAAAGCCAAAACAAAAAACAAAATGAAACACCATGTTGGCACTTTGTGCCCATCTCTACTCTCTACTTCGCACAAATGACCTAAATTTCCTAGCTCTTCACTGAAAAGTAGCATATTTAAGTTTTAAAAATCCTATAGCTGATTATTTTCCTTGCTTGAAGCAAAGACAGAGCAAAAGTTCAGCTCATAATAGAGATCATGACTTGAATATATCAGGTAGAAGAATGGCATACAAATTAAAGCTATTATGGTCATAATGGTGTTGATTATTTAATATTTCCTGTATTTGGGCCTTGGTAACAGAGGGAATGACATTCTGTACTTGGCATGCTTTCTGCTCCCTCAGTAACCATGTTCATCAAGTCTGTGAAGATTCTCAGTCATCCAGGTGAGGTTATCTGGGAGTTAGGTCATGGCGACTGGAATTCTTTTGTTGTGGGATTGAAATTTGTTTCTACTCATCCAAGTAGCTTCTTCAGTCATATTCATCAAGAGGTGTCAAAAATGACTTTCAGTCTTTAAATAGAATTCTAAGCTGTTAGGGAGAAAAATAAACAAAACTCAGAGAAATGGAGACTGTTGGAAAGTACACACACAAAGTCGTCCTGGAGGAATGCTGACCTGCGGATTTTGCCCTCTAAACACACTTCCACACTTTCTCCTAAGAAATAAAAACACTTGGGTCTAGAACAATACACTTGGGATAGAAAAGATAATAGAAGTGCTAGTTCTACATCAGGAGCTATTGCTGCCCATTTTATCTCTAAAGGACAGAGGCAAGACGCATCATGCTTGAAGGAATAAGAGAGAGGTGCCAGAAGGAAGGAAGTAAAGCCAGCTGAATCTATTGCTGGCATGCTTCCAAGTATGACAATATTCTGTAAAGAATGTTGCATGCAAGTAGATTTTGTGACCCATGTAACTATACAAGCATATATCCCATCCAAGCCCAAAATTCCACCATTTGTAGGCACAGGAGTAAAGGTGGGCATGAAACAGAAAACCGATGGTTCAGTTCATTCTGTTTCGGGCCCACCTTTGGTTCAGTTCAGTTGGGGTTCATACAATTTTTAAAAAAATTCATACTAACTCCAACTGAGCTGAACTGGTTGGAGTCTGACTTACCAGTGGTGGTGGCGGCGGCAGAGGCTTTTTGAGGTGCTGGCTTGGGGTGAGTGCCTCGGTGTGTGTGTGTTTTGTTTTGATTTGATTTGATTTTTTTATTTTAGAGCGCTGACCACGCACCCCCTGGGGCCGGGTTGGTGCTCTTTGTTTGTTTGTTTGTTTGTTTGTTTGTTTGTTTGTTTGTTTGTTTGTCTGTCTGTCTGTCTGTCTGTCTGTCTGTCTGTCTGTTTGTTTTTGTTTTAGAGCGCCGACCACGTGGCTCCTGGGGCCGAGTCAGCAGCTCCTGGGGCCAGGTCGGCACTTTTTAAAATCATTATTATTATTATTATTGTTTATTTTTTAGGGCACTGACTGCATGGCTCCTGGGGCCAGGTCGGCACTTATTATTATTATTATTATTATTATTATTATTATTATTATTATTATT
>JAHTLZ010000379.1:11717865-11755695 GCA_023846285.1 Phrynocephalus versicolor | reverse complement strand
AATAATAATAATAATAATAATAATAATAATAATAATAATAATAATAAAGGATGTGTCAGGAATCTGATTTTAAGTAAAGATTCAGCAATTTTATCTCAGTCTGCATCCCTTATTTAAGTAAACACATGCCTAAAACACATGCCCAAACATGCATTCATTTAGGGGAAGAAAAAACAATGAAAAAGGGATAAATCTCTTGAAAACCTATGATGGAAATGGGAACAGATCCTACATGCAGGTGCAAAGTGAAGGAACTCTGTGGACATGGAGACTCAATGAATGGCCATACATCTTAGACCACTACCACACTTCTGTGAGCAGCTGCTTCTTATTTTGCATCGCCTTTTCTCTTCCTGTGGACACGTGGTTGTTATAGCGGTTCTGCTGTTCGCACTTCAGCGGGTAGCTAGCAATCGGCTTTCCAGTTCTCCCTTTATTGAACCGCTTTAAAACTTGGTTTTAAAGAACCAAGAAAATGAAATTAAGTGACAACGAGCCAAAACTTTTGCATAAAGAAGCTGGTAAATGTCCTGCATGGCAGTAGGATTCTGTTTTCTGTGTTTCCCGAAAGCAAAAAGGCTAAGAACAGGGAGCAAGGGGGAGGGAGGAAGCGACTTAGTATGTCTGCAAATTCAACCAAATCACTTAAAAGGGAGACTCAGGAAGCCCCCAGTGTCGTTGCAAGAAAAAGTGCCACAGCACACAAAATGGGTGTGGCTGAGGGGATTCTTCAGATAAATTGTTTTGAAAACTGGTCAGTGATTTTTAAGGCGCCTTGTTTTTAAGGAAAAGGCGTCTTAAATCAGAAGTGCGGTAGCGGTCTTAGAGACACAGAGAGCTTTTTATCTGTGACCTAAAGGCCACTACGGAGTAGCGCAATACAGGAATCTCCTTCACCATAATTTCATAGTTCTATTTAGGCCTTAAGCCTGAAAATATTAATGGTGCTATAGTTGTGTGGTGATTCTGGGATGCAGGTGAGATGTGTCTGCCCACCTCTATCATGTTCAAATTTAAGGCAACAATTCATCACAGAGTTCTGCAAAACAGCAAACGTCTCTATAAGTACCTTCTTCAATCCAGAGCACCCAAAGAACTGCCTTATTTCTGGGTTGGTGGTGAAGATGGATTTAACATGCTTGCTCTTGCCCCTTACCATGATCACAAGCCTAATCATTTTCTGTGTGTTCTTACCTACCCAGAAGTTGAGGTTTCATTTCTTTTTAAAATGAACCAAGTAACTATTTTAGCTGGGAATAAGGGTAAAAAAAGTAAGCCATTGCTATTGTATATGAATTGTTGTTTGTTTGTTTTTATAGCTAGAGTAGATACAATGAAATGACATGTTTGTGTGAGGAAGAGGGACAGGAAAGTCAGTTTATATCATACTATCTGGGCTTTTAATCCATATGCTTTTGTCAAGGGGTGCAATAAAATGACATTTTGCATTTGCTTTAACTTTGCTTTGTTACTTTGGGTCACCAGAGACAGCCTGCTTAATCTTGTCCAGCCGTTCCCTGTCAGATATCTTTGAGTTTCTCCCACAGCATGCCTTGTGTGCTTCTGTGATGTTGCTCAGGGTGTTTTGTATCCTTTTCAGATTGTGTAATGCTGCACCTTGGTGATAAAGCGTTTGGAAGTTAAGCACAACGGATAACACTGGGAGTCACAGAAGAGATAATCGTATCTTCTGCTACCGCTGATGATTTGGAAAGGGAAAGCAGGAACAGCATTTAATTTCTGGCCTTAATGAAATATTCAGCCCAGCTGCCTGCATTACCTGCATGTCACTTTTCTTTTCTTTTCTTTCTTTTTATTTTGTAAGTAGAAAGGAAGAGGCATGATTAATATGCTTCTTAAGGGATTTCAATGATCCACTCCTGGCAACAACAATTTCCAACACGCAGCATAAAATTACAGCTAACGGAGAGTTCTGTCACCCACTATTAAATCTGTTTGACTGATTAAAGCCTACCTTGCTTTTCTCACATTTATATTAATTGGAGAGCAGTCATTTGCAAAGGCACT
The DNA here is from genome assembly GCA_023846285.1 of Phrynocephalus versicolor. NCBI lineage: Eukaryota > Metazoa > Chordata > Lepidosauria > Squamata > Agamidae > Phrynocephalus > Phrynocephalus versicolor. The sequence continues at coordinate 11,753,667 of JAHTLZ010000379.1, read as the reverse complement.
GATAATTGCACAGACGGAATTTAACGGAAGCATCAATCTTGCTGAGCAACCCCACCTACTTTTTTTTTTAAAAGAAAATTCTTGTCCCCCACCAGTGCTGCCAGTTGGAGCTACACCAATAAACATCCCCATTGTATACTGCTGCACCCAGGAAAGGGGGCAGATGTCGCTTGGTACCCATCTGAAACCTCTGGTTCAGTTCTGCTGCATGATAAGTCAGTGCCAAATGGCTGGAAGTTGAAGACCAAAGCAAGTGAAGGGAAGGAATATAGGTTCCACATGTAGGTTGTGAAGTGGTGAAGCATTGATAAAATAATTCAAAATGAAATAAACTCAAACAGAATATTAAAGCAACAGAAAATAACTTGGATCAATGGATCACATCACAAGGCTGATTGCTTGGTGGCCATGTCAACCAAGGAATTTATTTTAGTTTAGCCGTCTTAGTTTGGTAGCCTTTAGATTAGCAGCCTTTAGTTTAGCAGCCTTAGAAGCCTTAGTAAAACTCTATTTAACTTAAATCTTTACTGTCTGTCTAGCCACCCATCCAGTCTAGAATGGCTAGAATATGACTAAACAACAAACAACAAAGAAACAAACAATAAAATCAACAAACAGCAAAAAATAAACACAATTTTGAACAGTAGAGAAAGGAACCAAAGAGAAAACTTAAATTGAAATTTAGGAGAAATGTACGAAAGATTCTGAAGTGAACAATTAACTATATGAAAAGTATTCAGGGCATCTAGATAATTCAAAAGGGATCAAAACTATGCATTTATTAGTGAAGAGTTTAAAATTTATTCAAGGCATTTAGATGATTCCAGAGGGTACCCAATCCCAGGAGAGCAGCAGTATTCCAGACTGGCGGTTTGGGGAAGGCAGTAAAGAAAGGGGAGCCAAATTGAAAAGATGAGGCAATGCCAAACATCCCACTACCCCACGAAACCACACAAACACACCAGAGCAGGATGACACAAACCCAGGGAATACGGAACCCAAAGAACACCAAGAATGCCCAATGCTTTAATAATCATGTGGTTCACCAGTACAGTAGTAGTGTTGGGATCACCTTTTGAACAGTGCCTCAAACCCACACAACTTACTGTTGCCAAGCCTTCCAAATATCCATTCCTCCCATTCAAAGGTGGGAGAACCTCTGATAAGCAATCCTGGTAGAGAATAGCATAGCCAGGCCTCCTAACTTGGGTGGAAGAACCTGCTTACTTTATAGCTGCCCACAGAGGACTGCAATTCATAAAACCCACAGGGGGGCAACAAAGAGAGGGGTCAGCTGTGGCCTCCAAACGTAGCTTGCTTACTCGATCCCACTGCTTCACCATGGGGGAGATTTAACCTCTATGCCCCCCAAACTGTTAAATCATTGAACAAGAACACTCCTTACACATAAGGGAAGTCCACTATTCTGCCTACATCAGGCATAACCAAACTTTGGCCCTCCAGATGTTTTGGACCACAACTCCCACAGTCCTTTGCCATTGGCAGTCTGAGTTTAGAATTCTGGGAGTTGTGGTCCAAAACATCAGGAGAGCTGAATTTTGGACATGCCTGGTCTACATATTCCTGGTCTGCTTTCACCCACATAGGCCCCCTCATGTCCTGTGTCCACCGTCTTTCCACCCCTCAACCCCATTCCACCATTTTCTGTTCCTTTGCTCCTGGCACGGAGGCACCACCATTATAACACCATCAACACCCCAGATGATGGCTCAATCCTGGAATGGACTCATTAATTATCCTCATTTCCTGAACCCTCCAGAAACTGGTTTGAGCCAATTGGAATCTATTTGGACTCTGCTTGCAATTCCTTTGTGTATGTCTAGACACCACCTGGTGCTTCTATGTGTATAAGTTATGTTTGCATTCCAAAACCCTACTGCCTCCTCTCTTGATTGTCTCCTGGAATATGTTAAGCAAGCGCACCTTGGCAGTTTATCCTCTGGGTGTCACATACACAATCACCCACAGATGATGGGCTTCCTCTAATCACCTCTCACACCTATTCACCTATTGTTATCCTTAAATGTCTCACCTATCCTGGCCTAGGAAATGTTTTATCTCCCATGTATTGCTGTGCAGAAGCCCATTGTCTTGTCTTAAGCCTTCCCCCTTCCCCTGGCTATGAGAATGACATAGAGTCTATTGTCTCAAGCCCTAAGACCTTGAGCTAAAAATTCAGAGACCTTTTATACTTTTTCTATGCTCATATCAAGGCAAGAGGGTTTTTCCATCAAGACTTCATTCCTATAGTGGAAAATCCCTAAAACATAGTTCCACATTTTCTGTTTATCACATTTGCCGTTATGTCATAAGTTTGCGGTTGGGCATCTACAGATGTATCCTGCCTTAGCTCTGAAACCCTTTTTGTGTCTTATAAATGATTATTAAAACCAAATTAAAATATAGATTTGTAGCAATGCAATTCCATTCTCACAAACATTGGGCAGAACACATTTATTTCCACCCACCAGTGTTAAGGCCATTGGCATAAATCTCAACACCAAACTGCTGCTAATTAAGAAGTCAGTGTTTGATTTTTGAGTCTTACACTGGTAACATAACTTGGCACTTGACATCAAATGCAAACACCAACACTTTTAACTAGAAGCAATTTCCTCACAACATTACAATAGTCTTACACAGTTGCATAGCTAAGGTTTTCAGCATCCGGGGACAAAGTCAGATTTTGCACCTCCTGTTGTTAAGTGCCGGACTCATGTCAGCAGCCTTCTTCTAGGTCGGCTTGAACCAGTGTATTTTAAATGAGGTCCTATATAGAAAAAAAAAAGCGGATTATTGAAATCAAGAATGGATCCTCCTGATTGCATGTGATTTTTGCATGGGATCCTTCCCAAATAACCACATGGATATAACTGATTTTTATTCGGGATAGCTCCCAAACCACTCTTGCATCATAGGCCCCATCTCTGCCCATGAGTGAATGCCAGGAATCATGGGTTCATCAGCACATGGATCCACAGTGGCACACAAAAATATGGATCCAATACATATATTTAATATCAAGTGCTTTGTTACATTAACAAGCACAGACATCATTTTCACATTCTACTAGTGCCAGATTATTTACCCTTCTGCAAGCATCACAGGATCTCAGAGCATCTGAGAGGTAGATCAGTCATACAACATGGCCATATTTAATGCTTTTGCACCAATGCGGAGCCATGCACTGATGGACCCCTGATTTTGGATGTCCAATCTGTGTGTAAGGATGGGTTCTAGAATGTGAGATTGGTTTTGGGGTGCTCCTGGATCCATGTTCTTGCACCACTGTAGAGTCATACCCTGAAAGACCCATGATTTTGGTATGTAATCTGTGGACAGAGATAGGCTGTATATGTTATAGTGGTTTATCATTATCCAATGCAAAAATCATATGAATTCAGATGGATCGATGCAATGAATCCATGTTTTGCGCCACTGTGAAGCCATGTGCTGGAGGATGTATGATTATCATTGTGCATTATTTAGACATGAATGAGATGTGTGATTTGATGGAGATTTGGGAAGGATCCCATGCAAAAATCATACGAAACCAAGAGGATCCATCAAGATCCTCATTTTACTTTTTTCCAAGATGGATGACCTACTATGTGACCTTTATATGGATTACCATGCATGATTACATTTACTGACTTCATAAGAATATGAGTGTTTTCCATGTTAGTTTCCACCCATCATAATGGATTTTTTTTCTTTTTGCATGCTCTTTGTAGCTTTACCTTTTAATGTTGTAAGATGCTTCTTCTAATTCCCTGTTATTAACTTCAGTACAGTCACCACCCACCATTTCGCGGTTCAGGTACTGCGGTCCCACTATATTGTGGGATCACAGTACCTGCGCCTCGAAGCCGCTTGGGGGGCAGCTATCGCATTGCTTGCCACTGCCCCCCACCCCTCCGAAAGGCCTGGGAGCCATGTGGGGGGGCAGGGAGCCATCGCATCGCTCCCCGCCACCCCCACCCTTCCGAAAGGCCCGGGATCCACGCAGGTTGGCAGGGGGAGCCATCGCATTGCTCCCTGCCACCCCCACCCTTCTGAAAGGCCTGGGAGCCATGCGGGGGCAGCGGCAAGGAGCCATCACATCAATCCCTGCTGCCCCCTATCCCTCCAAAAGGCCTGGGAGCTGCGCGGGGAGGGGAGGGAGCCATCACATCGCTCCCCACCGCCCCACCCTTCCGAAAGGCCTGGGAGCCATGCAGGGGGGCAGCCAGGAGCCATCACATTGCTCCCCGCTGCCCCCCACACCTCCGAAATGCCTGGGATCTTGGAGAGTTGTGTATGAGTGATATTAATTCTTTTTACCTTTTAAATGAATTTATTTTTCTTTTTAATGATAGTTTTTTACACCTGGGATAGCATTTGATTTTGCTGTACTTATGCACAATGACAATCAAGTATCTATCTATCTATGTATCCATCCATCCATCCATCCATCCATCCCTCACGTAAAGAGTCTGCAAACTTCTGCATTTGTTTTAGTAAGCAAGGAGTTAATGCTTAGAACTCTTATCTCCCTTTGTCTTGACTTCTTTTCTTTTGGCTTTTGGCTGATAATTACCCCTAATTATCCCTCCAGAGGAGAAGCTATACATCTTTAAATTTTCCCATTCACAACACTCTAGTTGTGTCTTCACCACCATTGTTAGCAGTCTAGCTAACAATCTTTCCCTTGCCTTTTCACTGATGTCTTTTTGTAAAGGGAAAAAAAACCAGGGTGCAAGGCTTGGTTTCTTCCCATGGTAAGGCTCTTGTGGTCATATAACATCAATTTGATGCCCTCAGATCACTGCAGGGGGGGGGGCTGGTGCCCAGTGGCATGGCAAGGTTTGCAGGCACCTGGGGGAAAAGTGGGTTTTGCTCCCTTCCAGCCCTCTCCAACCCCATCACATTCACCCAGCAAGGGGGGCAATCCTGTGGGTGTGGGGTAGGTGGGCACACTCGTGGGTGGGCATGTGTGTGTGTGTGCGCGCACACGTGCGCGTGTGCGCATGCACGCGTGTATGTGTCTCTGTGTGTCTGCACCTTACCTCTCCTGCAGTGGCTTGGAGCAAGGCGAGGAAGAGTTGGATGATGATGATGATGAGGGCTCCACAGCCACTGCTCTCACATGCCTGCTTGCCTGCTTGCTGGCATACGGTGGCGGAGGAGGAGGTTGCGACAGAGTTGGTCCTGACGCCAAGCCTGAGGACTGCTGAAGGGAGGGCGCAGGGCTTCCTCCTCTCCCTCCTCCTCCCCCTCCAGGTGCCCCCAGATTGCTGTGTCTGAGGAAGATGTACTCTTCTGCTCCTCCCAGATATGCCCCTGCTGGTGCCCCTGTTGCCCCCCACCCCCTGTAGCTATGCCACAGGTCTTACATTGGCATAATACTTCAGTTTAATTTTATTCATTACTTTGTATCTAGCCCAGTTAGTGTCTTTTGAATTTAAATCTGTTTAGACCTTAAACAATGTCTGTTCTATGCACAATATCATGTTATACATTCCTTAGTCTGGTTACTAATATCAAAAGACCAATATGATGAGGAACATGCTTTTGTTATACAAAACCAAAACACTGTCAGATATTTTAACTCTGCTATGTATGTCCAGCTTCTGTCAAACATTTATGAGTCTTTAAAACACTGAACTGTTTGTAGAGTGTTCATAGTATGTCCTATAAATAAACCATACATGATGAATGTATGATGTAAAACTAAAATTTTCAGAACAGCCATCCCTTTCTGGTTTTCTAAAATAAAGACTTGCCACAGTTATAATTAGTCTCAGTCCCCATTTCTAAAGGTTCCAAAACATGGTGAGATCTCATTGCCACATCCTCCTTTCTCAGTGGTTGCCCCTTCGCTCCAAAACTTGATTCCCAGTGTCTGCCTGGCTCAATCCCTGCCCGCTTTTAGGAAAGCCGTGAAGATCTGGCTTTTCCAAGATGGCTTTGGGTGACTTTTGCTATTGTTATCTTTTGTACTCTTTTGCCTGGACACCTGTCTTATCATCTATGTTTGTTTTCTTGCTTATTTTTGCTATGTATCTTTTATTGTTTGTATCTTATTTTTATTATGCTCTTTGTTTATCCTACTTTGCCTGTGTTCACTGCCAAGAGTTGTTTCATACAAGATGGCTGTATATAAATTTCAAATGAAAAACCTCTTAAGAGCAGCATGACAAAACAAAAAATAAAAACCTTTTCAAGCAGTGTGACTTCTTAAAAAAACAAAATAAAAACAAAACCCTTGCAGCAGCATGACAGTGGAACCAGTTGCCTCAGGAGGCAGAGATATTCAAGAGAAAAATGGACAATCATCTGTCAGATTTGCTTTGCTTTGAATTTTTGCATTCAGGAGAGGGTTTGACTTAATGGCTTTATAGGCTCCTTCCAAATCCATTATTCTATGATTTTGTTACTTTCGTCTGAAACAGAACATTGTATGCCTTCCTGCAAGAGACACTGATTTCTGTATGCAATTTTGCTGTCACTACAAAGCATGGCTGTAGGTAAAGTTTTGTTTGTTTTAACTAAGGAAGCATCATGAATCATTTTTTTTCCAAAGGAGGAGATGAAGCTAAGCAGATCCATCCAAGCTTTTATCTGCACCAAAAAGGGAGTAATCTAGTTCCATATCCCTCCAGCAATCCACATAGTGACTATAATACATTTATGCATATTTGTCAGATGTGCATACTACTGTGGTATAGGGCGCAGAGTGCTGGAGAGAATTCAAGAGACCTGGGTTCATGTCACTGGTTGGCTATGGAAACTTGCTGGTAAATGGCAATGGTGAACATCTTGAAATCCCTATGAGGGCTGTCATAGGTCAGAACTTACTTGAGATTACAAAACAAGTGCATATTAGCCAGTGATATTTTTCTTAAAATTTAGGCATATTTTTGTAAACATCATTTTCTGAGAAATGTGTCACAACCCTTTGGACTGCATCCATCTTAATAGTGTCTTTGCCTTACCAGAGGTCGCAGGAGATGAAGAACTGATATTTTCCCCTCTTGAGCCCAATTATATTCTTCCCCATCTCTAGCATGCCATGTTATGAGAAAATAAGAAGAGGCATGCCGGATTCAGGCCAAGGGCCCATCTAGTCCAGTTTCCTGTATCTCACAGTGGCCCTGCCAAATGTGTCTGGGAATGCATGAGAATAGATATCTGTCCCCTGATACCACTCCCCTGCATCTGGCCTTTGAAGCACTCTGTGTTTTTTTTAAGCCTGGAGATTACACATCTCCATCATGGTTTTTAACCTGTGATGGATTTTTCCTCCAGGAATCTGTCCAATCCCCTTTTGAAGGCTTCCAGGCCATATAGCATCACCACATCCTGTGGCAAGGAGTTCCACAGACTAACACCATGCTGGGTAAAGAAGTATTTTATTTTGTCTGTTCTCACTCTCCCAGCCCTCAATTTGAGTGGATGTCCCTTAGTTCTCGTATTTTGTGTGTGAGAGAAGAGTATTCCTCTATTCACTTTACTCATGCCCTGCATAATTTTATATGTCTCAGTCATATCCCCCCCCCCGTCAGGCACCTTTTTTTAGACTAAAGAGCCCCAAATGCTGTAACCTTTCCTCATAAGGGAGGTCCCCCAGCCCTGTAATTATTTTAGTTGCTCTCTCCTGCACCTTTTCCAGCTCCATTATGTATTTTTTGGGATGTGGTGATCAGAAATGTACGCAGTACTCCAGGTGCGACCTTACTATCATTTTGTACAATGGCATTATAGTGTTGGCTGTTTTATTTTCAATTCTCTTTTTGATGATCCCTTGAATGGAATTGGCCTTCTTCACTGCTGCCATACATTGGGTAGACACTTTAATTGAGCTGTCCACCAGTACACCAATATCTCTTTCCAGATCCGTCATGGATATCTCAGAACCCATGAGTTAAAGTTTTGATTTTTTTGCCCCAATATGCATTAATTTACATTTTCTTGAAATGCATTTCCCCATTTCAGCCCATTTTCCCAGTTGGGAGAGATCCTTCTGGAGCTTTTTCTGGTCTTCACCACCTGGAAAAGTTTCATCTGCAAACTGGCCACCTCACTGCTTATCTCTGTCTCCAGATCATTTATGAACAGATTGAAACACATTGGTCCCAGAACAGATACCTGTGGCACACCACTTTTCACCTCTCTCTATTGTGAAAATTGTCGACACCTACTCTGCTTCCTGGATCTCAACCAATTCTCAGTTCATAATAGGGCCTGCTCACTTATCCCCTGGCAGTGCAATTTTCTCAGCAGCCTTTGGTGAGGGACTGTGTCAAAAGCCTTCTGAAAATCAAGATAGACAATATCTCACCCAAAGTCACATGCCTGCCTTCCTTTTCAAAGGATTCTAAATGGATTGTGGGGCAAAACTTATGCTTATAGAATCCATGCTGATTTTCCCTCAGCAAGGCTTTTTCTAGGTGTATTAAGATTTTTTTTTCTTGAATGAGACTTTCCATCATCTTCCCTGGGACAGACATAAGGCTAACCAGCCTGTAGTTTCCTGGGATCCACCCCCTTCCTTTTTAAAAGTTCATGTGACATCCGCTATCCTCCAGTCCTCTGGCACTGTGGCCGTTTTAAGAGACAAGTTGCATATTACCATTAAGAGTTCCACAATTTTATTTCTCAGTTTCTTAATAACCCTAGGGTGGGTACCATCTGGGCCTGGTTACCTGTGGATCTTCAATTTATCAATTAAACCTAAAACATCCTCTCTTTTAACCTGCATTTGATTTAATTCTTTAGTCAAGAATTAAATGATGTTAAGCAAATGTTGCTGAATGGTTCTAGAGGCCAAATTTAGGTTACTAGGGAGAAAGCTAAAAGCTGGGACCTCAAAGGCTGGGCAGCAGAATCTGCCCAAAGTCTTCTGTCATGAAGACAGATGCAAAGAAGTCATTTAATTTGTCTACAATTTCCAAGTTCCCTTTTATCTCCCCCTTTACTTTCTTCATCATTCAGAGGGCCAACCATTTCTCTAGCAGGTTTTCTACTTCTAACATATTTAAAGAAATTTTATTATTTCCCTTTTTTATTCCCAGCCATACTTTCTTCAAAGTCTTTATTTGCCTTTCTTATCATCTTCTTACATTTCTTTTGCCAGAGTTTGTGTTCCTTTTTATTTTCCTCTTGTGGTAAGATTTTACATTTATGGAAAGTTCTCTCCTTGCCCTTGAGAGCCTCTCTAACTCAGCTCATTAACCATGCCAGCATCCTCTTGGACTTAGAGGAACTCTTCTTTCTTTGTGGTATGCACTTCCGCTGGGCCTCTACAACCATTGTTTTAAGCAGGCTCCATGCACTCTGGAGATATTCAATTCTTTTTATCTTTACTTTCATCATCTGAGGGAAGTCCACCCTTTGGAAATGAAGGGTTTTTGTGTCTGATTTCCTTGACATTCTTCCTCGACATGCATGGCAAAGAAGGTTGCAGCATATGCACTGTTCCCCAGTGGCTCAGTGCTATTCATATCCATGACAAGGTCCTGAGTATCACACACTATTAGATACAAAGTTGCCTGTTCACAGGTGGGTTCCACGACAAGTTGCTCTAAGGCACAGTCATTCAGTATGTTGAGAAACTTGCTTTCTCTTTCTTGCCACAAACTCACATTGTGGGGATAATTGAAGTGGCTCATGATTACTATCCTGTCCCTCTTAGATACCTCCATAATTTGTCTCCCCATTTCAAGGTCCCCCTCCAGTTTTTAATCTGGTGTATGATACCACACTTCCACTATCACATCACTTCTTGGACCTGGTAGTTTAACCCAAAATGATTCTATGGTGGAGTCAGACCCACCGTCAATCTCCATTCTGCTGGATTTTAGCCCTTCTTTGACATACAGTAGATGGCAAGTACACATCTAACCTGCCACTCTCTATTCCTTCTATAGAGTTTATAGCCTGGGATTGCAGTATCCCACTGATTCTCCACATTCTATCAGGTTTCAGTTATGCTTCTATGCCAATGTTATCCCTAGCCAACAAATGTTCAAGCTCTCCCATCTTTATTTGGAGGCTTTGAACATTTGTGTAAAAGCACATGTACTGTATAGGGAAATGCATCACCTCTCCTCCCTGTCTCATTGGCCAGCATCAGGTAGAAGGAAAGAGGACATTGGAGGCTTCTTCTTCATTGGAGTGTAACCTGGCATGACCCTAGAGCAAGGCAAGGGATAGGCTGAATTCTTTCTGGAGGGTTGGTCCAGTTCCAAACATCAGCTAGGCTCCCGCATTTCATTTCAGAACCGGACCACTTCCAAAATGAAATGCCCATGCCTACTCCTGAGTGCTCCAACACAGTCAGCTATATCAGCACAAATATCTATAGGGAGTCCAAAGGCAGAGATCTTCCTGCATGTCAGTAATCTGTACATCTATCTACTGAGAAACTGGAACTACTAACTTTGGGAAATCAGATCCATGATTCAGCTCATCCAGCAGCCATTTGAGGATGATAAGCTTTTATTTCCATGTTAACAGATGATGAATCAGCAGCTCACTTATGAGAGTTTCAGGGCAGGTGGAAATCTCACCTTTTTATATTTAGGAGATGAGGGGAAGTATAGTACTTACACAAAGGTGCAGACCTCCTCCCCTTCTGCCATCCATTTTGGGAATGATATAATTTTATGTGATATTCGCTACGGGATCTGCATTTTCTTCAGGCATTAGCGAAACAGCTGCCAAAATGGTGGTGACAATCTCTTTTCAAGCTGTCAGAATAAACTCTCAGTGTGAGCCTTCATCATATTTCTGAGCAACCACTGTGTGCCACTTGCATCATGTCTGTGTAAATGAATTGCAAATAAATAGACCAATATGGGAAACTGAAAGGCAGAATATCTGCAAAATGAATTTGTTGTATGGAGAAGAGCGAATTGCAAAGATTTGCCCTTGCAAAGATGTCTGGTTCAAATGTTCCTTTACTATGAGAAGCACAAATCCTAGAAGAGTTTGGCTATAATTCCAGTGGATCTCCAGTGCCATGGACAAAGTACAACCTGAGGCTTAAAATTCATTTAAGCAGTTCCATCAAATCTCAAGTGATAGCTCTCTGGCATCAGAGGTCAGAATCTGATCTGGACAGTCTAAAAGAACATCCATCTTGATTAGTGATAATGGTTCCAAAATACACATGAAGTACTTCAGAATGTGGTTGAATGAACACTGGCTTTGCCGTCATGCAATAAAAGTCAGAATGGAAATGGTGCAGAGGAATAGAATATGTGCAATAAAAATTGAGAACATAATAAATAATAAAATATCAAATAACTTGACTTTGAGGACATGCATAGTATGCTGCTATGCATTTTTGATCTACTGGATTAGTTGTCCAATAAAGTTATATCATATCTTTGCTTTGTCATTGTGTAAAACCACGTAACTCTGTTCTTTTTTTTCTAATTTCTTAGGGCAAATTCATTTAACATCAATATAGCCACAATACGCTCCAGCTTCCAGGAAGGGGGTCTGAGAAAGGAGAATGATGAGGAAGTAAAACACGTGTGTTTTGATAGTGAAAAAATTCACCTTGATATGTTTGATATTTTCTAGCCTGAGGATTTTTTTTGGGGAAGTACAACTTCCAGAAATCCACCTGCACACACCCCTAGCTATTATGAATAGAGATGGGCATGAAACAAACTTTTGATTCATTAAATTATTTGTTATTCATTTTGTTACATAACAAAATGAATAACAAACTGCCACTCTAAGAAAAATGAAACAAAACAAAACAAAATGGAAATTTCCGTTTTGTTCCAGTTCATTTTTCATTCCCCACTGGTGTCTACTACCTGACTAGTGGTGGTCCAGTGGATATCCCTTCTCTGGCTGCCGCTGCTGCCCCCAGCCCCCAGGGACGGGGCTTCCAGAATTGCTTTTTTTATTTTAAAAAATGCCAAATGGCCCACGCTACAGCTGGAAGGTGGGCCATGTGGTTAGTCAGTTTAAAATGAAATAAAATAAAATAAAATAAACCTGATCTGGTCTGCAGGCCACAGAACTGGCCCACGAGCACTGGATTTGACCCACAGGTTGCCAAACCAGAAAAAAAAAATTTAAAAAGTAAAAATATAAATAAACCCGATCTGGCTCATGAGCACCAGACCTGACCCGTGGGCCGCCGACTCGACCCACGGGTCACTGAACCAGCCCATGGGGCAGCAGAAAAAAAATAATATATAGAGATGGGCACAACTCAAAAAAATCATTTTTCATTTTTCATTTGTCATTTATGGGTCCATTTTGGTTCGTTTTCATTTTTGGGGTTTTTTTTGCACATTTTTCGTTTCATTAACATTCTTTTCAATGCAATGTGTCTGCCGTAACGAAAACGAAAAACACGGCAAAATTTTTCATTTCATTTCCGTTGTCGTTTTGCTTCTGAAAAATTTTTTGTTTTCGTTTTCGTTTTCGTTACCAAATGAAATGAAAAAATGAAAATGAAAACGAAAATTTCACTGAGTCGTGCCCATCTCTAATAATATTTTTTTTAAAAAAAGTCGTCCAGCCTATGCTACAGCTGGTAGGCAGGCCCCATGGTTGGCCATTTTTAAAAATTAAATAAAAATAAACATAAACATATTTTTTTTTCTGAAAACGATCCAGCCCACAGGCCTCTGAACCGGCCTGCGGACAGGCAGGATTAAAAAAAAATAAATAAAAATAAAATATAATTTAAAAAACCAATTGGTGGGGTTCAAAAAAGAAAAGAAAAGAAAAGAAAATGAACCAAACTAAAACAAATTATGAATTTTTAAAATAATAAAAATTTGTTTTGTAATTAACAAAATGAAGCAGGGTGGGGGGAATGAATGGCCATCTCTAATCATGAATAGACACTTCTGACTGTGAGATTCTGGGAGTTTTTATTTTTTAAAAGTTAGCTTTCCTAAGCAAGTCTGGAGATTTTAAACATTTGAATGTGGGACAAAAGAACAGATAGTTTCAGCCATTGAGGCCCAGAGATTTAAGGTTTTAAGCTGTGTTTTCAATCTCTATGCATTCAGATTTGTTAGTGCACTGTTAAGGTTCCACTTAATTTTGTGGATTTTTCTGACAATGCTGCTAACTAATCATTAAGATTAGGAATGCATATTGGCTCCCCAAATCAGAGCCTATCTACATTTAAAAACAAAAACCCTCAATATGTAGCATTTTAAATTAATGTATGTGAAGATTTTCAGTCATCCAAATGAGGTTATCTGAAAGTTGAGTCATGGCAACTGGACTTGCTACACATCCAGGCAGGACTAATGAAGCTGCTTGGATGAATAGTGAAATGTTGTGATCTCTCAAGAAAAGAAGTCCAGTAGCCATGACTCAAATTCCAGATTTAAATTTATTTGTTTATTTATACATTTATATACCACCTGTCTTCCAAAAGGAACTCTGGGTGGTTTCCAACAATGCAATAAAAATAAAATAAAAAATAAAACAATATATAAAGGAAAAAAGAAAATAATAATAATCACAACATTAAATGACAATAAAAATAAAAAGTGTTTTTGAGTTGTTTCTCGCATTACTAATTCTTTTGCTAATATATCAATTACTATTTCCACAAAGGAGTAGGAAAAAAATCTCATTGGAGCTCCACCTGTTGGTCTTAAATCAGCTATGCATGGAGAAACTCCCTTTTAAAACTGGTTGTTTAGATCACAACTGGCTAAATCAATTGAGAAAAAAGTGCACTAAAATAAACATCCCTCTGACGGCCATTTATTTTACTTCACTTCCTAAGGAAGTGAAATGAGTCGGGGGGGGGGAGGAATTATGCACTCCAGAATTTATTGTGTGATTGTGAAATTTTGCATGGCTCTTACCACAGGTCATATTCTGGGGTTGTTGTTGTTGTTGTTGTTGTTGTTGTTGCTCTTCTTCTTCTTCTTCTTCTTCTTCTTCTTCTTCTTCTTCTTCTTCTTCTTCTTCTTCTTCTTCTTCTTGCTGCTGCTGCTGCAGCTGCTGTTGTTGTTGGCTATGTGACCAGGCCTTCAGATCTTGTACACTTGACACCATTAAAATTATTTATTTCTTTTCTGATACCTCAATGTCTTCCGTGTAAGCTACTCATACTTTTGATTTCATTTCCCCATCTCAATTGCATTTTTAAAAGCACTTTTTTGACAGCACAAGTACATGATTCAGCACAAGCTATCTGTCAAAGGGATCACTCCACGCCATGAGTGCTCCTGAGCTTTTCGGTCTACTCTGTGGTTGCCACAGAGACCCATAAGTAGCCCTGAACTGGTTAGTGCTTTGGCATGCAATCTATATTTGTATATGCACATTTGTTGTTCAGACCTCTACAATAGGCAAATACAATACTTCTTCATCAGAGGAACTGCTCTATGTTTTTAATTGGGCTACTGCCAGTAAGGATGAATGTTGTCTTGCGACAGTTTTGAGGAACTTCTCAAAACTTGCATATTTCTTTGTATCTACACTAAAAACAAAACAAAACAAAGACAGGCTTTAATGCTGAATGTAAAACTAAGGGAAATTAGCGGATTTCCCTATCCTTGATCATAGGTATCACTGAAAACTTTATAGGAATGAGCTCTAATGTAATCCTAGTCTCATGAGGTACAGCAGGAATGCTTCTAGTCTAATTAAAAGTCATATGGTGCCACAGAAAATGAGCTCCATATAAGGCACTACAGTATTCCTTTCTTGTTACTGGAACTGGGATCACTCATCATATTGATCATGGCCATCAGATTGTGATTTTGTTTAGTTTGACAGCAAAATCATTGGGCATCAGTGATGAGGATGAAGAAACTTGAGTGATGAGTCCAGGATCAACATCATTTCTGTGTCTACAGCTGACCTCTCCAAGTTCCCAAATGCATTTACTGTCTTGAATTTAAGAAAGTCTCCTGTGCTTTATGAATGCAACTTCATTTTTGTCATTCATTTACAGCAGATGGAAGCACACTTCTGAACTGAATCCAGCAGATTATTTTTCTGCTGTTTAATATTGACAGTCTGCTCATTAAAGCAGAAAACACTTCTCTTGATACCTGCATGTTGCAGTTTTTACTCTTTAACTTTACAGACGCTTTGTATTATTTGAGCATGGGGATTTGGTGCTTCATTTCGTTCGGAAAAGCAGCAGCTCCTAAATGTACAGCGATGCAGGGCTGTGAATGATTCCCCCACCATTCTAAATCCACAGTACTAGCTTCCCTTTAATTTTCCTATTGATTTTAAGAAGGAAAAGTGAGACTTTGGTATGCAGAGCTTTTACCAAAGAGACTGTAACAGTAACCACCAGGTCTGTGCTGTCAGTAAAAGTGGAATTGGTGGTATATTAGTTTATTCCCTGGAAGACTTCATAATGTTTTCAAGACAGAGTGAGATAATCTATTATATATAAGGCTTAATAACAAGGCTGGCTCTGTTGAGGTGGAGGCGCTTTTTGTTTTCATTGCTTCCCATCAGCATTGCTGCCCTTTCAAGGACTCATTCTCAGTAATGTGGCTTAATTAAGTTAGTGAGTCACACATTTCAATGGTCATATGACAACTACACAAAGCACATCAGGACTCAGGTCTATTAGGATGTGTATTGTATGCAGCTCAGTAGTCCTTTAAAATCTGCATAATGTACATTATAAGCTAATGTCAGTACTACATGAAACAGGCTGGAGCAAACAATGTACAGTAGTTGTTTCTTGATGCAAATAGTTTCCAAGGATCTGCATCCAGCATGGCAAAAAGTAAGGGACATTTACCCTCCACCAGTGCACTCCAAAATAGGTGCAGGGCAATATATATAGGCTTGTTCCCAGCCTATTGATTTTTATAAACAAATCAGTGCCATCATCTCCTGGATCCCCTGTCAACACCTCCAGTTATTCCTGACGGATGAAGAGGATGACAAAGAAATATCAAAACAAACAAATGAAGATGAAGCAGTCATAAAATATATAGAATACAGAAAGCTAGAGAAGCTGAGCCATGAAATGAGAAATGAAAACTGTTGACTGTTACAGCAGATTACTTGAGGTTAAATGAACAATAGGAGACTAAAAGGAGACCTTACTGGCTGAAGAACCTTTGAGGCTGATTTGGATACAATGCAACACCAGTGTACAGAGCTGCTCTGTCCCAATTCAAGATTGCCATGACAATGTTTAATCCATCATAGGAGGGAAACAACAGCAGCAACAACAAGAAATCTGTCTAGGGTGACAGATTCTGATTCCAGTATGAGAGGGAGGGCTGTCCAATCTGATGGCAGATATAGTGCTTGTAACTTAGAGTGGTTTGGGGATGATCCTACATTAAAATTATACACTCCACAAGGATCTGTGCTACAGATCTACTATGAGTACTTGCAGAAGGGGGGAACCATCTTTATTAAAGAAACAAAACTCCTTAAAGGCCCAACAGGGCCAAATAACAAACTCAAGAATATTAGGGTACTAGGAAATTAACCTCCAAAGTCTTTCAAGAAAGAAAAATCCCTTACCAGTATTTTACTGGAAGGAGCAGAGCCCTCCTTTACCAATTCCAAGAGACCTCTGAGGTGAGCCAAGGATGGAGTTCTGCAATACAGATGCTGGGTATAAGCATTCACACTAAATGAATTTTTCCAAGCAAGTTAAATTAAACAACCCTATTCCTGGATAATAAAATATCTTTTAAAGGGTGACTGCTAGAGATGGGCACGACTTAGCGAAATTTTCGTTTCCGTTTCCGTTTTTCGTTTTAGTTACGGAAACGAAACGAAAACGAAAATCGGCTCCAAAATGGACCGAAAATGGAAACGAAACGACTAATTTTGAGCCAATTTTCGTTTTTCGTTACTGGTGGCGCGCAATGAAATGAGCTGTTTTTTAAATGTTAAAAAACGCCCTGGACATCCATAAAAACACAGCAATAATTATTTATACTGCCTGATAATACCTACCGGGGGGTGGGGGTCCTTAAAACGTGCATTTATGTCTTTTCTCAGATCGTTGTATTTTTTTCCTTTAAGGGGAGTTAGGGGACATCAACTCAAAATGGCTCCCGGATGCCTAATATTGATTTCTTGGGTATTAAAACGCCCTGGACATCCATTAAAATGCAGCGATAATGCAAGAATTATTTGAAATTATTACCTACCAGGGGGTTGGGGTCCTTAAAACGTTTGTTTTTGTCTTCTCCCATCGTGACATATTTTTCTTTTCAGTTTAAGGATGACAAAATGGATGTCGCCACTCCAGCCACAACATGGAGGCAAGCCATGTGATGGGGTCATGTAAATTCTTGGACAACTTCAACCAATAGCATGCCCAGGTGGCAGACTGGGCAGGTATGGCAGCCACAGAGGGGCAAAAAGCTCTGGCAGCCCCCGGAAATGCTTTAAAATCACGCAAAAGGTGGGTAGAAACGAAAAATGAAAAATGAAACGACAAATTTTTGAAAAGTTTCGCGAAAAACGGAAATGAAACGAATCGGACCCCTAAACGAAAAATGAAAAACGAAAAACCAATTTTTCTGAGTCGTGCCCATCTCTAGTGACTGCACAACATACAAGGATGCTCAGATTCCTTTTCCCCAGGAAGTGCATTCTTTGGACTAAAACTTGGATAGGTGACAACACACCTGTTCCCTTGAATCAATTGTAGGAGCAAGGCAAAATTCCTATCTGGCCCTGAAGTGACCAGCTAATCTCACAATTACCATAGGTTGGCTAGCTGGCTGGACTGATCAACACTGGAAAAATGCCAAGGCAAGGGCACACAGTCTTTAAATAGGCAAGTCCCCCAGGCCTCTGTAAATAAACCCCAAACACACCTAAAAGGTCCACTGGGGCCGAACCTCTCCCAACAGTGAAATGAAAAGAAATCCTCGCATGCTGGGTTGTTACTGCACTGAGTGCTACATACCATTTCCATATCTATTGTTCATTTGGCTTCCATCTGTCAAGGCTCCAAACCTCTGCTGACAGGCCGATTGGGAGACCCCAAGTTCATAGTGTCAGTGCTCTGAATGGATGGATCTGTTGATATGACAGGGAATCAGCAAGAGCATTATCCACTCAGGGTACATGACCTCCCTGTGAGAGAAACTACCACATAAACAACTGCTTGGTTGGCAAACCGAAGCATGACAGCTGAGTTTGCCCATTCCCCATTCCAAAACCATAAAGTCCCCACTATCGAGGGGAAATCCAGGAATGTTAGGTTCCGTGGTTATTCCCATCTCCTCCCACTCTGGAGACCAGATCCAAGCACACCACTTACTCTGGAAATACAAACCATATCCTGAAGAACCTGCTGCATCTGTCTGTACCTGAAACTCTGCTCCCCAATACAGTTTGGTCTCTAAAAGGAGCCTCCTTGCAATCCTGCAACAAAACTGTAACCACACCTGTCGGTCTTCATGCCAGCTGATAGCCACCTTCCATCAAGTGGCCTGGATATCCACAAAGCCACCACAAGAAAACCCTTACAAAGTCAAGATGGCTCCCAATTTCCTGAAGCTCCTTCCACATTACGTTACTACACTCTAGAAGATTGCTCAGGTGGAGATGAAGAACTACCCATTTATCTCTGGGAAGTCCAAAAGCCTGATACTCAATATCGAGCTCAATACCTAAACAAGTTAGCACCATGGACAGCCCTTCTACCCCCCCCCCATGCTAATGGTACTCCTAATATCTTTGCCATATCCTGAAAGGCCACCATAAGCTCCCAAATTCTATCACCTGCTGATGAGACACATGTGTCTTAAAACCTTTGCAGAAGCACCTCTTCTAACTCTCACCCTGCTTTTCTTCTCCCCTCTTACTCAAAGGGAGAGGCTAAGCTCAACCTCCTGCCAAAATTCAAGCTGCCAGTTTGAGACCACACAGTGAAAGCTTTCCTATTCTTGCGGTGCTGCTCCCTTCTTGAAATAGGCCAAAGCAATGGTGAGGAGTTTTTAAATAGGCAAGCCTCAGCCCTCCTCACCAAGCCTCCATAGCGCCGGTTGTCTGCCTCTTCTTGGTGGAGGGCAAAAAGCTCCCCATCCCCACCCCAAATCGCTGCAGAAGGGGCCTTCATTTTATTAAAAACACCAGGAAAAAACAAGAAAATTCTACTTTAATGTTATCCCTTCATTGCTTGTTTGCATCACTAACATCACTTGGTAATGCAAACAGGCAGTTATACCAGATAATTGCTGAGCAATATCTATGCCAACTGGATTTCTTTTTTTAGCATTTTATTTTTCATTATGAACTTAATTAACATAAAATATGTGCTGTACCAAACTGCAAAACAAAACAAAGCAGATGTTCATCCTTTCAGTTCAACAGGCACACAAGCATTAAATATAACTGGAAGGGCATAACTGATGACAACTCCTACCAGGACAGTCCTATTAGCACACCTATGAATGTAATTTATATATATAAAAAGAACTGCTGCCATTATTAAGTAAGATTCAGTGCATCAGTGCCATCATTATTATTGCAAACCAGTTTCACAATCCATGTTACAACTTGTCTTGAGGAGTATCATCAGTTGCAATGTTTTCTAAATCATTGTAACTGTCTTTGCTAAATGTTTCTGCCCTCCATGTACACTATCCATCCATCTCCTTGTGGCCTATGTACTACATACCATCATCTGGTCCCTCCATTCACAACAAACCTTCTTTCTTCCTTTTCCAGAGCAGGCACCTTCACTCTTCACTTGAGAATGTATCTTTCTCTTTCATCCTTCTTTTCCATCCCGCCTTCAATGGTTCAGCACATGGGAGCCATGGTAAACCCCACATTTGGCTCTCTCTCTCTGCCTCTCCCTCTCCCTCTCCCTCTCTCTCTCTTTCATGTGGGTGTTATCTACTCCTGAGTAGAGTAGACAGCTACTGCTAAAAGTACCTAGAATGCATTTTTGTTGTGAAACCAAACATAATTAACAGGCACGTCACTATAAATGTCAGATCCCTTGCATATACATTTAAAAATCTTCCTTTAAATTAGCAATGTGCCTCAGCTTTGGAATTTATTCAGATAATTAAGCCATGCTGGGGATATATGTCTGTGTCCAAACTGAAGTGAAGAAGTCTGAAGCAGCACTCAAATTGAAATAGGGATCTCAGAAGTGCTGGATTTTGTGCTGAACCCAAAGCAGAGGCTTTCCTTTCAGAGAATCCAAGGGTGATTGACAGTTGGGCTACAGTGCCCAGCTAATGCATAATGTATTCCTGGAAGAAGCTGTGCAAGTCAATTGCACAGCTCCCACTGAAGGAAGGAAGGAAGGAAGGATGGAAGGAAAGGAAGGAAAGGAAGGAAGGAAAGATGGAAGGAAGAAAATAGTGGAAGCCTTGCCTGCACACTGGAGGTTGAGAAGCTGTTGATGGCAGAGAGCTTCACCTTCCCATACCTATTCCAGATTAGAGACCCTTACTTTCCCCATCTTCGTACTTTTTTCCATTAGCCAGAAAAATAATTTAAAATGTTCAGAGAAACAGCCAAAGAGATTTGTTTCAAGCAAATTGATTGTAAGCTAAGAACTGATGGACAGCTCTGTGGTTTAAGTGGCTGCGGAGCTGGATGTTAGAAGTTTCATTTCCTAACTGTGCTTCAAAGACAGGAACTAGACTCAGTGATCCATAGGGTTCCTTCCAACCTGGAAGATGATGATGATGATGATGATGATGATGATGATGATGATGACGACGACGACGATGACGACAACAACAACAACAACAATAACAACGATGATGATTTAAAAATTCACACTGAATTTTAGCAGAAGATATTTACACACCATTGCTTGAAAACTATTTTGCATCAGTTTAATTTAACTTGGTTCATCTGACATTCGTCATGCCCTACGACAGACAAAAGGAAAAAAAAAACCCACACTGAATTATAAGATGATCAACTAGGTAGCATATTAAAATCTACAGAGATGGGTTTAGATTTTCAAAAGGCTGTGAAGAGAGTGGTTGTAATGTGTTTGGTTTTTTCCCCCCTGAAACTCTGATAAAAGTATGCTGCAGAATAAAGATTTATTGTAAAGTATTTTTAAATGTACGGGAGTACTGGAGACTGAAGGTAACTTATTTAGAATATGATCTTCTCACAAATAAAAAAAAGTTAAGTGATGGTCATGGCAATGCTTGATTAACCGTTTCATGTTGGTTTTGAATCCCTGCCTAACTTTTCCCAGGTAAGTGGACATGCCTTAATTTCACTTCTAGATTACGGATGCAGACTTTAAAATTGTTATTGACCACTGGAACCACAAGGTTAAGTTCTTCCAGTATTTGGTTTAAAGGATGTTGTTAACAGTATTGGCTTCTCTCAGAGAGAGAAATGTTCTGATTTTGTTTCATTCATGAGTGAGGAGCAGAGTTGAGTTACTGCCCTGGTACTGGCATTAGTTATTTATTGAGTTACTTGAAGGCTAAGCATGCTTTAATGACATCCTTAGTCTTCAAGTAACTTTAAGGAACAACAATATGTGAAAATAACTGATTAGTGAAGCCATCCAATAATGTAAATACTTTTCACAAATTTAAGTAATCAACACAGTTATGAACTGTCATTTAGAACAATTTGTTTCTTGTTTCAGAGGGTAGGAGCTGAAAAGGTAAATTCAAATTATAAGAGAGGGGGTTAGACTCGGCATTTGGAAAAACTCCTCAATAGCAAAATCTGTCCAGTAATGGAAGGAACTACCATAGAAGATGATGGATTTTATTTTAACATCTTTGAACAGTAATTAAATGGACATCCACTCAGGGTGCTTCAGCTATGGATGATTTATTTATTCATTTTGCTTTGGCAGGAATGACTTTTAGTGCTAATGACTTTTAGTGTACATTCCAATATTTTATTTAAATCAATAAACATATAACTTTTTTAGAATGATGTCTACTTCAGATTTTTATGTTCTTCACACGAAGATCTCCGTGATTCTATCTTTATATGCATTAGGGAGGTTTACATAAATCTCTTGACCCCACCACCCTTTTAGACGTGTATCTGTTTTCAGGAATAATTCTTCATCAGGACTTATGTGCATCTACAACCAGAACTAGGTATATGAAGAATGCTCTTTCAAAAAACTTATTTTTGGCAAAAAACAACTCAAGCCTCTCCATGCTTAGACTTTTCATAGACAATTCTATCTATGGTCAAGATTTCTTAGCTTCATGTAACAGCAAGACAATTTTCTATTTCCACCCTGTACTTTTGTGCAAGAATCTAAATTCTGCACAGCTTTGTGGACAATCTTGTGCAAGAAAGATGTGAATTTTCACAGGAGTTAAAAAAAAGTCTGAACAGATTGGTGCTTTACTGAGAGGGAAAAAAATGGCCAAAAAACCATCCAAAAGATTCTAAGAGACTTCTCAAAACAAGCAAAGAAACAGACAGAAAAGGAAAACACCCTTTTCTTTGTTTCTCTCCAAACATGAGAAGCTGCAAGATTCACCCTTCTAGTCATCCAGATGGTGGAAGACCTCAGAATTTCTAATATCCACCCTGTTGGGGGTGGATAAAGAATTCTAGAAACAGTTCCCTACGACAGTGACTTTTCCAACCTGCCTACAAGCTGAAATGGGATCTCAGTGAGAAACTCTTATGAGATCACTGATGCCAATTTAAACTGTTCCACATGGAAACCCAAACACACAACCTTACATAACAAAATTAATCTCTTCTATGGAAGGCTTTGTATTATGAAAACTTCATAATGCGAAGCACAGTTTCCCATAGGAATGCATGGAAATCCAATTAATCCATTCCAGAGAGATGAGTTATTTGAGAGACATGCCAAATAAAAACTTGGGGAATGTAGAATCTAAAGAGAAAATCTACAGTAAAATAAAAAAATTCAAAGAGAAAAGCTAAGCCCAAAACTTCCAAAGAATGGTGGAAGCAGACTTCCAAAAGTGTGATGGTGTTATTAAGCTTGATATGGTGAGGTCTGAGAACAACAATGGCAGTATGGTGACTGATGTTGGCAGTATTGTACCAAGTTTCGGTGTTAATCCATGGGGGAAATCAGAGAAGAGAGATGATTTGGAGAATGGAGACATGGACTAGTTACTGTGCAGAATCAGTGAAAGTGTTTGCGATGATAGATCCAGTGAAATTGCTTGGAAGAAGATCAACAAGAACCTGTTGCGTACCAGGAGAGGGTTTACCAGCAGCACTAAAGAGGACTCTAATGGACTGTACCAGCAGTTATGTCAGAGAGCTGAGTCCCACATTCAAAGAGCTAGACTTTGAGTTTTTGTGCCAGAGGAAGTGATCACCCATGGTGTGTCATCGTACAGTGATTGCAGCAAGAAGCGGAAGATATCGATTACGTGGACTATGGTTAAATAATCATGTAATATGTTATTTCATTGCAGATATAAGAGGGATTTGTTTTTCGGAAAAGTGTGGAAATGTCATAAGATGTGAAAAACGTAAGGTAATATAAGTTAACTGTAAGTCAAAATGTCTATGTGATATTTAGAATGTAAGTTAAGGATTAAAACAGTATGCATATTGGTAAGTAAATAACTTAAAGTGTATGTATATTTGTATGTTTACAGGATATGTAAAGATATATTGAATGGTAAGTGTAACTCCAGGAATTTAATTTTAAGTGGGCAAACTGACTGGAAAGTTTACCCTCTTAAAATTAGTCAATTAAGGGGGAGGTATGTGGCGAAAAGGGTAAAACAAGGATAAATACTCATGAGTGTGTTTTGAATAGCCAGTCACCAAGCTGGTGGGAGTGGTTAAGAATGTTATTTGGAACCTAATGGGCGATGGTCAGTTCAGGTTATTTTAGAGCTGAGAGGAGATCAGTTCAGTTCAGTTAAGAGAGCTGAGCGTCAGTTAGATTGTCAGTTGGTCATGTGAGAGTTCCTGCCACTGAAAAGGGTCTGGACTCTGGTTTATAAAGGAAACACATTATTATAAAAATTCATGCATGCAATACAATAACATCAGCTAAAGCTATCATAATACTGATAATCTAATTGTAAACTAATAAATGTTTCATGTTTTGTTTTAAAACTATATAACCTGGTGTGACTCTCTCTCATATATATATATATACAAGTGTCCAGTTCATCTGGTGGTGGCAGTGAGTGAAAACCCAGTGTGTGTAATGGACATGTCACAAAGTATTTAAAAATCTTTTTTTTTCTTCAAATCTCTTTATAAGGTGCACTTTCATACTGAGAAGGAACTCCCCCCCCAATGCAGAACACACAGAAGAAGTGGTGACAGCTGTCAGCCTTGACAGCTTTAAGAAAGGATTGGGTAAGTTAATGGAGAACAAGTGTATCAATGGCTATCATTATGGGGATCATGAACTAATTAGCAAGAAACTTGGAGTTGGTGTTTGCACAACACTGGCTTCAATACTCTGTTGTATGAACACCAGGATGCAGTACTAGCATTATGGACATGAGGAACTTTGAATGATCATTCAATGTAGATTGGCCCTGCAGAATTATTTATAACTTCATTTAGTTTGGTTGAAGTTATTTGACTCATGATACTAGCTCACTGAAACAAGCAGTTCTCTGTTTAACTCCGGATTTGAGTTAAGTTTTGGACATCTTTTTTGACAGGTGAAAAAGCCACGGTAACAGTGATACACCCAAAAGATGAGACCTCAGTTGCAACGACAGGACCCTGCAGGGGAAGATTACACAGGATATCAAAATGCTACAGTTTTTCACTGGCACCCCAAATTACAGTGGTGTGAAATTCATATCTAAATAACTATGTCACTTTTGGTAAGAATAACAATGTCTATATGTCGAAATAACACTGTCATTTTATGCTTGAAAGAGTCATGAGTAAACAGCAACATGGATCGACTGCATGAAGTGGGAAATATAAGTCAG
This sequence comes from Phrynocephalus versicolor, assembly GCA_023846285.1. Taxonomy (NCBI): domain Eukaryota; kingdom Metazoa; phylum Chordata; class Lepidosauria; order Squamata; family Agamidae; genus Phrynocephalus; species Phrynocephalus versicolor. The sequence goes on along the minus strand of JAHTLZ010000379.1, from coordinate 11,728,777 downwards.
GCTTGGTATTAAGATATTCAGAATTGCGCTTTGTGTCAAATTGACTGGACATTTCCTTCCTTATTTTGATCTTCCTATTAATATGTAATGATGTTTATAATCCTTCCTTCCTTCCTTCCTTCTCTATATTCTTAGCCTCAAGTTGTTATTGAATATAGCAAAAATGAGTATCCAAAGCAATTAGCTATCCCCCCACAGATATTTGATATATCTTTTGATTAACTTGTCTTCTGTTCCTCAGTTAACCAATTTGTTACATCAAAATATTAAGCAGGTGGTTCTAAGTAGATGTTTTATGGACTCTAACAATTCCCACCTGATGGCATTACAGCTTATGGTAACATTTGAGAGAATTGCTGTCTGACGTGTTTAAAGCAAATTTTGAATAATATTTCTTATTGGGCTTTCCTAGGAATGGGTTTTGACACTGTGCCACATTTCAAAAGATGTGAATTCTTTTTGTTTACATCAAGCCTGCATTATTTGGATTAACCTCTAGTGGCCCATCGGACTAGAGAGATACTCTCTACTTCACTTTGAATGCTACAGTTATTTCAAATGCAATAATGAGATGGAGAAGGCAGAGCAGTCTTAAGCAGGTTGGTGCTGAAGCGATTTCAGTGGGACACAACTGAACTAATTTGCACGAGGCATTGTTATTATAAGATATCTAAAATTGCTAAGCTCTGAATGAAAATATGTCTGGGCCTTCATTTCTCCAGCAACAATGAAAAAAAATGATTCCTCTCATCTTGATTTTATTTGAAATTAATAATGTATATCATTTTGGTAACTGTTTTGTAACAAATTACCAACCACCACCACCACCATCTGAGCAGTTCTGGCTTCCCTCTGGAAGAATGAGTGATTATAGCCTATTTTTCTGAAATGCTGGATACATACAAAAAGCCCATTTATTCATGTGCACCAGTGAGAACCTTTACAATTTGATTGCTGTGTGGGTGAATATTTAAGAAGTTATTGCTGCCAGTATATTATAACTAGACATATTTGTTAGTGGTATAAGTTGAAGAGAGTGCATTACCCTTGTTTCTCATGTCACTGGTTTTGTTAAATGTGGAATCCATCACAAGTTTGTCTTGTATTATGAGGATAGTCTGAATTCCATTACAGATAGAAAAAGATACTTTCTTTTAGAAAGGTTGGAATGAAGTTTAAAGGCCTATAGCTATGTAGAAAGGCTGTTACCTATCTGCCCCCCATCTTTGTGATATTTTTTTAAACTCTGATATCAAAACAGACTGTTTCATATATTGATGTAACAAATTGGTTGACTGAACAGCAGAAGGCAGTTATCTCCTGCGTAGCTTGTAGACTGTATTCCCCCACAGAGTTGTAAACAATTTCCATTCTTACTGGTTTTAGAAAAGGTGTAAACATGCATCATTCTAAATTGGCTTACTGTGTTGCTCGAATCATTATGGTGATTTTACTAGTTTTAGGTGTAACAAATTTGGTGGTGTTTATGGCTGTTTTTGATATTATGCAGTCTCAATTGTTCTCTGGTTGCATTTGTTTTTACTTGATAATTGCAAGCCACCTTGAGCATAACAGATAAAAGTAATAAATAATGGCCAAAATCCTGATGTGATCTTATATGTGCACAAAAGTAATCACAAAGATCGCTGTTGCTATCTGATCAGGTTCTGGGAGCATGCTTATTGTTCACATAGCCATGCACTCAGTATGTGCCTGGCACACCCCAGTAACCAGCAACTGGCAGCTGTCCCCAATTAGCTGCAGCAACTTATGTAATTTTCCTTGTGTGCACATAAAATGCCAACAGGATTTTGGCCATAATTGTGGCAACGAGGAAACAAATGTAAAATGCCTTATTTCACTTCTCATCTGGCTTGTCAAACTCCCAAGCAACACAACTCCAATTACTGATGCCACTGCTTGCGGCCCTGGCATAGAATTATTCAGGCAGTCACAGGAAGACACTGAGAAATTGGTGTTTTAATTTGCTTGCAAGGTTTCTCTCTGCGTGCTTTCTGAATAGGACTTGCATATTTCTGCCACATTTTGTGCACATGTGTTTTAGCAATGCTTGCAGAAAAAACAAAGGGCTTGTACAGTAACGGCATAAAAATCCCTATTAGCAAACTACCAAATAATGATGGCTTTGATACCCATGGATATAATGACATTCTGAAACAATGTGAAACTGATGGGTTTGATATTTTAAAATACACTTTACTGCAGGTAGACTTGGTTTAGGTTTTGCTTGAAACACAACAAATTATCCATTAGCAAACTCTCCAATTTTCTCAGTTGGCAATTTGCACATCATATAGGTTACTGTACAACCACACACATACTTGTTTTCTGTAGAGTTCCATGAAAATGATATAAACATATAGGGCAGTGATAACTGTTTATTCTCTCCTCCTTTGTTACTCCTTAGTCATAAAAGCATAATAGACCTGTCTAAAGAGAGCACAGCAATAAATATGCTGTTGATTTAAACTTATGTGTGTGTGTATACATCTGTAACAGAAAGTATATATATATAACTGCAGCTGATATGCAATGCTTTCTAAGTTATCCAAACATAATTTAATAATAACAGTAATCTTAGAACTGTAGAGATAGGAGAGATCCTATGAGTCACTGAGTCCAACCCCTGTTAGTGAGGCACAGAGCTATCCAATAGTTCATGCAAATCCAAGCACTTTCTAAAAGTGGAGAAAGGTGTACAGTGGTACCTCGGATAATGAATTTAATTCATTCTCCAAGGCAATTCATTATCTGAAAAAAATTGTTATCCAAAATGCGGTTTCCCATATGAATGAATGGAAAACCAATTAATTTTTTTTTTTTTTGGAGCCTAGGAAAATGATACAGACACCTATTTTTTTTTTCATTTTTTATTTTTATTTTTTGCTCAAAACTCTTTAGAAAGGGCACTTTAAAGGTACAGATATGGTGCAGCCCAGGATAACTCTTTTTTACAGATGCATGCTGGAAATTCATTAGCCGAGGAAGCCCATAGGGAAAATTCGTTATCCGAGGCAGCCCATAGAGAAAATTCGTTATCCAAAGCAGACCTATACCTAGAAATTGCGATTCATTATCCAAGGCAGCCCATAGGGGAAATTCGTTATCTGAGGCAGCCCTATATCTGGAAATTGTGATTCGTTATCCAAAAAATTCGTTATCAGGGGCATTTGTTATCCGAGGTATTACTGTACTATGTTTGCACTACAGAGCAAATTTGGAAGGAGTACTTGGGTTTAGAGAGAAAGATGTTTCCCTCTTTATCTTGTCTCACCTGTTTTTGCATAAACTCAGTGTGACATTCGCTCCCTTCCAAAGTCCGTCTCTCCCAAGCATATGCTAGGAATAGCTTTCCATGCTTATCTTCCTATCCCTTAATAACCTTCTGTAATACTTTTCTATGCTATAAATGGTTTTTGCAGCTTAATCCGAGGACCAGCTTTCCATATGTACCAAAAAAAAGAAAGAAAAAAGAAAAAAGAGAGACCAAAGTGTTACGAAAATGTTGACCTTCTTTGTATTATATAGTGGTGATGCTGAGCTGCAGTTAGATGAACAAAACAGTCAGCATCAACAAGTGAATCAGTAGCAGCAATAAGGTTAGATTGGAAGATCTTGTTTCAAAAGACAATGATGAGCCCAGGCAGTGTGCCATTTGTGTATTATTTCCAGAAGGTCAGGCAACACATGAGATTCAAGTGAGATGAGGCCATGTAGGGCAGTCTTTTCCTCTTCATGAGCAAGTTTCTATTACTGTAAGACCTCTGCATGTTTTGTACAGAGAAACCAAAGTAGGTTTCTAACCACAATCATTTGAACACACACAGAATTTTTTGGAAGTCCAGCAATGTTTAGCAGGGTAGGTTTTTTTTTGAATGTGCTGAGGCTTCTGTTAAGACTTCCAAACACATTCAGTTGCCTGCATTTTGAAATGTACTTCAAAACCTTTTAGACAGAATGTATGATGTTCTAGAAGGAAGCTCCCTTCCAATTGTGCCCCTACTTTAAGAAGCTTATAAAGGACCCACAGTGCCTAAAATTTTCTGGGTGGTTTACAAGTGTAAAGATGTAATTTATTCAATTACAAAAGGTATCAAGTATATAAGGTACAATCAAAATGCATTCTTTATAAATGTAATGGCATAGAGCAAGAGTGAAATTGCTGAGATTGAAAACCAATTTACTTCTGCTTTTGGAAGGCTATTTTGCGTGAGAAAGCTTCCTGAGAAATGAGTACGTATGTATGTGACTGGATAGAGCCAGCTGCTGGAGTGGGGTCATAGTGACCGGGTGGGTGCTGGGAATCTTTAATGCCAGCTGGTATGCTGACACCTGCAAGTGATGGAAAAGGAGGAGGTGGCTTTCCACAAGGCGTCAAGATGGTATAAAACCTCTGTGAATTCTTGTCCCAGCATCTTAGGAAGCAAGGGCAGACCCCGTCCGTTGCCCCTTCCTAACACCCTTCATGCATTGGGAATACATGACCCCTAAACTCCGCGGCAAATGGCTGCAAACTCCGGAGATTAAAAATGTTTCCCCACCAGCTCCGGAGTTTGCAGACAATTAAGTGCGACCCCACCCACCTAAGCGTGACCCAGCGCACCTTTCAAGTACCTGCTTTTGGGAGGTGAAAAATATTTGATGCGGAGAGTGCCTGAGCTCTCCTCGCTTCTTTTTGTTGTTTTTCTTTTGCCTCCGCCCCTTAAAGAGGAACCAGGAAGTAATCGGGGCTCCGACCGGGGCTCGGAGCAACTTCCACCGGCATCGGAGGTAAGGCTTTATTCTTTTGTCCCTGTTTAAGGCTTTTTCCCCCTCCCTCCCCTCACACAGACAGAACAAAGAAGTGGGAACGGGTGGGGACAGAGGAAGAGCAACAAACCCTCAAGATCTCTGGTCCGAATTTAAGGGACCAGCGGATCTTAGGGGTCGTGTAAAAGGACCCTATGTCTCTGTGTTAGCTTAATAAAGCTGCTTCTTCTCTTTAACTATGTTGTGTTTTTTTGCCCCACTGTGTCTATAAATCCCATCTTTACACAAGTTAACTATGGAATGAGTTTCAACAGGGGGAAATGTGGGGTCCTGTATCTAGGCAGAAAAAATAAATTTCATAGATATAAGATGGGAGACACCTGGCTGGAGAATAGTACCTGTGAAAGGGATCTGGGAGTCTGGGTGGACCACAAATTGAACAGGAGTCAGCAGTGTGATGCAGCGGCCAAGAAAGCCAATGTGATTCTTGGTTGCATCAACAGAAGCATAGTGTCTAGAGCAAGGGAAATGATTGTACCACTCTATTCTGCTCTAGTTAGATCCCACCTGGAGTACTGTGTCCAGTTCTGCACTCCTCAAGTTAAAATGGATGTTGACAACCTTCAGAGGTTCCAGCGGAGGGCAACCAGGATGGTTAAAGGTCTAGAACATATATCTTATGAGGAGAGGTGCAGGGATCTGGGAATGTTTAGTCTTACAAAAAGAAAATTGAGAAGGGATATGATAACCACGTTTAAATATTTGAAAGGATGTCATATTGAAGAGGGGCTGGCTTGTTTTCCATGGCTTCAGAGACTAGGACATGGAGCAACTGGCACTATGTTATCAATTGTTAGTTTTAATGTTGCCTTCTAATGCTGTAAAATACCCCTCAATTCTCTGTTTCTCAAACTGAAGATGTCTGAATTGTAATGGACTGTAGATTGCCTCTCCTTACTGTAAGTCACCTTGGATTCCTTTTCCAAGGAGCAAGGCTGGGTAAAAATACTCATAAATAAATAAATAAATAAATAAATAAATAAATAAATAAATAAATAAATAAATAAAAGAGATTCCATTTAAACATTAGGAAAAACTTCCTGATGTTGGATTTGTTCAACAGAGGATTATGCTGCCATGGAGGGTGGTGGAGTCTCCTTCTTTGGAGTTTTTTAAGTGAAGGCTGAATGGCCATCTGTCAAGAGTACTTTGATGGGGGTTCCTGCATAGCAGTGGGTTGGACTGGATGGCCTTGAGGTCTCTATGATACTATGATTTTATGATTCTATGCAGGCTAGGAAGCTGAGGACACAATTTACTGACCTCTGAAGAATGGAAGACTAAAATACCTTGAGCCAGCTACTGAGACTGAAGTGCAGGTCATGAACATAGTTTGGCTATAGTATAGTATAGCAGACCATAAGTCTTGACATGAAGCCACTATAAGTGCAAACAAATAGCTAAAAAAGAGGAAAGGGGGTCCAAAAAACCAATATATTTATTAGAGTTGTTTGGTCCAATATATCTTGGAAAACAGCAATTTCCCATATTCTTTTACAACCAGTTAAATTATATGAACATCATGTGCTTCATTATACTCTTTTAAGTTTTGACTCCTTGAGACACCAAAATCACAGAAGAGCTTACAGGATCTAATAGACCTGGGATAATACTCAAAACTGATGGCCTAAGAGTTCATGAATAAGGGTCCTCCCAGTGTCATTGCTTGTTGAGTTCATGAATAAGGGTCCTCCCAGTGTCAATGCATGTGCCACCAGTTGAGTGCCTTTATGCACCATATATGACCCACATGGGTGTGGAACCCAACATGCTTTTATTGGAAACAAACCTGTTTGCCAAATTAATTGCCAATGGTCTTGGGCATTCTAACCTGTTCCAACAAAGCTGCAAAGTATCTTAAGACCATTGGATCTATTGTAAGCCACATAGGTCCACCCCAAGCCCGTGAGTACTCCCAGAACCCACACATCACCCCAGAGCATGATCATAATGTTGAAGGCACCAAGGAAAGTAGTATTCCCTAAATTATGGATAGCTGCCAAGACTTTAGAAATCTTCTAGAAAGGGTTTGAGAAATAGCATTACTTCCAGTAAGTGTAATTCTGGGAATCTATATATAGATTACATGTACAGGTATACACATTTAACAATAGTTTTGATTAGTGCATTTCATATGATTTGTAGTTTAGAACATAAATTCACATTCCTATGACTTTACTGCCAGATTAATAGTTGCTAACATTACTAGGTATCTGAACGAGGCCCTGTGGTTCAATTTGTCAGTTAAGGTTCAGGGAACAAATTTGAATGCAATGAGGGCATTTTTGTGGTGTGTAAAATGAGATGCCACAAATCCCTGAGATTGATTAACCTGTTTATTTGTATTGCTAGTCCATCCTACAATTGTTAAAACTTTTAAGAGGAGAAAGAGCTGGGCTTGTAGCAGAAGCAGAGGGGCTGAAAATGTGTGCAATGCAAATTTTATGTGTGCAAACTGCTGTTTTGACCTTCGTACCCTCAGTGATTAGGGTTGCTGAAGAAATTCAAAATGATGTATCATTTTTTTGCCACCATCAACCACTGTCTTTGGGATCTGTTATAGTAGCAGTGAGGTTGTGATCTAAAGGGTGCTCTCCTGCAGCTGCTTTCTTTTAACTTATATGTATTGATTGGTTGTTCATTTGCTGTATTGTATTGTATGGAACTGTGTATTCGCTGACTTGTTCAGCCGTGTAAGCTGCCCAGAGTTCCCCTTGGGAAGATGGGTGGGCTATAAATTTAATAAATAAATAAATAAATAAAATAACACATGAAAATAGTAAAATTGTGTATTAACTTCACATTTATTTTCTATGTTACCTTTTTGTCTTATCCGTAAATTAGAAAGTAGATCCTGATGTAAAGAATCTCTCTTCCTCTGCCTTGAAAGCAAATGAAGAAAGTTCAGGGGTGGATGGATGTTAGGAAAACCCCCATAAACAAAGCACTGATCTATTGTAAGGAGAGCAAATGTGTGAAAATAGATAATGTTTAAAGCAAGTAGAAAAGAGAAAATAGGTTCTAATAAGAAGCCTAAGGGAAAATGTACAATTAAAATACAGAACCACAGAATCCCACTGAGAAAGGGTGCATGGTATCTAATTATCATAACATCTGAATGTTGTAGACATGGCATGCTGTTAAAAGAACGATGAAAGCAAGCAACTGTTTCATGGTTGAATAGCAAGCCCAACCCAAAAATGTCCCCCATCACTACTGAGCAAAAATGAAAGGGAAACACAAGACAAATAAATTGAGCTAAAGCTTCACAACTTTGTGAACTAACTAGAGATCTCCAGTGAGAACAACTAAGGTCAAATGAGGGAACTCATTTCCAGGATGAGTCCTGAATTAAACTGTAAGAAGCAGTTGCCTGAGATGGTGTTAATAAAAAGGAGTGTCTAATTGTGCAGCTTCTGTAATGCCCTGCCACTGTTGCCTCTTCCGCTCTCTGCCCCTATATCAAAACCAGACTGAGGGTGCAAAGGGTGCTGGCTTCCAGTAGTAAAAGCTGCAAAGTGCAAAAGCTCAAAGCTCAATGATTCCTCACCCAGCCACAAGCAAAAGTGATCAGATGACACAACAGAACAGCTAATGACACTCATCTAGGGTCATTGCTACCCCTGTTTGCATTGAAACTTCTTAATCTCTTCATCACAATGCAATGACAAACACCTATTTTCCTGCATAGGACAGGTTTTCTCAACTTTAAAAAACCCATTCTCTATAACCCAGAGCACAGAGAGAACTCCTAGTTCCCCTGAGCTCCTTGCCCTCTGAAGATGCCAGCCACAGAGTCTGGTGAAATGTCAGAAAGAAAAACTTCCAGAACACAGCCAACCAGCCTGAAAAACTCACAATTATCACGAACTTCAACTGTTTCCATAGTTTATTGCCAGCAGGGCATGTATTTGGAACAAGGTAGTTACAAACAGCTGGTACTTGGGGAGGTCAATGTAAAAATGCACTGGTTGTTCTATGGAGTCATTGCTTCCCAGTCTGCAGCAAACAAGTAAGCAAGCAGGCAGATGTCTATTGGCTATGGCTATTACTTCTTCATGAGGCAAGGAGAGAAGCACTGTGTGTTTTCTGGGTTCATGGGCAGGGAGTTGAGACAGCACTCGGGGAAGGAGGAAGACCTGAAAGGCAGCACTGGTGAAAGGAAGAATAGAAACACATCCTCTTCTTCAAGTGGTATGAAATCATCTGCCTGCAAAGGCAGCCAGAGAGGAACTGAAGGGTTGTCCCCTCAAGTTTCAGAGCCTCAGAGTGCTCATCAGAGTAAACTGCCTCATTGACTTGACTACATACACTAGGCACGATGTACATATGACTCTGAAAGAAGCCATTTAGCCAGATCATATGTAACTAGAGGTGGGCACGAAACAGAAAGCTGATGGTTCGGTTCGTTCTGTTTCGGACCCACCCTTGGTTCGGGTTCATACGAATCTTTTTTAAAAAATTGTATAAACTTGAACCAAGCCGAACTGGTTCAAGTCCAACTTACCGGCAGTGGCGATGGCAGCATCGATCCTGGTGGTGGCAGCGGCTGGGGCTTTTTGAGGCACTGGCTTAGGGCCAGCGCCTTTCAGCTGAGAGGCACTAGCTTCCCCGCGCCTCAGGTTTTTAATCTTTTTAAAAAAAATTCCAGCGCCGACCATGCAGCCCTTGGGCCCGGGTCAGCACTTGTTTTATTTTATTTTTAATTTAATTTTTACAGTGCCAACTAGACATGGGCATGGAGTGGCGAAATTGTCATTTCCGTTTTCGGTTATCGTTTCCATTACGTAACGGAAACGGTAACAATAATTACGCTGGTCCAGCTCGAACCTAACCCGAAAAAAGAAAAATTGGGTCAGGGTTTTCGTTGTCGTTAATGGCATTGCGGCGATCGCACGATGCCAAGCAGCAGAGAAAAAGAGTTTTAAAAAGTTAAAAAAAAAAACCCGACTCCCGGCCAAAAAAGCAGTCGAAAATATGCCTGCCTGAGGACACCTACCAGAGGGGTGGTTTCTGGGGGGGGGGGTCCCTGGCCTCCATCCCCTCCTGTCCTGGGCTGCTTGCACCAGGCTTGGGGGGGTCATCCTCGTCATCTCTCTCGCATGCCATGCGGTGGGGGGGATCCAAAATGGCGACCACAATTTTTCTTTAGAAAACATGGTCAAAAAACACACCAAATCACCACAGAAACATGTGAAATTTATTTATTTTAAATGCCTGATTTTTAATAGTAGCAGCAGTGGGTTTTTTATAGCAATAAAACGTAGCATTTATTTTATTTTATTTTATTTTTTATTTTTTTAGACCTGCCCATTTGGGCTGGGCATGGGATTTTTTGAACCATTCCACCAATTGCATGGTCAGGTTTTGACTGACATTTCTGGATGTGCCAGAGGGCATAAAAAGCCGAGGCACCTTCCAGAAGTCGCAGTCAGTTCTTGGATGTGGACTAGGGTGGAGGGTTGTGTGGCTGGCTGCTGCTGGCTGATTGGAGGGAGACTGGAGGCTTTAGATTTAAGTTAGACAGGCAGGGAGGGAATTGAATTTAGAAAATAATTTCTTTGATTCTCTGCACCTTTGTCTGCTGAAGGGAATAGCAGTTTATTCTTTTTTTTCCTCTGGCAGTTTGTGAGGTTTTTTTTTCTGATATTGGGTAAAGGGGGAGGTTCGACTGGGAGGAGGTGTGGATTTCTTTTAAAAATATATTACATTGGGACGTCAAATCGCACTAAATCGTGGTGGAAACAACAAACAACAAACAAAGCGACGAAACGACAAATTTTTGAAAAATTTTGCGACAAACGGAAACGACCCGAAATGGACCCATTCCAACAAATGAAAACTTGAAACATCATTATTTTGGTCGTGCCCATGTCTAGTGCCAACCACCAGACCCAGGGGCCGGGTCGGCACTTTTTTTTTAAATTAAATTTTATTTTTAAAAGCCCCCATCCAGGGGCTTTTTGAGGCACTGGCTTGGGGCAAGCACAGGGTGCCTTGTTTTTTCTTTTTGTTCTTTTTAAATTTTTTCAGAGCCAACCACGCAGCTCCTGGGGCTGGGTTGGGGCTCGGTTTATTTATT
>JAHTLZ010000379.1:11694858-11713907 GCA_023846285.1 Phrynocephalus versicolor | reverse complement strand
ACTTCAAGTAGTCCCTGGGTGGTTTACAGTTTAATTACAGTATGCAGGCTACACACTCCCCCTCCCCCCCCAGCAAACTGGGTACTCATTTTACCGACCTCAGAAGGATGGAAGGCTGAGTCAACCATGAACCTGCTACCTGGGATTGACCCCAGGTCCTGAGCACAGCTTTACTTGCAGTACAACCTGTGCCACCAGGCTCCTTATAATAAGAATATGTGAAAATGTTGTGCTATTTCTGTTTTTAAAAGGTCTAACAGAGCTGACAGGCAGTTGTTGATTGGACTGGCCCAGAAATCTTGAAATGGCAGCCTGACAACCCAGCTATGCCTTCCTTGTGCTGTCTCCAATTGGAATGTATGTGTTTGAAGTCAGTTGGCAATTTTAACCTTCTGTGAGAGGAGAGAACATACTCGACAGACTCAGACTGAAGAAAGCAATTTGTCTACCATGGAGGGATTACACACACACACACACACACACACACACACACACACACACACACATACACACACACACACACACACACACACACACACAATATAGCCAAAAGCCAAAATCCTACTGCGTTACTCCAGCACAACACACCTCTTGTAAACCTCTGGTGAGTTGACACAAGGTAAGAAGCCACAGTAGCCAGTCAGTGTTTTGTGTAATGAGAGCGACAACAAATGCTAACATTGATATCTTGCTCCGAGGCAATAAATCATTGAGATGATTATTTTAACTTTAGGAGACATGGCTTAATAGGGTTTGGTCCAGTATATTTCTGGCATACTTAAACAAGGGTTCTTCCAGTTGGGAGAATGATTTTTTTGTGTGCAAAATGCACAAGCAGCAGAAAACAAGGTTAACTATTGTCTCATTGCATGGGCTTTGAATAATCAGATGAGATGGTTGCCCGTGACAACCAAGATGCCATATTTTAATGTCCCTTGTCTAAAATCAATCAGCCACTCATTCTGCAAAACCTCTCTTTCTTGTTTCATTCTCCCACCAGCTCATTGGCTTGTTCTCACAAGGCTAGCAACTTCCTGACATGTTTCATGTCAGCTTGTCCTATTGAGAACGACTGATTTTGCAGGTGCTCTTTCAATCTCACTTTCCAGAAACCTAGGGACACATTTTTTTTCTAAGACACTGTGTCCACTTACAGAATGAATGAAACTGGCAGACAGATCATGAAGAGGAATTCACACATGTATTTGAGCATCAGCCATACCCAGAAACAAAGATGGTGCCTTTAGGAACTGAAAACTAAGGAGACTCCAGTTTAGTCCCTGAGAAGCAAATGACATTTTCAGAATACTAAGTATGATGAACAGGAGCATTGAAATTACAAGCCTGGAGACTGGCCCTGATAATCTTTTAATGATGTGATGATGCCGAAAATACCAGCTGGCTGGCTGAGATGTGAAGCAACCTTAACAAGTGATAAATGAGAAGCAAGTGTTCGCTACCAGCTTCCACACATTCTTGTCTTCTCTCTACACAGGCACCACTTTTCACCATTAGATAATATTTCATTGTGCATCCAAACATTAATAAGAATATATCATTCTCTTGTGGGGAGTATGACAGCGCCAGATGAAAGGCATCAACAATGAAGGATGCTGGCACCTAGCTATTAAAGATCAAATGGTCTTGAAGTGAATGATGTAACTGTCTCTAGTACATGTAAATAGTTTTAGGGGCTCTTTGGAAAGCAGCATATTTCCAGGGGATATTCTCAGCTAAAGTTTTTATATAGCACATTAAGGACTTGATGCAATTCTTCAAGAAATCTCCAATTTATGATTGTGGGATACTTTGTTTCTCTATCTCTATTTCAAAATGCTGTGAAATAGTCCAATGTTCTTTCTCAATAGTGTTCCTGCTTTGCCAGGACACTGTAGTGAAGAGGATGCCAAAGTCTACACAGGGAAGGGAAACCTGAACATTGATGACATCCACATCAATAGTCATGATGACCTACAGCAGGGGTGTCCAAACTTTTTGCTAGGAGGGCCAGATTTGGTGAGGTGAAAATGTGTGGGGGACAAGTCTCTATAACATGCAAAGAGGCAGGGGGGATGCTGCAGCAACGGAGCTGGGGGTGGGTAGGCTGGGCAGGTGGCTGGGGGGGGGGGGGGGACAGAGGCCGGGAGGGCAGGCAAACCATAAAACTGCAAGCTAACACTTCTATCTGGTATGGGGAGGGGCCAGCCGGCGGGGATGTGTGACAGGCTGAGCCGGTGGGGAGAAGAAGCCGCGGGCCACTAAGAATTTGAAAACGGGCTGCATTGGGCCCCCAGGCCTGACTTTGGATGTACCTGACCTACAGGATACCTTCATGTGCTCACTACCATTTCTTTTAAACATTTTGATTACTTTGTGATCTCCAAAAATAGATATCTGGAGAACTTTTTGAAAACAACTCTGACGATTGCTTTGGTTTAGGTGAGAAATGGTTAACTGATGAAAAATTTGATCTTTGATTGTTCCCTGCTATAAATGGTAGTGAACACAAAAATATATCATGTAGACTGTCTTGAGTGCTGCCTTTAGTACTGTTACTATTCAGGCTGCCCTTTGCTATGTAAAGTTTGTGATCATGCTTCCTGTTTGCAACACAGGCATGATATCATGCAACGATATCAAGCCATTGCCTGGCATTTTATATCACGGACAAAGAAGCACAATATCACATATTCATTGTTTTAAAGGGTCCTATTGAGCAATTGAATTTCCTGACTTTTAAATCAGAAGTTTTAGTATATATAAACTACACCTGGATTCCAACAGCTACTTTTCTCATGTAGAATTGCACAAGGTTCCCAGAAGATGGTCACATGATCTGAAGGATGGTTACTGGGGACATGGCTGTAGTCCTTCCTTGCCAAGGTATTTTGAAGGGTTGTTTTGGACTTAATGAAATGGCAAAGCAAAACTGTGAGTGAGTGCAAAACATGTAAGAGATAAATATGCACACTCTTTAACTTCTTAGTTTTATCTATGCCATATCCTCTCTGCAGAATGCAGACTAGAAAGCTATCTACCAGTTCCTATACCTTTCTTCTACAAACATGTTGCCTGCATGTTCTTCAATATATGTCCCCTCACCTTTTAAAATAAAAAAAAATGGGGCTCAGAATTAGGAAATATTGTTTGTCACACAGGGACCGGAAATGTGGTGTTAGAGGTTATAGCCACCACATGTGGTGTTAGAGGTTACACCCACAAGGGAAGAGATTAGAAAGAAAGAAAAACTTGACTCCAGAATGTTGGGTTTGATTGATTGATTGATTGATCTGAGCACAACTGCTAATGACAGGACATTTGGGAGGTCGTTAACACACAACATCTTTGGAGTATGTTCATTTCTTTAAATTACCAAGCAATTGTATAGTGATAAGATGGGTGGAATGGACACTAGTACAGAATATTGTGACAGGATATAGGTACCAAAGATCTGCTAGCATCAAGTAAGGCCCTCCCCACCCATAAAACAAAAAAGAGTAATTTCACAGCTTGAACGAGTTTCTGAATATTTGTTCCATATTTTCTTTTTAATATATAATTTAATCTATTTTCAAAAATATTTTCAATATCTGTTTATTTTTATGTTAGTACTGTATTGTTTTTCTGTTTCCAGTTTTACAACCAGGCAAAAAATTACCTTGCAAACATGATTCTGAGGACTGTCACTCCAATTATTTAAAACCAAACATGCTTTACTTTTTTGTGAACAAATATTTAATCTCCTGCAGCCTGGATTCTTTCCACATTAAAAAATGAGTGGGGTCAACCATTCTCTTTCAAGAGAAACAAAATTGGTCTTTTCAATTTATCCCACCTGTTTTAAATTCACGATTGTCTAGTGCCACTCTATGCGGCAGTGATAGAAAAACAGCTATACTTTTTAAAACATCATAACTTGAAATCAATTCACCCAAACTTCTCCAAATCTGGTGCTGAATGAAAGTCTGGTTTAAGAGTTTTTCTTCCCAGCTGCCTCATTTTCATAATTTCCTTATAGAACAGTGCTTCCCATCCCCAGATGTTCTTGGATTACAATTCCAAGAAATCCAGTCCAGCATAGCTAGAGGGGAGGTTTCTGGGAATCCAATAATATCTGAGGACCCATTGTCACAGAGAACTGATTTGCTGTTGCAGCCCAAGATTATTGCTGCATTTTCATACAATAATATAGCTCAAATATCAGGTTTGGGCAGAAATATAATGCGTACCAGAACAGTGATGTTGTTCCAGTATTTAAAAAAGAGACCCTGCTATAGACTGAATTGCAAATGAAGCAACAGGGCAATATATTATATCATTGCCCTATTGTTCTGTAAGAAGCAGGATCATATTGTATGTTTAGCCATAAAGCCCTGAAGACTTTCCATTGTCCTTTCATTGAAAAGCATAGCAATATGTATATACAGGAGTGGATATACAGAACTACCTCTACCACTCCTGCTTACAAGATTTCTACTTGGGTATGCTGTTTGTTAACTAAGGTCCTCTTGATTGTTTTGGCATTTGGAATTCAGTGGATGGGGGCATGTTGTTGGGACACTTCCCACAGAGGCATAAGGTCATGGCACAGAGTCATGACATATAGCCATCTCATTGTCTTTCAACAGCTAACTAAAATGTGCCTTTAGACCCCCCCCCCAAAAAAAATGTGACCTGAACGTTTTATTAAGTTTTGAAAATTCTCTTGTGACTGTTTTTTGACTTCTAAAATTGGTGCCTATAAAATTTTACATCATATGCTGCCTTAAAGGCATCTGATTAAAATATAGGCTAGAAATGTTTTCATAAATGATCAGTAGATAGAATCTTTCAATGCTGTCAGTAACTTGACACACACACACTGGCAAGAATCCCTCACTGCCAGCTCTACAATTTTTTAGTATGTCATGCTCTTTTATCCATTTATCTCCTTTCTCTGCTGAGCAATAGTGAAAAACACTGTGAAAATCAATATGGCATTTTTTTTAAAAGTCTCATTGTACAAGATAGTGGAGAACCACATATAAATGGAGATTTGATCACCACCGCATCCATTTTTTCACAGATGTATTTTCCAGTTTTGGGTTCATATATTGATCCTGGGCATATTTTAGTCCCTCTTCATTTTAAAAGAAGTAATATCAACACAGTTTCTACCTCTCAAAATCTAATTAGAAACACTTTCTATCACAGGTGATTTGTTTCTTTTTCTTTCTTTTTTGCCACAACCTGATTGCTAAAATGAAAATTATGGCCCAAGAAAAAGTAATTCGCACTACAATTTTTTATGTGTGTGGTATGGGGGAGGGTTATGCTGTAGATTTTGTAAAATAAATAGAACAGAGTTTATAGAATGCCTAATTTTCTCTCTAAGCATTACAAACACATATTGTGCTTCCTTCTTCACAGTAAACCCATGTTATGTTTCATTTTATTTTATTAAAAAGCAAAAGCAAAGCAAAGTGTTCTGCTTATATACCACCCCATAGTGTTTCAAGCACTGTCTGGGCACTCTACAATATAATTATGCAGGATACACATCCCCCCCCCGCAGGCTGGGTACTCATTTTACTGACCTCAGAAAGATGGAAGGTTGAGTCAACCATGAGGTGGTTACCTGGGATTGAACCCCAGGTTGTGAGCACAGTTTTAGATGCAGCACTGGCATTTAACCACTGCGCCATGGGGCTCCTCGTAAGAGAGTTTTTTTGATCCAGAATTCTGTGATGTATCATATTTATTCCATCAAATTTGCTCCAGAGGTCATATTGTCTATGTATTGGTAAGAATGGAGAGAGCAGGGTGTGTGATTCTGATTTCTCTCTTTCAGCATCCATGTTAATCTGGGTGGTACAAATGCACCTGTTTACCCATATTTGTCAGGATTTTCTTGCTTTGTGCTGTCAACACATTTCAGACTTATAGCAATCCTATGGATGAGCTATTTCCAGTATTTCCTGTCCTCAACAGGCCTACTCGGCTGTTGCAAACTCAACCCTGTGGCTTCGTTTGGGGGGGGGGTGTCAATCCATCTTATATTTGGTCTTATTTTCAAGTTGTCCTCCATTTTTTCCAAGAAATAATGTGTTTTCCGGAGAACCTTGCCTTCTCATTACATGTCCAAAGCAGGACAGCCTATTGTGTAGAAACTGGCAAAAATATTCCTTAAATATTTCACTTACTCTGAAAGCCCTATAACAGTGTTGGCAAATCTATGGCACAGGTGCCAAAGGTGGCACGCAGAGTCCTTTCTGCAGACATGTGACATCACCCCCTCACAGCCATGGCACTTCCCCCTCCGTTCAGAGCATGCCACTGTGCTTCATGCCAAGAGCCAGGCGAAGAGGAGGCAGTGGCTTGTGGGCTCGTTCATAGCTCCACACCGCTCTGGGCATCCCAAAACCGGCGTGGCTGGAGAGTAAACTGGGTCTATGAATGAGCCCACAAGCTGGCGCCATTCCCCCCCTGGCTTTCCCAATGGTGTAACACCCCATCCACCTCTTTGCCCAGGTCAGAGAGGTGGATGAGTTGCTACTCTTCTGGGAAGCAAGGATTGAAGAGTAGGTTTTTGAATTTCACACAGCCACATTACCCTTGATGTGTCCGTGGGAAATTCAAAAGCCTGCTCTTTGATCATTGCTTTCCTGAAGGGTAGCACCCCTGCTCTTCAATCCTCGCTTTCCTGAAGGATAGCACCCAGATAATTTGTAACCCGGGTTATCACTGTATTCAGGTTAAATTGCTGTATTGGCACTTTGCGAAAAATAAGTGGGTTTTGAATCACAATTTGGGCACTTGGTCTCTAAAAGGTTCACCATCACTGCTCTATAAAGGTCACTGTAAGTTGCTTCAAATAGCAATTAATTCCATGGGTCTACTCAAGATAAGACTATCATTTGGGTTTGGGCCATTGCAGTTAGCTCAGCTGCCTTTCTTCTATTTTTCTTAATTTATAATTAGCTCATCTGCATTATTAGCAGAGTTGTCCTTCTTTTGAAGACCACTCTATTACACACCAATTAACAGGGATTTTGCAGTATCGTATTTGCACAGCAACTGTGAATCTGACCAAGTGCCTTCTTTTACTAGCATATTTTAATTAGGGCTTGCATAGAAAGAAGCCCTTATGATCCACTGAAATAACATATTAAGTAAAGATTGGCAAGCAAGGTAAGTTTCCAATTAGCTAATTATCTTTAAATAATCAACTATATATCCTCTGTCAAGCAGTGCACAATGGGTGTTCTGACACACTAGCAAGTTATCCCTCCACCGGGAGCTACCAAAACCTTCTTCAGTGATAATTTAACAAATAATTTAGTCTTTGTATGATAAGCCTAGAGCCTTCATTATATAAATGGAACCTAAGAATTACTGACTTAATATTACAGAATGAAAATATTTCCTGATTCTTTTGTGTTGATTCTATGGGCCCCATTTACCTTGTGTTCTTGTTTCTTGAATTTTGATTAGACTAGAATAATTTCCAGTAAAATAATTTTGTAACTGGATAATGCTCAGTCTTCAGTCCTGTCAGTCAATTTGTATATTAATTTATTCTACCACTCCAAAGGCAACTAGAGAGTATTTATTTATTTATTTATTTATTTATTTATTTATTTATTTATTTATTTACCACACCTTTCTCCTTGTAAAAGTACCCAACGTAGCTTACAATAATGAGGGCATTTCAAAAATAAAACCCAAGCTTGGGAAAGTTTTGCTGTTGTCGTTGTGTTTGGACTCCAAGTCTCAGACTTCCTGGCTCTTTTTTTTTTTTTTTTTTTTGCAATGATCTGACGATTTGCAAATAAAAATTTTCCTTCCTGGCTCTGGCATTCTGGTACCTGTGATCTGAAAATAGTGACTTTTCAAAGCCCTGAAAAAACAACAATAACAACAAAGGTATTTGCAAGACAGGTGCAATCAAAGCCACCTGTGGGAAGCCTTCCAGCAAGCAAAGAGTTAGAATACATTGACAAAAGCTTGTTGTCAATAAAAGCTTGTTCTCTACATTATATGCCATGCAGCATAAGGTTGGATGTGAAGACAAAGGGGTGCAAATGTGGAGACAGCCCTCGTACAGTATGTTGCATATTTACAAAACACTGTGGAAATATGTCCTCATTGAGTTGTATGTTGAGCTGTAGCACAACTAGCTGCTGCACCATCAAGTTGGTATCCACTTGTAGTGACCCAATAGGGGGAGTAATGTGAGATATATAAGGATTGGTTTAATCAGTGTTGGAGAAGGATTTGGCCCAGCTTGTATTCACCAGCAAGGGGTTGCAAAACAGAACATATCATGAATCTCAGTAATAAAACTAAAAACCATATTGCTTTTCAAAGTAGAGAACTACCAACGCAGGCATAGTATATGTGTAAGATGGTTTCATCAAATAATAAAACAGTTGCTCTTTTATAGCTTTATGTGGGAAATGTCAAAGTACAGAATGAGCATAAGCAAGAATACATAACAACTGAAAAAGCAATTATAAAAAGGAGAGCTTTCTCTGATAGGACTAGTCTATTTTTTCATGAAATGTTTTATTTATTATAATGCCCCTATTTGACCAGACCCAGTGAATATACACTTTTCAGATCTGTTCTGCTGCTCAATTATGGATACTCCCACTTTGCATATCTCCTATCTTCTTTCTCATATTGTTTGTTCTCTCCCAAACATTTCAAATTGTTTCTTTAGTGAAACTCCATCCATCTGCTACCATGTTTGAATGATTAATCTTACACACCTACCATTATGAAGAACATTGAGGAAAATAATTTATTTGTTAAGTGCAATGGAATAAAGATGTGTATTAAACACATCAGGAAATGCAAATGATGAAAATATTCGTTATTTGTATTTCCTGTGTTTCCTCTGCTATTATGAAAAAACCCTACACCCATAACAGTTTCATTTCAAAAGATGATTTGCAGCATCTCACAATCACCATTCACAACTGGCATACATGACCAGATATCAATTCCAGCAGAGGATTTTGCTTTCTGCTATTAGCGGTAGAGTTCATGCTACAATATTTCAACATGAGTAACCACAGTTCCAGATTTATTTATGTGTAACAGGAGGAATTAATTGACTTGACCCTGCTGTTCTAAAAATATATTGAGAACCTGACCATTTCAAATTGCCATCTGAGTTGTAGAATTAGTCTTGGCTTGAAATGCTAGCAAGACCAGGAAAGTTGCTTTCTCAAGAATTTCAAGAGATGCAGAAATATTCTTAAAAACTTTTTTTCCTAAATGAAAAACTCCTATTTCAGGAATTACACATTTCACATTCTCTCTTCTTCCCCTTACCAGTTCCATCCCATCCCACCATGAGCTTCCATGACTGCTGGGTTCACATCCAGGACTCGTGTGTCCTAGTCAAAGGACTTTGTCTACTGCACCACAATTGGTATCTCCATAAGCTCAATCCATCTTCCAGATGCTACCTCTGAGTGGGTACCTGGCAGAGGGGACGAGGTGCTGAATTGTGGAACACCTATTAAGCCATTGGCTGAACCAGTACAAACTACCAAGCCAGATTGTCAGTCTGTACTCAAAATTCATTTGCAGTGCTATGGTTGAATTACATACTATACAATATATCTGATTTAAAAGATAGGTATAGCCCCCCCTTCCCTTGGGGTGGGGGAGTGCAAGGACATGTAACCTTTAAAGAATGTTTGCCCTACTAGAAAAATGTAATGATAATTTTTTTTGGGGGGGGGAATAGATGTTGAGAACCCTTTTCTGGCCTAGGTCCAAAAAAGTAATAAATCTATAATTAGCAGGTAAATTCTAATGTACTATTTGCAAGGCCTACTAACATTTTGGAGCTCATCTAAATCGAATGCATATCTTCATTCAGTACAATTACTTGAAGTTTGTGTTTCAGATCAGTCACAATTATCTACTGGAGACCATGCAATACAGTACATTCAACTTTTCATTCTCTTGTTGGTATAGTTTTCCGTTGCAGCAGAAGGTGGCTGAAACAGGATGCGTGTATAAACAGTGTCCTTGTGTTTCTCATTCTCCATTTTTAGGATCATATTCAGGAGACAAAACACTCTCCCATAACCAGACATGACAGTTTAGTGTGGGAATGGAGGAGAAGAACATTATTTCTCATGGGGGGGGGGGGGAATCAATCATTCCAATTTCCCCTTAACATGTATCTTCTTTATTGTATATTGATTTTTTCTCCATTTTCTCTCCGAGCAATCAGTAGCATACTGTAAAGTAGAGGTTGGTTTAGGCCATGCCCTACTTCTGAGCTCATCATGTCCCTTGTTTAAAAAAAAAGAATCAATTTCATACAGCATTTGGAAACTAAATGGCACATAAAGACACTTTTTAATTAATTTGAAGTTGATTTAAAACATGGATAATTAAAAGTTCTTTTTAGCACACTGTGCTCAGAATTCCAGCGATTCTTTTTTAAAATGTTATTTTTTTAGAATGAAAATACACAAAAATACAAAACAAACCAACAGAAAAACTTTACACAGGCATACAGTGTCCCTCTTCACTGGGACCTTTTAAAGACTTGCTATATTTGTTTCATTTATAAAAAGAATCAGGAAATGATTGCATGATCCAGAGAATAATGCAAATTCAAGAACAGGTGATAACTTCATTGGACCATTAAGACAATTTAAAACAAACCAACAGCATTCCCAAAATTTCATTACATTTTTACATTCCCACCATAGATGAAATTAAGTATCTACACAAGTATTAAGTCTCCAACATAAATATTAAAAATTACTATGCATATAATTCAATTTTACTGGTGTTAAACAGCATTTCCAAACTAGGTTATACAGTTTTTCTTTTAATTTTACTGGCATACAATTCTTTAAGAAAATCATAAAATAAAGTAAACTAATTCCACTATAAGAAACATTAAAATCAAGTAAGTGTGTCAAAAAGTACAGAGGAGCGCAATCAGAATGATTAGGGGACTGGAACACCTTCCTTACCAACCAAGGCTGCAACGGCTGGGCCTCTTCACTCTTGAACAACAGTGCTTAAGAGGTGACCTTATTGAAAATTATAAAATCTGTGTGGACAAAGTAGATAAGGAAAAGCTGTTTTCTCTATCACACAACACTAGAACTATGGGGCACTCCAGAAAACTTTTGGGTGGTAGATCTCAAACAAATAAAAGTACTTTTTTACCCAGAGGATCATTGGTTTGTGGAACTCCCTGCCAGAACAAGTGGTGACAGCTATCAGTCTTGACAGCTTTAAGAAAGGACTAGACAAATTCATGGAGAACAAGGATATCAATGGCTATCATTATGAATGTCTAAGGATAACCTCCAGATTGGAGAGATAGCCAGGATATATCTTCTCAATGCTATTTGCAGGGAATCATAAGCAGGTAAAGACATCTGCTCATGATTACCCTGAAGCAAATGGTGATCCACTGTGTGAGACAGAATGCTGGACTGCATGGGCAGTGGCCTGTTCCAGCAAGGCTGTTCTTATGTTCTTATGCTCTTAAATGTATCAAAACAATTACAAAAGGATACAGTTAAAAACAATGCAAACATAATTGAATAGAACACAGGAGGAGGAACTTTTCTTTTAGGGAGAAAGCTCAGATAGAAATATTTTTAATTAATTGATTGGTTGGTTGATTTTTTAAAATTGTGCTTCATAATTTATCGGCTAATTTTGGACCATAGCTAAATCTATTTTGCTTCTATATAATAATGTTACAATAAAATCTAAATACCTAACCATTCCCTAACCATTTGTGACATTCAAAATCTGCAGTTTGATGAGGCTTTCCCCCAATAGTAGGCAAAATTGCTGTGAGCTGTTTCCAAACATTTTCCTGATTAGGAAAAAACATAATTCCCAGATAGCCTCTTCCTGCTTCCAAAACATCAACAACAGCAACACACACACCTAACTCAGTTGTTAACTTTTTTTTATAACAAAGAGGACACAAAAGTCATTACCATAATTAATTTAATTAATAATTTTCAAGGGAATCCAGATGTTGGCAGTGGCAAAACATGCCTTGCTCGGGTTTCTTTCTGAATTTCAAATCATGTTTCACAAATCACCATGTGCATAGGTCCCTAGAAATCTTCATCACAAATGAGGATGAAATATGTCTTTCAAGAAAAACCGCATTAGAATTGTTTGGGTTTGTGGCACCAAACCTAAAAGCAAACCAACTCAACTTTGTTTTTGCTTCCTGCCTTTGATCTACTATAGTATCTGCTATACACAGCATGTCTGTGAGACAACAATTTTCATTAATAAATTGTTTTTTCTGACTCTGGATGCCTGCCCAATTAAATATTCCCTGCTGAACACATGAAAGTTAAAATTGGTTTTAAAAAAATGTAACAGGAATCCTCCTTTGCCCTCCCACCACATCCAAGGGTTTGAGTTGATTGTTGTGTTGTGTATTAGAATATCTAATCTCACACCAGTCTTCAAATCTTTTTGTTATTTCAGTAGGTAAAACTGCTTATCTCTTAGTTTTGTATAATTTGGAGTCACTCTGTGACTGATGCTCCCCAGCTTGTTTGACTGTAGATTCTTGTTACTTCTATTCATCATTACAACAGTGCTTTTATCTTTCGGTGAGAAAGGAACTGTTGGATGTCAGTGAATAATAAATACAATAAACCAGATGACTAAACAACAGCATAGGAAGACTGACTAATGATGTGCTTTATTCATTCGATGTTGGCTTTGATAAGCTCAATGGATTTTACTTGAGGAAGTGAGTTTTCTTAGGCAGGAGCATAAAATGTCAATATATTTGTAGTTTTCATAGAAGTAGCCACATTAATCTGCCCAAACACACCCAGACAAAACAAACAACAGACAGGTTACAGCACTTGAAAGACTAACTACAGTTACAGTATTATATTTCATTGTGAAGATACAGCCACATCATGGCTGAAGAAGTAGATATAGCCAATAAACTTATACTGAAATATAACAATTAGTCTTTAAGGTGCTACCATGTTTTTGTTTTTGTTTTTGTTTTGTATGTGTGTTTGTTTGTTTTGGTCTGGATTCAATCATCATCATCATCATATAAATTTTATTGCGTGGCTCACAGAGCCATTGCAAAGTACATCAAGTAAAAACAGTACAATAAAAATATCAAAAAATAACAATACAAATAGATAAAAGGGGGCCTGGGGGTACAGAAACCTAGATATCAATTTGACTGTTAGAAGTAGTTAAAGCAACTTTCATTTTAATAAGTAAAGAACAGAACCTTGCCATTCGAAACGTAACAAATTTATCTCTGTCACAGAGTAAGATTTTTAGCTTTTCTTCATCAGATCTACCAGAATATTTTTTCTAAGATGAATTTCAAAAGTCTTTCACAATGGATTCCAAATAGTGGGCAATAAAGCACAGCATGTGCCAAGTTCTCGGCGGATTTATTATCACAAGAGCAGACTCTCTTATGGTATGGGGATTGTGTATAACTTCCCTTTAGATTGGCAAGTGGTAGCATATCAAGACGAGCCCGAGTAAATGCTTTTCTATGTTCAAAGTTCGTTAAATCGGCAAAATAAGATGGGTGATTTAGAGGCTTAGGTGTAATGTTTGCTTGATGTTGTAGGCAAACTATATGCAAGACATCTCCTCTTAAATCTGGATTCAATATATTTATGTTATTTTATCCCTTCTATTAAACCAGAGTTGGTATCCTTTGACATAAAGATGTCTACTTTAAGTCCACATTCTTCTTTTTGTACATTCATGAGTTCAATCATGCGTAACCCAGGTGGTCTTGGACCTCAGTTCCCAGAAACTCCAGCTATCACAGCTAGTGGTGAAGGTTTCTGGGAGTTGCAGTCAAAGAACACCAGGGTTAGCCAAAGTTGGAAACCACTGGCTTAGATTATCTGGAAGTTGAGTCATGGCTACTGGATTTCTTTTTTGAGAGATAGAAACTTTTCGCTGTTTATCCAAACAGCTTCATATTTTTAAAGCCACCATGGTGGTTTTCTAGTGGTTCAATTAATAGACCTCATTCCCCCCCCCATTCCCCCACAAAGAACAACAATGGCCATGGGGACGGTGGTGGCATTGTATATACTTCAGAGGGAGGTGAGACAAAATTCCAGGATCCAGGGGTACTCAATCTTTTCACATAGGTGTAGAAATACATAAGCCAGGGGTGTCTGAACTTTGGCCCTCCAGATGTTTTGGACCACAAGTCCCAGAATTCCAAGCCTAGATTGCAAATGGCAAAGGACCGTGGGAGCTGTGGTCCAAAACATCTGGAGGGCTGAAGTTTGGACACCACTGACATAAGCCAAGTAATGTAAAATCTAGGGACATTTACTGTTCCTCTTTGAATTTGGTTTAACACTCAACCTTTTGTCTTTAAGATTTTGGAACGACCAAAATCTTTGGAGCTGGAGAGGATCTTGGGTTGTTGTTTTTTAAAGCCACTATCACATTTGCCCAAATAACAATGAATTGCATCAACAAATATTGCTGTTGGCAAAGGGAACTGACATTCAAATTAGACTGGTACCCTATCAAATAGTAAAGTATGTATTGTGATCATAATAATGACTGTTGTTGGATTAGAATTTATGGTCATGACATGGATAAAGCAGCACGGGAGCAGTGGGAAGGTGGGCATGATCGTGATGATATATTTAACTAGGCTTATATTTTTCCTTTCCTCAGAGGAATTCAGGGAAACTAATAGCCTGCATAAAAATACCATGTTCAAAATTACAAACTGTACATGGGCAAAATCACAAAATCATATGTTTTGATAAACAAACAAACAAACAAACAAACAAACAAACAAACAAACAAACAAACTGGTGGGGGGGAGGAAATGTGTAAAAAATTCATTATGTAGTCAACTAAATCACTTTCACCACCAGTGGTGACAAATGAGTCCTCCCATTCCTGGTTTTGATGATCCTGTGACAATTTTTTACTATTAAAATTGCCTTGATCCTCCAGATCCCCAAGACTTCCCCAGAGAAGCTGAATTAGGGTGGAGGAGTTTTAAATTACTGGTAATTGAAATTAATTATTTTGGGGTCCTAATCCAGTTTACCATAGTAGCAATAAATTAACATATTTTGCCCATTAGTTGTCATCTGCTTAAAGGATGTGTGTGTGTTGTGTCATTACAGTCATGACTGATTGTCCGTGACTCCATGTCCATGGCATTTTCTTGGCAGGAATACTGGAGTGGCTTGCTAGTTCCTACTCAAGGCGCCTACAGCACCTCGGTTTCCCTGGTGGTTTCCCATCCAAGTACTAACCAGGGCCGACCCTGCTTAGCTTCCAAAATCAGGTGAGATCAGATGTGCTTGGGTTGTTTGAATGTCACAAGTGAAGTTCAAGTATTTTTGAAAGGCATCAGACTGTGCATGCCTAGGAAGAAACATGCAAGCTTCACTCCTTAAGAACATAAGAATGTAAGAAGAGCTATGCTAGATCAGGCCGAAGGCCCATCTTGTCTAGCTTCCTGTATCTCACAGTGGCCCTACCAGATGCCTCTGGGAGTGCACGAGACTAGATATCTGTCTCCTGATACCACTCCTCTGCATCTAACCCTTGAAGTACCGTGATTTTAAGGCTGGAGATTACACATCCCCATTATGGTTTGTAACCTGCGATGGATTTTTCCTCCAGTAGTTCAACCCCCCTTTGAAGTTATCCAGGCCAGATGCCATTACCACATCCTGTGGCAAGGAGTTCTCGAGTAACAGCATGCTGGGTAAAAAAAAAATCTTTTGTATGTTCTCACTCTCCCAACCCTCAATTTGAGTGGATGTCCCTTAGTTCTAGTATTTTGTTACAGGGAGAAGACGATCCCTCTATCCACTTAACTCATGCCCTGCATAATTTTGTACATCTCAGGTGCCTTTTTTTCAGACTAAAGAGCCCCAAATATTTTAGCTTTTCCTCATAAGGGAGGTCCCCCAGCCCAGTAATCATTTTAGTTGCTCGCTTCTGTGCCTTTTCCAGCTCTATTATGTCTTTTTTGAGATGTGGTAACCAGAATTGTACACAATACTCCAGGTGCGGCCTTACTATTGTTTTGTATAATGGCATTATAATGTTGGCTGTTTTATTTTCAATCCCCTTTTTGATCATCCCTAGCATGGAATTGGCCTTCTTCACCGCTGCCACACATTGGGTAGACACCTTCATGGAGCTGTCCACCAACACACCAAGATCTCTTTCCTGATCTATCACAGATAACTCAGAGCCCATGAATTGATAGATAAAGTTTTGATTTTTTTGCCCCAATATGCATTACTTTACATTTGGTGACATTAAAACGCATTTGCCATTTCATAGCCCATTCCCCCAGTCTGGAGAGATTCTCCTGGAGCTCTTCACAATCTCTGTTTTTTACCACACAGAAAGTTTTGTGTCATCTGCAAACTTGGCCACATAACTGCTTATCCCTGTCTCCAGGTCATTTATGAACAGATTGAAAAGCACCGGACCCAGGACAGATCCCTGGGGCACACCACTTTTCACCTCTCTCCATTGTGAAAAGTGCCCATTGACACCTACTCTTTGATTCCTGGATCTCAACCGGTTCTCAATCCATAAGAGGACCTGCCCTCTTATCCCTTGATTGTGCAATTTTCTCAGCAGCATTTGGTGAGGGACTGTGTCAAAAGCCTTCTGAAAATCAAGATAGACAATAGCCACCGGTTCACCCAAATCCACATGCCTGTTGACCTTTTCAAAGAATTATAAAAGGTTTCTCAGGCAAGACAAACAGCTCTTCATGTGTGCAGAGCTAAATCTGAAGAGTGTGGACATTGCTATCTGTCAATTAGAGATGGGCACGACTCAGCGAAATTTTCGTTTTTGTTTTCATTTTTTGTTTCCGTTACGCAATGAAAACGAAAAGAAAAATTTTCCAGAAAACAAAACGAAAACAAAAACAAAATGAAAAATTTTGCCCTGCTTTTCGTTTTCGTTATGGCAGACACATTCCAACGAAAAGAATGCTAACGAAAACGAAAAATTTTCTTTTTTGTTTTGTTTTTTTGTTTCGTTTCGTAACGAAAATGAAAACAAAAAATGCGCAAAAAAACCCAAAAAATGAAAACGAACTGAAACGGACCCCAAAACGACAAACAACAAACGAAAAATTATTTTTTTGAGTCGTGCCCATCTCTACTGTCAATATCTGCACAAAATCAGAAATCATGAAAAATCAAGGTTTGTTGAGAAAGCCCATAGGTAGACAAGCTTTCCCTATATAGGTTTTTGTTCTATGGACAAAAGGAGTTAGGACGGTAAAGAGTGGGCTATAGTTTTTACTTGGAATTTCCTTGAGTGAGTGTCAGATACAAGAAAAGAACACTGCAACATTTAGGAGAAATGTTCACAGTATTCCTTAAGAAGAAAACAGCTGTCAAAATTGTGGCCTGAATCCATGTTTCTTTTGCATACTAAAGCAATCAAGATCCATTGTGATTCCGGGATATGGAATGAAGAGATGGTTATCATTTAATCTGTGTTTTGTTGAAGAGTAAAGATTTTTGTGTCAATCAAACACTCCTTTCTTCAGAAATAATAACCTATTCCTGACTGAAATTACTTTAAAAAAATTGAAACAAAATATTGTTATTGAGCATTTGACATACACACAGGAGAGAATGACAACAGCAGGCAGGCAGATAATAAGGAAGCAATATGAACAACATGAGCCATAACAGCATTTTATAGAAGATACTAGCTCCTATCCCAATAAATGGTCTAAGACAATATGTGACAACAGCCACTATCTGAATAACAATGTATGTGTGGCGATGAATGCTCCCTCTTGTTGATCAGCATCTATAAACTATTCAATTAATCAGAATGTATTCAGTTAAAAACTCCAGACCATTTGATTGAGGTTTTGTGAATCTCAGTATTGTGTGCTTAGATTTGCTTTGTGTGGATAGATTTTGTAGATACCCATGATGTCCCATTTTAACAAAGCAAAACAAAACAAAAGCAAACAAATCTTCCCTAAGGTATAAAAACATAAACTGGTTTTCTATGAGATTGTTCTGACTAATCTGTAATTTTAATTACAACTTGAGTTTGTTTGCATTTAATCTTTAGGATTTTTTTTAAAAAAATATTTCAGTTTGACTGCCCTATTTGCAGTTTTGTGAGAGGTTTATTATTTGCATAAGTCTTGAAATAAAGATATTAAAATTTAATGAGCCTGACTTGCTTCTTGGTGGAGAGTTTACATTATGTAAACTAGCTCACTTCACTGGCCTGTCATCTGAAATTACATCAGTATAGAAAAAGATCTAGGAATTGCATGTTCCTCTTTGAAATATTGCTACCCAGTATTTCACCCAGGCTCATCAGTATGATATAAAAGACATCTGAACAAGAAGATGCAACTCTATAATTCCCTTCAGGAGTATAATGGGTTGTATTAGGATGTGGCGCACCTGTATTTTTTTTATCCAGCAGGGAGGTGTGAGAGAGTGCATTGTGTCAGCCACCATTTTGGAGATTCTCAGCTATCTCCTTCACGGGAAGCAAGACTGGGTGTTTAGATTATCTTGTGGTGGTGGCCACCAACCATTGTTAACTCCATATCATAATGAGGTGATAGAGGAGAATTTTGTGGAGCTCTGTATTAGTCATTAATTGTAAATAGGCATGTTACAATAGATGTGCAATAAACGTGAATATCCATTCTTAGTCTTCAAAACTATTTCAGGATGCTACTATACCTACAGTTGTTGAAAATCATGTTTCTACTAGCCCGTTTTAACAAAAATCAGTGAGAAATTTTTTGCCAAAGTATCCTTATTGCAAATATTGTACTCCTACGCAAATTTCCGTAGAAGTAAGAGCCATGTGTTTGATCCAATAACAAGGCAAATAATTGTTGGTGGCCTATCACTGACCTTTCCACTATCTGTGAAGAACTCCTCTCTCTCTCTCTCTCTCTCTCTCTCTCTCTCTCTCTCTCTCTCTCACACACACACACACACACACACACACACACACACACACACACACAC